>JALQSN010000021.1:0-541426 GCA_023690525.1 Holotrichia oblita | reverse complement strand
GGAGTGATAAATATGCTAATACGCGCCTTAATAGCTGATGATGAGGATGAAATGCGTTTTATTTTAAAAAAATCTTTAAAAACGCTTAACCAGGTCATAGTGCTGGACGAGGCGCGTAATGGCCTGGAAGCGGTTTCGATGGTCGAGAAGCATAAACCCGACTGTGTGTTTCTTGATGTGGAAATGCCCGAATGTGACGGGGTATCTGCTGCAAAACAAATCTTTGAAATTGCATCAGAAACGAAAATAATATTCGTTACCGCTCATCAGGAGTATATGCCGCAAGCTTTTGAGATGTACGCGTTTGATTATATGGTAAAACCGTTTAAACTCGACAGGTTGAAAAAGACCGTTGATAAAATGCTGATAAAAAAAGAACCTGAAAAAATAATGTTAAAACTAAAAGACGGCTTTGAACTTGTTGAGGCGGACAGCATCATACTTGTTCAGCGGGAAAAACGCGCCACAGCGGTCATTACCCGGGAAAATAAATTTTTTGTAAACAGCTCGCTCTCAGAGCTTATGGAAACACTCCCCTCCGAATTTTTTATAAGAAGCCATAAGTCTTATATAATAAATTATCATCATATAAAAAAAATATCACCATACGGCCGATGGACATATGTTTGTGAATTTAATAATTTATCTGAAGATGCTTTAATAACCTCGGAAAAGATTAAGGAGCTGGAATCAAAATTTGATATTCTTTGAGTTTTGTTACGAAAAAATAAAAAAAAAGAAGCCTCTCACGTGAGAAGCTTCTCTTTTTTTTAGAATAAATTCGTTTATTTAGAAGGCGTAAAATCCTCCCATTTATCTGTTCCTTGAAATGTCATATTTAGATCTCTTCCAAAAGCTTCAGTGACCACGCCTTTATATGTCAAATTAAGCTCTGTTTTAAGAATTTCAGTAAAAAACATTGGAGAAACATAAAAATAGTTTTCTATAAACATAGGAGACGCTCCCGTAATACCATTAGGAACAACATTTTTTTCCACCTTAACGCCGCCAACATTTGCCGTACCAGTCTCAGCATCCCAAGTAACTTCAAACCCTAATACTTCTGATACTGCTCGAAGCGGAAGCATTATGTTTTCTTCAAAAATACCGCCAATTTCAAGAGAACGAGTATAAAATGCGGGAAACCCTTCCAAAAGCTGCCCATTTACAAATACGTTTTCTGCAGCTATGGTTGTAGTATAATTTTCGTACCATAGTTTGGTATTTTCTGATATATTGCTATTCACAACATTTGACATGGCATAAGCCATCGTTGTGCCAAATACTGTAATAAGAATCGCTACAACAAACGATAATCCAATTAAAGATTTTTTTACTTTTTTACAATTCATCATAAATAACAATCTCCTTTTAATATTTTTTTTTGAACTGCAAAAACTTGTATAAACACCGGCTTTTTGAAAAACGCTATACTCCAGCATTGATAAAATGGTTTCACCATAAAACTTGCGTTCACTTTTTCCCAATTTATGAACGAGAATTTCATCACATGAATTTTCGCAAAGGTTATTCATGTCATTATTAATAAGATAAATAATCGGATTAAACCAATGCAATCCATTTACAACTAACATAATCAACTTTATTAACAAATCATGCCGCCTTAGATGAATGAGTTCATGCATTATAATAATTTCAAGTTCTTTTTCAGCAATTACTATATTTGGCAAAACGATTATCGGTTTCCATATTCCAATTAGCATAGGCGTTGTTGCGTAATTGCTTTTAATAATATTTACAGAACTTTGTATTGTTTTAATCGTAACACTTGATTTCAAAATACCATGTTTTAACTGAAAATAATTTTTCATTTTTAAAGCAAAGAAAATAAATATTCCAGTTACCCAAACCAACAAAATTAAAGAACCAAAAACAGAAATATTTGTATTATTAAAAATTACATTACTAAACTCATTAAAAACAACAGTTTCACCTACAGCCTGTATTGCGTCTAATTGCTGCGCTAGAATATTTTGTAATACATCTACACCCTTCCCGGAATTTGAGCTTTTAAAGCTCGAACTCACAAAGCGGATAATGGGTGTTATAAAAAGCGAACCGCCTAGGAAGAAAAAAACAGTAATTAAGCTTGTATAATAATGCCAGGTTTGTGAAAAAAATTTTTGCGTGATTGGTCTTAAGCATATAAATAAAAGCCATACCAATGTACCAGTTAATGAAATAATAATAAATGAAGATAAAATGGTCATTTAATATCGCCTACTTTGCTTTGAAACCATTCTTTTAATTCTTCCAATTCGCTCTGATTAATGTGATTCTCATCAACCAATGAAGCCATAAAATTTTTACGCTCCCATTATGTACAGAATTTAAAAATGTTTTCGTTTCATGCTTCTTGTATTCATCGAGTGAAAAATTTGAAATGTAGAAATTAACTTTACCCTTCATTGATTTTGTTAAAAACCCTTTTCCTATCAACCTTGCCAAAATTGTTGACAAAGTAGATGTTTTCCAACCTTTGCTTTCGTCAAAAATATCAAGTAATTGTGAAACGGTTACGGGATTAGCTATTTCCCAAATCGTCTGCATTACTTCCATTTCTGTTTCAGATAGTCTTGCTAAATTTTTCATGGTGTGCACCTCCAAAAAAATCTGCTACAAAGTGTCGCACTAATATAGTACGACACTTTGTAGCAGATGTCAAGAAGTATCTAAATTATAAAATCATTTTTAAAATCCGTTCTAGCGTAAAATTCAATATAATAAAACCCAGTAACCAGCTTGCTATATTTGCAACAAGACCGTAAACCACATTTAATAAATTGCTCCTGCCCTTTAAAAACTTTTTGTATATTAAAACCTCGGTAATAATTATTATAAGCTCAACCGGAATATGTATCAAAAACGCCGCCATCCCGCCGTTAACGGCAAAGGATGTTCCGACAGCAAGCGTTAAAAACACCTGTGTAATAAAATTTGTTATAAAAAACACTTTAAAGTTTTCTTTAAGCTTATACTTAAATAATAATAAAATTAACCCTTCTAGTATAAGAGTGAGTCCGAATGTAGTCGCAAACTGCACAAGATAAGCCGCCGGCAGCGGCATCTGCTTGACTGTGCCCGTTAAATAATCATATGTTACACTTCCCTGATACGTATCCCTTTTATATTCGTCTGTAACAGTGACTTTCCCGCTTTCGGTTACAATAATTATCCGGTATATATCAGGAACACCCATATATGAAAAATTATGAACCATATAGTTTCCAGAAGGTTCGCCCGTTAATTTTCCAAACAACGGAATATTTGTCCCCGCAGTTAATGCCGGGTGCCAGCCTTCGTCCTCATACGAATTTAACAAATCCAGCATTTCCGTATTATATAGTTTTTTATCTAACTGTGAATAATTATTGCTTCCTGTTATCAACAAATCAAGATAATAAATTTCATCCGGCGGATTTTTAACATATACCTTCAATTCTGGCTTGGGTCCTATGTCCGCACGTACCGTAACCGGCAGAATTATTGTGAATAAAATGCAAATCACAAAAAGCCTTAACACCTTTTTTAAATTTATCAAACTCCCACATCCTTATTTTGCAGAAACATAAACGCATCCTTTGCAGTAAAGAAAAAGCTCTCATTACCAACAACATCTGTTAAGCCCGCACGGTCAAAAAAGCTTTTTACTTTTTGCTGTACGCTGCAGAATAAAATATCCACCCCGTCATTTTTCTTTTCTTTGCAAAACTCTATAATTTCCTGTACGCCAGAGACATCTATGCTAGGCACGCCACGCATTGATAATATCAGCACCTTACCGGAAGCCTCACGTATTTTGGTTGCGAAGCCCTCCGACGAGCCGAAAAACAAAGACCCTGTTATATAAATAACCTGCACATGGTCAGGCAGTTTAATTTCAGTATCTATGCGTTCAGGTTCAAACTCACTAACTGTCACATCAAGATCGGATATATGAATTATAAACAAAAACATAGCAAGTAAACATCCTGCTGCGATTGCGATTGTAAGGTCAAAAATAACCGTACATAATAAAGTTATCAAAAATTTCGCCATCGAACCTTTAAATTTATTACCGAATATGTATTTTATGCTCTCCCATTCGTTCATACGCCATGCCGTAGCGATTAACACGCCTGCCAGCGCTGGCATAGGTATATTCGACATAAGCGGGCTCAACAAGAACATGGATAATAACAGGAAAACGCCATGAAAAACACCCGTCAGCCTCGTTCTTCCGCCGGATTTTATAGCAACGCTTGTACGGGCTATGGCTGCGGTCGCAGGTACTCCGCCTAAAAACGGCAGCAGGAGATTGCCCACACCCTGTGCCACCAGTTCGCGGTCCCCGCGTAGTTTTTCACCTTTCATTTTTCCTGCAGCAGCTCCGCAAAGCAAGCTTTCAATCATACCCAGCGCAGCGATGCTTATAGCCGGCATGATGATCACATCAAGCCGCGCCGTAAAAATATCCGGTAATGTAAGCCTTGTTTCATGTAATAAAGTTTTTGGAATTATGCCAACCGTTTCAACCGGAAAAGTAAATATCATTTGTGCGGCGGTTGCTATAATAACCGATACAAGCGACGCCGGAACGCGTGCGTTCCATTTCTTCGGCCATATAAGCATTAAAGCGATAACAAACAATCCTATACCCACAGCATAAAAATTCGGTGTAAAACCATCTTTAAAAAGATTGAACACACGCATATATGCTTCCTCGCCATGCGACCTCGCGCCGAAAAAATTCTCAACTTGGCCTAAAGCAATAACAAGTGCAATACCCGATGTGAAACCTGTGATTACTGATTTGGGAAGGAAGGATATAATCCGTCCGGCTTTAAAAATCCCGGCTGCCAGTAGAATAATTCCCGACAATGCACCGGCTAAAAATACTGTCTTTAACCCGTATCTTGCCGCCAACGGTATGAGAATAGCCGCCATAGCGCCGGTCGGGCCGGATATTTGATACGATGCCCCCGATAATATGCCTATCAAAAATGCGGAAATGATAGCAGTTATTAACCCAGCGGCTGCGTCCGCGCCGCTGCTTACACCAAACGCCAGCGCCAGTGAAAGCGCGACAGCCGCAACTGTTATACCTGCCAGTAGGTCGGCGGTCAAAGACTGGCTGTTGTATCCAGAAAATTCTTTCTTTAAATCGGATAAATACTCCTTAATCAAATTGCTCCCTCCATCAATATACAAAATGTAAAACTGATTTATTTTAACATTTTCTAATATTTTTTTAAATATGCTTCCGCAAAAAATAAACCACCGCTGTATCACAAATTGATTTAATTGCTAATCAGGTTGTGTTAATAAGCGGTGAAGTTTACAATACAAGCGATGTAAATATTGAAAAGGATTAAATAATCCCGATAATAAAGTTTTTTCTACGTTTTTCAAACTTAAACGCGTTGATTTATACTATATATCAAATATCTTTGCTTACGCCTGTTACATTTCCATATTCGTCTGTTGTATATCTCCCTTTGGTCATATCCAAAATAACGTATTTATTATCCCATTTATCACAGATAATAGCGCATTTTCCAATAGGTATATCAAACGGTCCTTCAAGAACTTTTCCGCCAGCCTTAATAATTTTGCCACACGATTCAATAACTGATTCGACTTTCATATCAACTGACATAAATGGTCTTTCGGTTTGCAAAACAATTTCTGCAATATCATTCTCCATTCCTAAACCTACAGATGTGTCTGTCTGCCATAATAATTTCAATCCCATAGCACCGCAATAATACCTGATCCCATCTTCCAAATCCGAAACATAAAGCTCAATGCAATCAACATTTTTTAAAACTTCGCCCATACCCATAATCTATTTCTCCCCATTTAAATAATTACCACCGAATACCAATCATTGTTTTTTCATACAATTCCGAAAAAAAAGAACGGATTAATTTTTTATCCGTCCTTTTTTTATTTAATTTTTACTTGTTATGATATATTACATAAAAAATCTGTTTATTTATGATACGGTCTTGTATAACTTGAAGCTTCGGCTCCATTGAAATGGAAAACCTTAACCTCGGTTTCGATCTCTGGGATAGTCACTTCTAGCCCTATATCTCTCATTGCTGGCATAGACGGCACCGATACACGGTAATGCCTAGGCCTCATCATTGACAGGAAAAGAAAATTAAATGCCAGCGAGGTTATAAGCAGCCCCAAAAAAAGAGATTTTCTGATAGCGTGTTTAGGCAGCCTCGGAATCCTTAAGGTATAATACCTTGAATCGCAGGAATCCACATGGACATTCGGACTATTCGGAGCATTGGTTGTTACAGAATCATGTTCCATTATAATTACCTCCTTTGGACGCATAAGCGAGCAGTCCGCGCAGCGGACGACCAGCTTTGGATGTATAGGCAAGCAAGCTAGCCAACCTTTTGTATAAATACGAGATAATTTTTTTTATAGTCTGCCAAATTAAATTAAAAATTCATTACTTTTTTTAATCTATAACCAATTCGTCTATTCCCGCTCCCGGTGGAACCATCGGGAAAACTTTTTCATCCATATCTATTTCACAGTTTATAACAACCGGTTTGTTTGCCGCGAGCGCTGTTTGTATCGCGCCGTCTACCTCTTCCGGCTTAACCACATTGATACCAAGCGCGCCGTAAGCTTCGGCAAGCTTGCACACGTCAAGCGGGTGTGTAAGAGTTGTATGGGAATAACGGCCCTCGTAAAATAAAGATTGCCATTGACGCACCATACCCAAAGTATGATTATTCATAACAACGACTATGACGGGTATGTTGTATTCGACAGCTGTCGCAAGTTCGATATTGTTCATCCTGAAACAGCCGTCGCCAGCAATATTAAAAACGTGCATATCGGGACACGCCACTTTCGCGCCTATGCTCGCGCCAAGCCCATATCCCATCGTTCCCAGCCCGCCTGATGATAAAAATGTCCGCGGGGTTTCATATTTAAAGTAGTGGCACGACCACATCTGGTTTTGTCCAACTTCTGTTGTGATTATCGCTTTCGATTTTGTTAAATGATTTATCCGCTCAAGAATGTATTGAGGTTTTAGCTTCCCGTCGTTTTTATATGAAACAGGGTATTTTTGCTTCATATCTTTTATAAATTCCATCCATTCGCGGTTTTCTCTTTTTTCAAGCATCGAGTTTAATCGTTTAAGAACTTCTTTAACATCTCCAACCACCGATGCAGCACTTACAATGTTTTTATTAATCTCTGCCGAATCGATGTCGATATGCAATACCTTTGCGTTTAAAGCGAATTTTTTAGGATTACTAACCACCCTGTCAGAGAACCTCGCGCCTATCGCAATAAGCAAATCGCATTTTGTCGAGGCGATA
Organism: Holotrichia oblita; assembly: GCA_023690525.1. Lineage (NCBI taxonomy): Eukaryota > Metazoa > Arthropoda > Insecta > Coleoptera > Scarabaeidae > Holotrichia > Holotrichia oblita. The sequence continues at coordinate 534,065 of JALQSN010000021.1, read as the reverse complement.
TTCGAAGTCTTTGTCCCATGCATGCCAATCATGCCGGTAAAGTGCCGGTCCGAAGCAGGAAAACCTCCTAGTCCCATCGCACTTACACATACGGGCGCATCTATCAGGTCTATAAAATTTTTAAGTTCCTCTGATGCTTCCGAAATTATAACGCCTCCGCCACTGTACACAAGCGGTCTTTTGCTCTCATTAATAAGCTTTATTGCATCACTCAGTGCTGATTTGCGTATTTTTAAGGTGGATGGGATTATTTCCGCAGGCTCCCTATATTTATATTCGCATATATTGGCGGTCACATCTTTGGTTATGTCTATAAGCACAGGCCCCGGCCTTCCGGATTTTGCGATATAAAACGCTTCACGCACAGTATCCGCTAAATCCTTAACATCCTTTACTATATAATTATGTTTTGTTATTGGCATCGTTATTCCGGTAATGTCAACCTCTTGAAAACTATCCTTGCCTAAAAGCGGCAGCGCGACGTTTCCTGTTATCGCTACCATCGGTACAGAATCCATGTATGCGGTAGCTATACCCGTAACAAGGTTGGTTGCCCCTGGCCCGCTCGTAGCTATACACACGCCCACCTTGCCGCTTGCCCTTGCATAACCGTCGGCTGCATGCGACGCACCCTGTTCATGTGAGGTTAGATAATGCTTTATCTCATGTCGATGTTTGTATAACGCATCATATATGTTTAGCACAGCGCCGCCGGGATACCCGAAAATAATATCAACGCCCTGCTCCTTTAAACATTCTATTAATATTTCCGATCCGTTTAATTGCATTTGTGCCTCCTAGCCCTCAAGAACCGCGCCGCGGTTTGCGCTTGTAACCAGCCGGGCGTACCTTGCCAAATAACCGGTTTTTATCTTTGGTTCTGGCTTGCGCCATTCTTCCCTTCTTCTGTCAAGCTCCGCATCGTTTACAAGCACATTTATCGCGCCGCCGTTAATGTCTATTTGTATTGTGTCGCCTTCCTGCACTAAAGCTATATTCCCGCCTGCGGCGGCCTCTGGCGAAACATGTCCTATACTTGCTCCTCTTGATGCGCCGCTGAACCTTCCGTCGGTTATAAGCGCAACTTCCTTATCCAGCCCCATACCGCACAACGCGGAGGTTGGAAGCAGCATTTCACGCATCCCCGGGCCGCCCTTCGGGCCTTCGTAACGTATGACAACCACGTCACCTTTTATAATTCTCCCTGCAAATATAGCTTCAATCGCTTCCTCTTCGGAATCAAAAACTCTTGCTCTCCCGCTGTGTTTAAGCATCTCATCAGCTACCGCCGAGCGCTTAACAACACACCCGTCGGGCGCGAGATTACCTTTTAACACAGCAATGCCGCCAGTTTGCGAATAAGGCTTTTCGACCGGTTTTATTACATTCGTATTTTTATTTGCAACGCCGTTAAGGTTTTCTTTAAGCGTTTTTCCCGTTACTGTTACATTGTCTAAATAAAGAAGGCTTATTTTAGCAAGCTCCTTCATTACGGCATGCACGCCTCCCGCTGCATTAAGCTCCTCTATATGATGATGCCCCGCAGGCGCAAGCCTGCAAAGATTAGGAGTCTTTGCGCTAATATCGTTGGCGGTTTCAAGATTTATCTCCACTCCCGCTTCATGTGCGATAGCCGGAAGGTGCAGCATACTGTTTGTGCTGCATCCAAGCGCCATATCAACCGTCAGCGCGTTTAAAAATGTTTTCTCATTCATTATATCTTTAGGGCGTATATCGGCTTCAACCAAGCGCATTATTTGCATACCCGCCTTTTTTGCCATGCGTACCCTTTCGGCGTAAACCGCAGGCACTGTGCCGTTTCCTATCAACCCCATACCTAAAGCCTCGGTAAGGCAATTCATACTATTGGCGGTGTACATACCCGAGCAGGAACCGCATGTCGGGCAGGAGTTATCCTCATATTCAAGTATATCCTCATCTGTCAGTTTACCTGCGTTATACGCGCCGACCGCTTCAAAAGTATTTGTCAGGCTTATTTCCTTCCGTTCCTCGCCGATTTTCCCTGAAAGCATAGGGCCGCCGCTTATAAATATCGACGGAATGTTTATACGTGCCGCAGCCATCAGCATCCCCGGCACAACCTTGTCGCAGTTGGGGATAAAAACAAGCGCATCAAGCCCATGCGCCATTGTCATAACCTCGACAGAATCCGCAATCAGCTCGCGGCTGGCAAGCGAATATTTCATTCCTATATGCCCCATCGCTATACCGTCGCAAACACCTATCGACGGAAACTCTACAGGCGTGCCGCCTGCCGCCAGTATACCGCGCTTAACGGCTCCGGCTATCGTATCCAAATGAATATGCCCTGGTATAATCTCGTTTTGCGAATTTACAACGCCGATAAGCGGCTTGCTAAGCTCCTCATCCGTATATCCCATCGCTTTAAATAACGAACGGTGAGGCAGCCTTTCTACCCCTTTTTTTACTGAATCGCTTCTCATGAGTAGATCGGCTCTCCTTCAGTGTTCACATAATCATGGAACAACTCAAGCAATCTCTTTGTTATAGGCCCGGCTATACCGTTACCGATAACCCTTTCATCCACATTTGTCACAGCTATACATTCCGCTGCCGTACCAGTCAGGAAGCATTCGTCGGCATTGTATACATTGAATAATGTAAATTCTTTTTCTATTACCGTCAAACCGTCTTTACGTGCGAGCTCCATAACTTTCCTTCTTGTAATTCCGTCAAGTATGCCGATATATATCGGCGGTGTGTATATTACTCCGTCTTTTATTATAAAAATGTTATCTCCGGTACATTCTGCGACAATGCCGTCATGATTAAGCATTATAGCCTCCTGCGCTTTAACACGGTTGGCTTCTATCTTGGCTAAAATATTATTAAGATAATTGAGTGATTTTATCTGCGGGTCTACTATAGTCGCTTTGTTGCGCCTTTGCGACGCGGTTATTATAGGCATTCCGTTATCGTACATTTCCTTTGAATATAAAGTAATTGTTGCCGCTATGCAAAACACCGTCGGCATACCGCATTTTGTCGGGCTTAGTCCGAGGTCGCCCGTACCGCGCGTTATAACAAGGCGGATATAGCAATCTCTTAAATTGTTAATCCTACATGTGCTTAACACTACTTCTGCAAGCTCCTGTTTTGTCATAGGTATCTCAAGCATAATCGCTTTCGCTGCCGCAAATATCCTGTCAATATGCTCCTTCAGCTTAAATACGCGTCCGTTGTATGCTCTAATCCTTTCAAATACGCCGTCGCCGTATAATAAACCGTGGTCGAATACGGAAACTCTTGCTTCGGATTTTTTATAAAATTTTCCGTCTAAATAAATCATTAATTCATCACTCAAATAAAACACATCCCTTTTTTTATTAAAAATATTTTTACTTACTTATTCGGATAATGCCAGTTTATTATCAATAAAAATCCTGCAATGAATAACAAAATAACCGCCAAGCGAAACCTTTATTGTTTCACCCGAATCAAGCTTTCCCCAAAGCCTTGCCCTGCTTATAAGCCCATTTGCTCGTCTTGCAATACTCCGTTTACATAAAGCCGCTCGCCATTATATCGGTTTTCGACTAAAATCACATTGTTTCAAAATGTTTTAGTTCCCACTTTTTCATGCTAACATCCTTTCAATACCGCACAAATCAGCTCTCCCATTTCCTTTGTCCCGATTTTTTTCATCCCGTCAGACATGATGTCGGAGGTTCTGTAGCCGTCCGCCAGTACTTTTGCAACGGCGTCTTCTATGGCTTTTGCTTCTTCCTCAAGTTTGAATGAATATTTAAGCATCATCGCAACAGATAAAATCGTTGCTATAGGGTTGGCGATATCCTTCCCCGCTATATCCGGAGCCGAACCGTGAATCGGCTCATACATGCCAAGCCCGCCTTTACCAAGGCTGGCCGACGGCAGCATCCCTATTGAACCGGTTATCTGGCTCGCTTCATCAGATAAAATATCGCCGAACATATTAGTCGTAACTATAACATCAAAGTGATGCGGATCACGAATAAGCTGCATCGAAGCGTTGTCTACATACATATGGTCAAGCTTGACCTCCGGATAATCCTTTGCAACTGTCAAGGACAACCTCACGCCATAAGCGCGACGATTCAAGCACATTGGCTTTATCTACGTTTGTAAGGCGTTTTCCTCTTTGCATGGCTATATCAAAAGCTGTTTTTGTAATCCTGCGGACTTCCTCGTAAGAATACATCTCGGTATCCCACGCGGCTTCGCCCATATCGGTTTGTTTGCGTCCGCGCTCTCCGAAATACATACCGCCTGTAAGCTCGCGTACAACCATAATGTCAATACCTTTATCCCCTACGATGTCAGGGCGCAGCGGGCACGCGTCTTTTAACGGCGCGTGCAGTACCGCCGGACGCAGGTTCGCATAAAGCCCAAGCTCGCCGCGAAGCCCAAGCAGCGCACGTTCGGGGCGTTTATTTCCGGGCAATGTATCCCATTTCCAGCCGCCAACAGCCCCAAGCATGACAGAATCGCTTGCTTTGCATATATCAATAGTTTTTTTAGGTAGCGGCTCTCCATATTTATCAATGGCTACACCGCCCGCGTCAACCTCAGTATAATCCACAGTATGCCCAAACCTTAAGCACACCGCGTTAAGGGCTTTAACAGCCTCGCCTATTACCTCCGGACCAATGCCGTCGCCCGGTATCAATGCAATATTAAGCTTCATTTAGTCACCCGCTCTAATTAATTTTTTTCTTTGCTTGATTTATCAGCCCGTCGTTTTTCATTATAATTTGCATAAATTCCGGAAACGGCTGTGCTTTATATACCTTCGTTTTTTGTAAGGTTCTTGATTGTCCCCGCCAAAAAATCTACGGTAACTATATCACCGCTTTGTATCTTCGCGGCGGCTTCGGCACATTCAAGTATCGGCAGGCCTATGTTTATTGCGTTTCTGTAAAAAATACGCGCAAAAGTTTTTGCTATAACGCAGGATATTCCCGCAGCCTTTATCGCAATCGGCGCATGCTCTCTTGATGAACCGCAGCCAAAATTTTTCTCGGCTACGATTATGTCGCCTTTTTTTACTTTCTTTATAAAATCCTTATCAATATCCTCCATGCAATGTCCTGCTAATTCCAAAGAGTCGGAGGAATTTAGATACCTTGCTGGTATTATTACATCAGTATCAACATTATCGCCATATTTAAAAACTGTTCCTTTAGCTTTCATGTTTATTTACCTCCTTCTGGCTGTTCGGGTCCGGTTATTTTACCCGTAAGCGCTGAGGCCGCCGCAACAGCCGGGCTTGCAAGATACACTTCGGATTCGACATCGCCCATACGGCCGACAAAGTTCCTGTTTGTCGTAGAAACGGCGCGCTCACCTTTAGCGAGTATACCCATATGCCCGCCGAGGCATGGGCCGCAGGTCGGTGTGCTTACAATAGCGCCTGCGTTTACAAAGTCTTCAACAAGACCTTCTTTTACAGCTTGCAGATATATCTTTTGTGTGCCGGGGAAAACAATAACGCGTAACCCCTTGGCAACCTTTTTTCCTCTTAATATACCAGCTGCAATTCTTAAATCCGTTATTCGCCCGTTTGTGCAGGAGCCGATAACAACTTGGTCGATTTTTATATCCCCAACCTCATCGATTGTTTTTGTATTTTCCGGCAAATGCGGGAATGCAACCGTCGGCTTAAGCGCCGATAAATCAATCTCGTAAACTTCGTCGTAATCGGCATCCTCGTCAGGTGTATAAATTTTATATTCCTTTTTCGAGTGTTCTTTTACATATTCAAGAGTAATTTCATCAACGGGGAAAATTCCATTTTTTCCGCCTGCTTCTATCGCCATGTTGGCTATCGTAAAGCTGTCGTCCATTGTCAGGTATTTAAGCCCGTCGCCGAAAAATTCCATCGATTTATAATGCGCCGTCAACGCCTATCATGCCTATTATGTGGAGTATTATATCCTTGCCGCTTATCCATTTTGCAGGTTTGTTTTTAAACACAAACTTTATCGCAGAAGGAACCTTGAACCAAGCTTCTCCGGTAGCCATACCAACCGCCATATCCGTACTACCCACACCTGTTGAAAAAGCTCCCAACGCGCCGTATGTACAGGTGTGCGAATCCGCGCCTATAACAACATCACCGGGGACAACAAGCCCTTTTCAGGAAGCAGGCAATGCTCAATACCCATTTCGCCGATTTCAAAATAATTTTCGATCTTCCTTATCACGTGCAAATTCTCTTATTATTTTGCACTGCTCAGCCGATTTAATATCTTTATTCGGTGTAAAATGATCCGGTACCAAAGCTATTTTGCTCTTGTCGAAAACTTCTGTTACACCTATTTTTTTAAACTCGCGCACCGCAACGGGTGCGGTAACATCATTGCCTAAAACAAGATCAAGCTTTGCCTCGATAAGCTGCCCTGCCGTTACAACAGAAAGCCCCGCGTGAGCTGCCAAAATCTTTTGCGTCATAGTCATGCCCATTATAATCACTCCATTCTTTTATAAATAAGCCTTAAATTTATCCTCAATATCTTTTATAAGTTTATACTCAATCGAATCCACCAAAGCAATCCAGCTTGCCTCAATTATGTCTGTCGATACTCCGACATTGGACCAGCTTCGTTTTCCATCACTGGATTCAATCAAAACTCTTACCTTTGAAGCGGTTGCGGATTTTCCGTCTAATACACGCTAACCTTATAATCCGTCAGCCGCACTTCCGAAAGCTGCGGATAAAAAACCTCAAGCGCTTTTCTTAGCGCCTTGTCAAGCGCGTTGACAGGCCCGTCGCCTTCCGCCGCGGTTATTTCTTCTTTGCCGTCCACGATTATTTTTATTGTGGCAAACGCGCTGCCTTGGTCGGCTAAATTAGGCTGTTCCGATATTAGTTTAAAACTTACAAGCTCAAAAAACGGCTTGTATTTGCCCAACTGCTTTCTTATTACAAGCTCAAAGCTGCTTTCCGCTGCTTCAAACTGATATCCTATATGCTCAAGCTCCTTAAGCCTGCTTATGATTTTCTCTGCCTCGCCCGAATCCTTTGTTATACCGGCGTTTACACTTTGTATTTTTTTGAGTATCGTGCTTCGTCCGGCTACTTCGCTCGTCAAAAGCTTTCTTTCGTTTCCCACAAGCGATGGGTCGATATGCTCGAAACTGGCAGACGCTTTATTTACGCCGTCCATATGCATACCACCTTTATGAGCGAACGCGCTCTTGCCGACATAAGGCTCCCTGTCGGGCAGCGGAACATTAGAAATTTCAGCAATTTTTATTGCGCCGTTTCGGTTAAAAGCTGAATTGCGTCTTCTTTTAAGCATCGTATACCCTTCTTTATTTGCAAATTAGGAATTATCGTGGAAAGGTTAGCGTTTCCGCAACGTTCGCCAACACCTATAAAAGTCCCCTGCACTTGCGATGCGCCGGCCATCACCGCCATTACGGAATTGGCTACGCCAAAACCGCAATCATTATGGCAGTGTATTGAAACTGGTATGTCAAACTCCCGCACAATCCTGCTTGTTATATCATAAACATCCGATGGGAAAGTTCCGCCGTTCGTATCGCAAAGCACAAGATATCACGCACCCGCGGCATGTGCCGCTTCAAGGCATTTTACAGCATATTCGGGATTTGCCGCATATCCGTCAAAAAAATGCTCTGCATCAAAAAAACTGTCTTGCCCATACCGACCAAATACGAAACAGTGTCGCTTATCATGTTTAAATTTTCTTCCAAGTGTTGTTTTAATTATATCCGTAACATGAAAATCCCATGTTTTCCCGAATATAACTACGGTCTGCGTACCTGCGTCAAGCAGCGCCTTCACATTTTTATCTTCAGCGGCAGTAATATCACGCCGCCTTGTACTGCCAAAGGCAGCAATCTTAGCGTTTTTAAGCGGAAGCGCTCCTACTCTTTTTAAAAATTCTAAATCCTTTGGGTTTGAGCCGGGATTTCCAGCTTCTATATATTCAATCCCAAGAGCATCAAGCGCTTTGACTACCTTTATTTTGTCCTCTACCGAAAACGATATCCCCTCGGCCTGCGCGCCGTCCCTTAAGGTCGAATCAAAAATCGTCACATAATCCATTTCACACCAGCCTTGCTTTATTTCTTGAGCCATGACATCATTTTTCTTAGTTCCTTGCCGACGACCTCTATTTGATGTTCCTGCTCCATCCTTCTTCTTGCGTTGAAGCCCGGGCGTCCTACTTGGTTTTCAAGTATCCAGTTTCTTGCAAACGTTCCGTCTTGGATTTCGGATAAAACTTTTTTCATTTCTTTTTTGGTTTCGTCGGTTATTATCCTCTTGCCTATGGAATAATCCCCGTATTCGGCGGTATCACTTACAGAATAACGCATATAACTTAAGTCCGCCTTGATTAACAAGGTCTATAATAAGCTTCATTTCATGCATACATTCAAAATACGCGCTCTCCGGCTGATAGCCTGCTTCAACAAGAGTTTCAAAACCGGCCTTCATAAGTTCGGAAACGCCGCCGCAAAGCACAGCCTGTTCGCCAAAAGGTCTGTTTCGGTTTCTTCTTTAAATGTTGTTTCTAATACGCCCGCTCGCGCGCCTCCGATTCCTAACGCGTAGGCTAAACCAATCTGCTTTGTGTCGCCGCTCGCATCCTGATATACGGCTATCAAGCAAGGAACGCCCCTGCCTTCGGTAAATTGGCTTCTTACAGTATGACCCGGGCCTTTCGGCGCTATCATAAACACATTAACGTCAGCCGGCGGTTTTATTTGCCCGTAATGGATATTGAAACCATGAGCAAACGCGAGATATTTTCCGGGTTTGAGGTTTGGTTCTATGCTGTTTTTATACAACGCGGCTTGTTTCTCGTCGTTAATCAAAATCATAATAATATCCGCTGTTTTTGCGGCATCAAACGCAGTAGCCACTTTAAGGCCTGCATCCTCCGCCAGCTTCCATGATTTGCTGCCCTCGTACAAGCCTACGATAACATTTACTCCCGATTCGTGCAGATTTAAAGCATGTGCATGTCCCTGACTGCCATAACCAATAATCGCAACCGTCTTCCCCTTAAGCAGATTTAAGTCGCAGTCCTCTTGATAATAAAGCTTTGCCATAAAAATTATTCCTCCTCAAAATTATGATCCATAATACTTGCGCTTCCGCGTTCAAGGCCGATAAGCCCCGCGCGTACAATTTCCTTTATGCCATACGGAGCTACAAGCTCCGTAAAGGCTTTAATTTTGCTCTGCGTACCTGTCATTTCGATAATCACCGTTTCAGCCGATAAATCTATAATGTTCGCCCTAAAAATATCCGCTATGCCTAAAATTTCGGAGCGTTTTTCCGCGGGAGCGTTTACCTTTATTAACGCCAATTCGCGGTAAACAGCATTGTCCGGCTCAAGTTCGATGACTTTTACAACAACGACCAGTTTTTCGAGTTGATTTTTTATTTGGTCGATAATCAAATCGTCACCTCTTGTAACAATAGTTACGCGGGAAAATTTTTCATTCACCTCGCCGACGCTCACGCTGTCGATATTGTAGCCTCTGCGGCTGAACAATCCCGATATACGGCTTAGTACGCCGGGATTATTGGTTACAAGAACGGATAAAGTATGTGTGTTCAAACAATCACCTTCTTTTTTAATTTAAAAAAACTCGCCAATAGCAAAAGCTTTGCTAGGGACGAGTTGATACGCGCGTTACCACCCTGCTTATAATCCGCCTCACGGCGAAAAATCTCTCTTCAGGTTGTGTTTGGTTCAAACAAACCATTTGCATATAACGGTGCAAACCGGATAAACTTAACGGCGCGGACGCTTTAGGCTCTCTGCTTGTGAGCGATATCTTTTAGACCTGTACACCGATTCGCACCTAGCTTAAATATTTGAATATTTAAGCATACACCGGCTCTCTGAAATACCCGGAATAAAAGCATTATCTCAGTCGACGCATTTAACATGGAAACTATCAAAAAAGCTATGTTGATATTACCAAAATAAAAAAGAGTTGTCAATACATGTGTTTAAAGTCTTTGCGCATACTTTTACTATATATAACGTTTTAAAAAATCAAGAGCTTTTTTAAACATCATCTGTATCTCCGGCTTATCACTTTTATCAAATGTATGGAAGCCATAACAGCAAATAAGCAATTCCGTTTCAATTCCTTTATCTTTTAAAGCGTTATACATAAGTATCGACTGCTCCACAGGGACATCCTCGTCTTTATCTCCATGTAATAAAATTGTCGGAGGATAATTACTTTTTATGTTATATATCGGCGATAACGGGATAATTTTTTCTCTTTCTGTATTTTGATCGTAACCGCTTACAAGTGTCGGCCATAATCCATTTTGACGGGCATACAAATAAAAATCACCTCGCCTGATAATAGCTTCTGATATTTCTTCTCGGCCTACCAGCTTATACGCTTGCTCTTCAGTAACGGCAGGCTGTTTAAGATAAAATTTGTCCGGCTTTGTATACCAGTCTCCCAGAATATCGCCGTAGCCATAGTAAGAAATTATCACATTCGGTTTATTTTCAAGCGTTCCGCTAACCAGCGCAAGGTATCCGCCCGCCGACCCACCCATAACCGCCACCCTTTTGGGATCAAAACCGAAAATTTCCGCACCTTCGCCTCTAACCCAATCTAGCGCGTCTTGAATATCTCCTATTATAAATTTAAGCTTTGTTTCCGGAGCCAGCCTATAATCAATGGATACAACAGAAATGCCGCTTGAAAGCAGGGCGTTTAGTTGATAATCATACGGCAATCCGTTGCGGCTTCCGTTGATACAGCAGCCACCATGAATATAAATTAGTACGGGTGAGTCTTTGACAGGATAAACATTTGCTTTGATAGAGCAGTTTTTTACTTTTTTATACTCACAAACGGTGTAAAGAACAGGCATTATAATCATCTCCTAAATATAAAAAGATCGGCTATTCATCAAAATTATTATAACCGACAAATGACGCCCTTTTCAAGTGTTTAGCCATATTTTCAAAACTCACCTTTAAAATTTTTATACTCACTAAATCTAACGGTTTAGTATGTATAAACTAAGCCTCCATTTACAAAATGAAGCCGTTTATATATGATTTTTATAAATATACTAAATGCCGAAAACATATAGAGGAGGATATTTATGATTGATCTTGGAATCACTGCGCAAAAAATACAAAACGGAAGAAGGGAGAAAGGTTTTACACAGGAGGAATTTGCAGGGCGTTTGGGAGTTTCAGCACAGGCTGTTTCAAAATGGGAGCGAGGACTTTCTCTTCCGGATATCGAGCTGTTGTTGGATGTTTCAAAACTACTCTGCATGACAGTTGAGGAGCTGCTTGATAATAACATCACAGAATACAATCCAAAAAAGGAAACAGATTTTTTTGATAACATATCATCTGTAATTTTAAAAACTGATTTAATAATGATACTGATTGGAGCGGATTTAATTCCATGCGTAACGGATAGTTTTTTAAGCAAGATACCGGAATTCAGAAAAGATACGATGATAAAAACGGGTGTATTGCTGCCGATTGTAAGGATTCGAGACGACTTGAGCTTTATGCCGCGTGAATATGCTATATTGATAGGTGGTAAGGAAAAATACCGCTGCTTATTTGATGATGACATGATTTCAAATGTTGACGATATGAGAAACGAAATTATTACAAAACTGCAAGAAGCTGTATCGGAGCGCTTGTATGAATTTGTAGACAGACATACGGTCAAGGTCCTAGTCGAAGCGCTGCGGAATCAATATCCATTCACCATAGATGGCGTAATACCGGAGCGTCTAAGCCTTACGCGTTTAAAAATTATTTTGAAATCTTTAGTTAAAGATAATGTGCCGATAAACAATCTCCATAAAATTATAGAAACAACCGACGAATTGATAGAGGACAAAAAGGATAATGCGCAAATCGTAGCTTTTTTAAAAGAAGCTCTTGCATGAAGCATATGTTTAATTAACGGTATATTTTAAGATTAAGCTTAATACAATATAACATGTATATCGTTGAGGAGGTAACATAAATGGGCGGAACAAAAATTTTTGTTGTGCAGCTCAAGGAGTTAATAAAATGGCTATTTTTGCCGTAATAGGCATAGCTCTGATTATTATGCTCATTTATTTTTTTATACCAAAGGAGAAGCCGGTCGAAAATTCCGCTTTATACAAAGCGGGAACATATACGTCCGAAATAATATTAAATAACGGCCCTATCAGCGTGGAGGTTACTGTAAACGACAACGAAATAACCGCGATAGAATTAAAGAACATGGCCGAAATCCAAGAAGTGTTTTATCCTCTGCTCGAACCCACGGTAGAAACGTTGTCGAAGGAGATAATAACAAAACAAACTTTAGAAATACCTGTTACCGTCGATAATCAATACACAAGCCAGTTAATACTGTCAGCGATAAACACAGCTCTTGAAAAAGCTGTGATAAATTAATACATATAAAGCGGCAATCAAGCCGCTTTTTTTTACGCTTCAAAACAGCGAACCATTATGATATAATATGGCAAAACATTCGTAAAAAATTTCAAGCAGGAGGGATAAAAATGTATAGAACAAGGCTTCCCTGTTAAGCCCATATACGAGCGCCGCCTGTTCCTTATGTGATATGTATACAAGCCGAAAACATATTCCGACGATAATCCGGTTTGCCGAACGCTTCAACTGCGAATTGGCAACAGAGGAGGAAAATGTTTTCAAGCTTCATTATAGTAATATAAGGAGGTAAAATTATGACATTTTACAAAAACAAGCGGTTAATTTATTTGATATTCTTTTTTCACAACCTTATACCAGCTTACGTTATAGAGCGTTTATTTTGGCAGGAACGCGGCATGACAGTGCAAATAGTCGTATATTGTGAATTTATTTATGCGGCGGTTATTATTCTACTGGAAATACCCTCCGGCGTGCTGGCGGATTTAATCGGTAGAAAAAAGCTCATCGTTATAAGCGGCATTATGCCTTGTCTGGAAATTTTTCTGTTGATATTCGCAAATAAATTTTGGCATTTTGGTTTTGCGGTTTTTATTGCAGGTATCGGTAAAGCATTTTCCAGCGGAGCCTATAACGCCCTTCTTTACGATTCACTTTCAAGCTGCGGCAAGACAAATGAATTTGAAAAGATAATAGGCAGAATAAACACAGTCGATTTTATAGCAGGAACTATAGCCGCACTTTCCGGCGGATATTTAGCGTTTAAATTTGGTTTTACGTTTAATTACTGGCTTTCTTTAATGAGCTGTGTAATTGCCTTAATTTTGCCGTTTTTCCTAGCCGAGCCGCCAAAAACAAGCGTAAGCGAACATATGAATACATGGAGAACTATATTAAAAGATGCCTATTCATCCTTCCGCGATAATACAAATATCTTACGCATAATTATCCATTCGTCGGTGATAGCCGCAAGTATCATTTATTTGGATGAGTTTTGGCAGCTTTATTTGGAATATATTTCGTTTCCGATAATTCTTTTCGGCGTTGCATCGTCGGTTATATCACTATCAAGAATCCCAAGCGCTGTTTTATCAGCTAACCTGTTAAAATATCTTAAGCATGAAACAGTTATGCTTTTAGCTTCGTTTATATGCGGTATCAGCGTATTACTTGCAGCACTTCTGCCTGGTGTTTACGGGATGCTCGGGATAATTACCGCTATCAGCATGGGCGCATTAATAGAACCGGTCGTTATGGGGTATCTTCACCACAACGCAAATGATACTGCGAGAGCAACTATGGAATCGGTTATTTCATTAATTGAAAGAGTTTTGACGATATGTATCGGCCTAACGTTCGGATATATCGCATCAAGGTTTTCGATTATATCCGGATACTATTTAATAGGAGTTTTTATAATCTCCACATCGGTTATTTTTTCTTTAGTATATAAAAAACGACCAAGAATTTTATAAAATAATGCTTGTAAAATTAATTAAAAAATGCTAAACTGCATAAGCGGATAAAACATCCGCAAATGCCAGCGGGTGTGGCGGAATTGGCAGACGCGTAAGATTCAGGTTCTTATGTAGGTAACTATGTGCAGGTTCAAGTCCTGTCACCCGCAGTAATATTAATAAAAATTAAAAGCTTAAAAAGCGGAAAAAGATATAAAATGCTTGGTAAAATTGTTGTACCACCAAGCAAATTTTATTCTATACATGAACAGAATAAATATGAATAAGATAAAACAAAGCCTCCGAGGAAACGGAGGCTTTGTTTTATCTTGTTAAACCAGCGGATGTAATGGATCGTCAATTTGGGTTGTAAATTGAAATTCATGAAAATGTCCGTCGTCTATCGTTGTCCTGCTTATGACAAAATGTACATGCTTGCCTTTACTCCCTGGAATCGGAATCGCGGGACCAGTTTCACCCGTTACTTCATGATGATGATTTTCAAAAAAATCGGTATTAACAAAGAATGAATGAATGTGTCCGCCGCATGAAAGCGGTATCACTTGTGATGTAACACCAGCAAATCTATGATTGTGCCTGTCGTTTCCTTCTTCAGCAAGTTTTGTTGATTCCAAAAACTCATGGTCATGCGTTTGGCACGTCGAAACCGGGGGTTTCGGTTTATTGCACTCATCTAATACTTCATCTAAATCTTGTCTGTATCTCATTTTTTCACCTCCTTATACCTGTCTCACTGCATATTATGCTTGTTCAAAATTTTATGTGACTGTTATGCTACTTAATATATCGTTGCAATATTATTTATCGCCTGTAAAATATGTATTGGCAATTTTATATGATAATATTTTTATTCAAATAGAGTTAATAATATAAAAGTGCAAATCAAGAACAAACACATAAACACAAATATTTAAGAAACCGTGTTCAAAATATCCCATAAACTGCCAATAAAAGATAAAAGAATATATCAGGAGTGAAAAAAATGGGATATCCAAGCGATTTAACTGATGAACAATGGGAAAAGATAGAAATATTATTCAAATATAAAGATAGCCGAGGCAAACATATGCAAATCCATGAAAAACGACAACTAATAAACGCAGTATTATATATCAATAAGACGGGATGCCAATGGCGAATGCTACCCAATGATTTACCAAAATATGCAACAGTTTCATCTTTTTATCACCGAGCAATTAGAAGCGGATTATGGAATAAAGTTCTTTCATTATTAGTACAAGAAACCCATCAAGAAGCAGGAAGAGATGCAGAACCAAGTTATGCTCTAATAGATTCACAGAGTACGAAAACAACTGGTGCATCTGAAAAACGCGGCTATGACGGGGGAAAAAAACTAAAGGTCGCAAGAAACACATAGTTACTGACATTATGGGTAATTTACTGCATGTCAGTGTTCATGCAGCAAATATTCATGATACCAAAGCTGGTGCAGAAGTAATAAAAGCTGCTTTAAAAAAGTACCCAACCATAAAAGGAGTTTGCGGAGACGCTGGATATCGTGGAACATTTGTAATAGAAATAGAAGAACTCGGAATAAAAGTTGATATATCTGAACGAATAAATCCAGGTTGGGGAATTCTTCCTAAGCGTTGGCGTGTAGAAAGAACCTTTGCGTGGATGAATAATTCACGCCGTCTTTCTAAAGATTACGAAATAACAACCGAATCCGCCGAAAATATGGTTATGATTTCACATATCGCAACGCTACTTAATCGCTTATCTAAAAATCAATAAATATTTGTCTTTATATTGTATGGTATATATTGACATGTTTTGAGTACGGTTTCTAATATTACAGTTGTAAATCATGAGATTTATGATAATGGTACCACATAGCAACAGTTTGATGCAACCTGCGCCATTGAATCCATAAGAGAGTGTGAGCTTGATCAAAGAAAGGAAAATGGTATCTGATACAAATAAAAAATCTTTCGCATATCGCGCTTTGCTCAAACGCGCAGACAGCGCCCCTTTTTAAACGCATCAAGACTTGATGCGGACGGCTCATGCTCCTGTATTCTTTTGGTATCTAATGAATTTCCGGAAAGAACCGTTACCAATGCCAATGCAATACATGCCAACGTTATATGCTTATACCAACCGTCATAACTGCGGACTTCATATTGATCAAGCCCAACCTCAGACTTGCTCTCTTTAAAGCAAGTTTCCACCGTCCAACGCGTTCCCGCCACTTCCACAAGCTTTTGTCTCGCGGTGTCTGATGGGGCGCAGCAAATATAAGCACGTATCTTATTCGGATTTGTCCTGCTGCGTCGAAACATCATCCAACGCTTCCGACTTGTTTCGAGCGGCGGGTTTATCTCCGTTATCATCCAATCATATACACGCGCGCCTTTTTGAACCGTCACCGCAACTTGCCTCAAACCAACCTTCTTCCGGCAATCCCTTTATTATGCTGCTTACCGATACCTGTTTGAAATCCTGCCATATATATTCTTTCCTGAAACACTCATTACATAACATTTTCCGTTTTGCTCCAGCCATAAACGTATATCTCTGTAATCCCCATATACACAATCCCCTGTTACCCATGTATATGGTATTCCAGATGATGTCGCTTCCTGGATCATGGTCAGTGCCATTTGCGGTTTTGTCTGAAATACCGTTGCCTCCGGGACACCAGCGGCTTTGCATCTCTCCTTATCGTTTATCCATTCTTCCGGCATATACAGTCGCCTGTCTATAGGTGCATGACCTTTTTTACTGGCATAGCTTAAAAACACTCCTATCTGACAATTCTCTATCCGACCGGCTGTCCCGCTGTACTGTCTTTTAACTCCGCACGATTTTTTCCCCTGTTTTAAAAATCCCGTTTCATCAACTACTAATACGCCTTCTTCTTCGCCAAGTTTTTCTCCTATATATGTTCTCAGTTCATCCCTCAGTCTGTCTGCACTGAATCGTCCCCGATACAGAAACTGTTGTATCGCATACGGCGTCTTTTCCCCCAAATACTCCGCCATCTGCCAACCGTTTTTTCGATCTATGGCTCCCAACAGCCCTTTTATATATTTATCTGCCTGTTTGAATCCTGCCTCACTCGCAAATACTTTGCTTAATCTGTTTATCAGTCCTAGATATTCGCTTTCTATTTCTCTTCTTTTAATCTCCATATTTCTCACCCCAGGTGAGTTTACTCCTTTTTCCTTTTAATTACAACTGTAATACTAATACTATTCTCAAATAAATATTTTTTCCATGTTATAAATTGAGAATAATATAAATATCAAAATAAAATAAATTTTTGATAATAAGCCTCAACGAATTTTTCGAAAACACAATTATGCGTTTGTCCTGATGGTAAACTTTGGGCAATCACATAACTGTGTTTTTTTTCATTTTTCTAAGACGACTTTTATTTTTTTATTGACCATATTTTTTTTAACTTGTAATTTATAAAAAAATTACAGTCCAGTTTATTTTTTAGTTCTTGTATATGGTTAATATTACCGAGTGCAATATTTCTATATTTTTTGTATAATTTAAACATATTCGGTAATGCATAATTTTTTATCGCATTAAAAAAGCAGAAAAGGATTTCTGCTTAAATTGTCAGGAGGACAAATATGAAAAAAAAGATTTTTGCACTGCTTTTATTGGCTGTATTCATCAACCAGTGGAGACCTGCTTTTGACTGGACTATTAATTCGAATGAAATTTCTTTCCCATTATCAAAAAATCCGGAAGAAAGCACCGTTTTAATTATACGTAACAAGAGCCTTTTGTTACGTAATCTGCCAAATACGAAAAACTTTAATTATGTTATTTTGAAACTGGTTGGCGAGCAAGGAGACTTACCGTTAAAAAAAGCAAAAAAAGGGAGAGGTGATGTAATATTTAACTTAAATAATGTTCCAAATGGTTCGTATTATATTGAAATTTATTCAGCATCAGAAAAGTATACTTCTTATCTAAGTTATATCCCAGGTAAATCCATATGTATTCAAGTTAGCGATTCCTTAATAAATTTCAACGAACCGCCTTCATTAGCTAAAAATAGAGATATTTTTGAAACTAACGATATCGACAGTGCTACACTTAACAATTATTTAATGCCATCTCTAAAAGTTCAGAGCGATCATCCAATAATCAAAGAATATGCAAAAACTATTACCGAAGAATTTTCTACGAATTATGATAAAATAAAAGCGGTACATGATTGGGTGAGCAGCAATATCTGGTATGATTACGATGAGCTTAACAGTGGTATCTACAATGATAAATCGGTTATAGATACATTCGTTTCACGAAGAGGCGTTTGTGTAGACTTCGCATCGCTAACTGCCGCATTTCTCCGTTCTATCGGGATACCAACAAAGCTGGTTGTAGGCTATGTATTGGATTCATCTGCGCGTGAGAACTGGACTGAGGATTTGATTTCCAATAACAAGTGCAATCATGTATGGAATGAAGCGTATGCAGATGGCCGATGGATAATAATTGATACTACATGTGATACCAACAACATATATAAAAACAAAGTTTTTTCTATCGGCACCGGTATGAAAAATAGAAAATATTTCGACATAACGATAGAATTTTTATCCATTGATCGTTACATAGTTCCAATTAAATATGATACTGTTTCCGAATAATCATGACCACCAGCTAAGCGCAACATCATAAACTTAAGGAAATCCAGAAGGAATCTAATTAAAAGATAGGGGATTTCCTTATTTTTATGGTAAAATATAAGCAGGGGAGCTTATGAGAAAGAGCTATTTCAGAAGATTTAAAAGAATATATGAAATGATTAACGCCAGGGGATTACAGAAACATGCACATTCAGAAAATCCGAATTTATTTACCAGAAAAAGGGGAATGCCACTAAAAGATATAGTACTCTGCACGTTATCTAAAAAAGGATTGACCACTGCAATGGAATTACGTCAATATTTTAAGCAGAATGGTTGTGGAGCAATGAATATTTCAAAACAGGGATATTTACAACAGCGAAAAAGATTGAACCCTGAAGTATTTTCTTATCTGAATAGGGAATATCTTTTGGATTTTTATATTTCCGATGAGCCGCTTTTGTAGCATGGACATCTTGTCCTAGCCATTGATGGGAGTAAGGCAGAAATCCCAAATTCAGAAGAAAATCAAAAAGCCTTTGGGAAAAGCGGCAACCAGCATACGGATGGGCAATCCAGAGTTTGGGTCAGTGGAATGTTTGATGTATTCAATCATTTTTTTCTGGATATACAGTTAGGAAGCCTTTCGGCAAGTGAGAGTGAACTGGCAAAGCTGAATATCCATGCAGCTAAGGAGTTTTGCGGAATTATCCGATATTGGTCATTTTTGACCGGGGATATCCATCTTTAGAGTTTGTAGATTTTCTAGAGGAAAATCATATACAGTACTTGTTCAGACTTTCCTCTAATGATTATAAAAAAAGAACGCGGCGATATGACCGGAAACAATGAGCTTGTAGAGCTAATGCATACTGTGTCAAGAATAAACAAAATAAAAACAAAGCATCTGGATATAGCCGCGAAACTGAAGGAAAAATGCAGTACCAAGACAAGAATCATTACTGACAGTCTCCCGTCAGGAAATGAACTTGCCTTAATAACGAACCTGCCTCTGGAGTATGATAGCCAAGAAATTGAAAATTTATATTTTAAGAGTTGGAAAATTGAGAAAAAATACCATACGCTAAAAAACAAGATGAAATTTGAAAGCGTTACTGGAAAAGCAACTATCTATGTCTACCAGGATTTCTGGGCGCAGCTGGTTATTTATAACATGATACAGGATGTCCGGCATGCGGCAGATGAGAGACTGAACGACAAGGTTTCAACAAAGAATTATAAAAACCCTGTCCATGTCAATGAAAATATGGCAGTTGGCTTGTTTAAGGAGGAGTTTATAAAAATATTGATTGAACAGAATGAGAGACTTAGGGAAAGGAAACATAACTTGTCAAATAAATATAAGAATAATCAAAAGAACAGCTTTTAAAAGCACATAAATTCCGTTTGTAATAGATAGGAATTTTATGTGCTTTTTTACCATTTTTCATATTTGTAACAATGAATAATTAAAATAATTCATAAGACTATATAGCTGTCATGCCTTAAGTTTATGATGTTGGGCCTAGCCGGGGGGGTTTCTTTATACAAAATAAAAACGCTGCGCCGTTTGGCGTGACGTCTTCACATCTCTTTATCATTTATTTCATAAATTCAAGTAACCTCTGAACATCTGTGTCGGTCAGCTTTCCTATGGGATTTTGAATATCAATGGACGAAAGAGGAATACTTACTGTGATATTTGTATCAACATAAGACTGCTTTTCAAGTCCTACTTGTGCCCAATCATTTATTTTGAAGTAGTTGCTCCGTATGGCTTCGCTCTTATCCACATACCGCGTGGTGATATTGAATACAGTTACAACGTTAGCTTGCTGTTCCAATATCAGCGCAGGACGTTTCTTGTCATCGCTTCCCCACGAAACGTAGGCGACATAGGTGTCAAAAATATTCATCAACCGTTCACCGCCCAATCATAGAGTTCGGGGTTATGCTCTTTGTCGATGTAAGCGTTCCCGTTTTCATCGGTTTCAAGTGTGACATTTTGAATGTTTTTGCGCTTAATCGCATCAAGTAACTGTTCGCTGTAAGTTTCACGAATTGCTGGTTGAAACGGCAACCGTCGCTCTACGATTATTGCTTATAAAACATATCTATTGCTGTTGTTTGGTCTAGCCCCATACGTGCTAACAGACTTGTCGCCATTTCCTTAACATTAGTATCAATCTTGACGTTTATGTTTGATTTTGTAGTAGCTATAATTATCACCTCAGTGATATTACAGCATATTATAACGCTGTTGTAAAGCTGTTGTCGTTATGGAGCTTACGTTGTCAGCATTTTTTCAATCGACCAATTTCTCCGTCGTCTTGTTTGTAAAGGTTGATTATTAAAAGTTTTCAATCTCAAATTCCGATTATTTCCCACCGCTCTGTGCGTTCTTGTCTGCAAACTCTTTGTTTTTCGCGGATTCAATGTCAGTATCCATACGAACAAGCGCGTAAAGTTTTAAGGCTTCATCAAGTGTGTAGCAGGTTTTTAGTTCCTGCATACTCGCCTTTCCTGCCTTAATCAGCGCATACATTCGCAGTTCCGACTCCGAAAACTGTGTTTCGTCTAATTGTCCGTATCTTCCAGGGTCGTATTCTTCTCCGCTTCCGCTTTTTTTCGCAAGCCAAATTGGTTTGCGATTTTCGAGAAAAAACCCTTGAAATTTATGTTGATGACTTCCACCGCAAGAATAAACATATCCTGTACTGAGCCGCAAAAGACCTCATTAGCAAGGTCGTTGTCAAGCAACTTAACCCCGTTCTCCGTTTCTACGGATGCGTCACAGTTTTGTTTCTCTGCTCATATCAAACGGGCTTGATGTAGTGAACGTCGCCGCTCTTGCGGGAGATACGGTCGAGATAATTAGCAAGCATTACGCGCACAGTTTCGCAGAACGACGAGCCGCCGCTATGTATATTGTCGGGGCCTCATTCGCTCAATTCGGTAATAAACCTGCGCTGTTAAATTTAATAGACGTTGATGAGAATAATACAATAAAATAAAGCCCTTCCATAATCGGCAAGGGCTTTTGTTTTGTTCTTGGAACGGATAATATGTAGTCAACATTGTAGACCAAAAGTTTTGACTACATATAAAAAATTGGTCTACGAAATAGTAAGATATGCAAAGTATTATCGGTCAAATACGTGATGTTATGCGGAGTTGCGTAAAGTTGCGTAAAGCCGTAAAAAGCAATTTTTCATTCCCACTCGATTCCCAAATCTCTAATCTAAACAATTTTGTTTGGACGATTTAGCTTGTAGTATTCTGATTGCTTACATTATCCATAACTTATAGGCTATCTGATTTTTTGTTGCCATATTGTTGCCAGCATAATATTTACAATGGCATAGGTTTCAACATTCCTGTCTCTTTATCCTCAACCATTTTATATCGCGCCAATCCTTTTGCAACAGCGATTTTATCCAAGCGTTCAAAGTTATAATCGGTTATTTTCAAGGCGTAGTAAATTGCCTTTGGGGGTATATATACATTTCCAAAGTCGTCGTCTTTTTTATCTCCTATGATTTTGGGGATTTCCCCTAAAATGGGTGTTACTAAACGCCATTCATGTTCCTTTCTGTATTTTTCCTTCTTGTAGAAATAACCTCTTATCCAACCTAATTCATCAGGTAAAGCTATCGGCTTATGCCCTACTCTCTGTTTTCCGACAACACGCTTGAGCCATCCGCTTAAAAACGTATATACCATGAGGTTAGTTGCATCATATTCTTCTCCGTATATTGTAGGAAGAACAATAAAGTTTTTAACTTTATCGGGGTTGGAATAATTTAAGTTTAAGGACATGAAATCATACTCTAACGCATAACCATATTCTTCTTCATCGTCCTTTTTGTTTTTTGCAAATTTTTCCCACATATCAGCATCACAAACTGTTTCACAGAAACTGGCTATATATCCGGTTTTTTGCAAAACATCTAATACCGCTGTACCGCTATTTGGCGTTAATTTAGCCAATTCAACTTGAAGATAGTTTTGTGCCAATTTTAATTGCGGTTTTAATTGAAGATTGTCTTTCATGAACCCCTGATTGTGCTTTAAGAACATTTGCATTTCCTGACTAATATGTACCAGTGCTTCGTCGGGAAATGGTTTACCAGCAAACGCCCATTTTTCCCAATGGCTTATATCTAAAGACAAATATAGAGAAAAATTTGATTGGATTTTTTCGTAATCAATAATTATTTGTGAGTCGGCTTCATCGCCTGTAGCTTTCATTCTGCTTGGCTTAGCTACTGAGATATACCCACCTTTTAACGCTTCTATAGTGTGTGGTTCAATTTTCCTGTATCTAAACAAGGACGGGCGTATAAACTTTTCAAGGACACGATACCTTTCTGCTTTTTTTGTTTTTTCAAGAGTTTCAGGAATATAATACTCTCTGAAAAATGCCGCAAACATCCTTCGTTCTTTTTCAAACTGGCTAAGATGCTCGGGGATATTATATTCTTTACAAACATCGTCAATCGTCTTTTGATAATCCGCAAATTCCGCATCATTCATAACATGACCTCTACTTCATTTTTTCACTTCTGCTTGCAACAGGACCATGCCATCGCTGCATTTTCGTCGTTCTTGACAGTCCATTTCGTTTTTAGTATTGACAGTTAATGTTGGCGCGTTCTTCATATGCTATTTTTCCTACTTTTAGCACATATTCCCCTGCAATAAAGCATCTTTCAACATTAGGATGCTCCGAATCCACATCATCCCATTTTTTAATAAAATCAGCAGTTGGTTCTATTGAATGCCATAAAACTGAACCGATATATTTCCACCGCTCCCGACGCTCACGCTCCAATTGTGCTTCTTGCACGGCACGAAACGCGTCTTTATTCTGTTGATATTTCATAAAGCCGTCATGGCCTAATGCGTAATAAAGAATAATTTCACTATTGTTCATTTTTTCTCTCCTTCAAAGATTTTATTGCCATATCTTCTCCCGACTCAATCGCAATTTCAACCGCCCGTTTCGCAGCATGAAGCAACTGCTCAGATTGACGGCGAAATTCAAATGATTGCTGTACATTGTCAACGATTTTTGTTTGTATATTTGTTTCTAAAATGGGGATTGGCATATTTATCACATCATCATCTCGTATTACAGGGTATGAACTTCCAACATTCCATTTCATAAACCAATCCCTATAAATGGCAGAGCGTAACAAAACAGCTAAAACCTCAATAGGATACACTGATTTAGGTCTTAACACAGTAAAAGCGCCACTTACAATTAAGTCTTTTATGGTACTGCATAGTATGGCTACTGCTCCACGATATGGGCGTACTTTTGAAACGAGTAAATCTCCTTGAGTTGGGCAAATTTTAGCATTGTCGGGTAATTCATCTGTTTTAATAGTATTATACGAAAAGGAACCATTATCTACATTTATATCGCCAATTTCTATATATGGATATTCTGCCTTTTCCCGTGAACACGATGTTCTCACAAGTTCAAATTCTTTGTACACAAATGTATGAAATTGCTTTGTAATGGCGCAAGAATAATCTTCATATTTCCGTTGATAATATTCCGCATCAAGCCGCCCGCTTACGCCGAAACTATCAGAGAACATCTTAACCGAGACAGGTTCTTGAGATGGTGCGAACGTGTCCATTCCGAGCGCAGAGAGTAGGCAAGATTCGGCATCGTTGTAGACGGTTGTAGACTTTTGTAAAGTTTCATTCATTTTCGATATTGTTTTTGCGATTATTTTACAAAAATCATCTGAAAATTCCGGAATTACAATCTGGTCGGCGTCCTCAAGTAAAAAACCTGTCTGTGCAGCACCACGTCTAAATTTTTGAATTTGGTTTTGTGCATAGTGCGTTTTCAAATATACAGCCGCCGTAGTTGAATCCACGCCTTTGCGTGGTCGAAAAATTGCAAGTTTACAACTGCAAGTCTGCTTTTCATCGGTTCGGACTAAGGCTATGTTTCCAATTATCGCCCCAACAATAGACATAAGGATGTCGCCTTTTTTCAGATGTGAACGCTTCATTACTGGAAGATTAAAAGACTCTTCGCTTATGAAGATAGGTGACGCTTCTTCAATGAAAAAATTGTAAATATCAGCGCCGCGATAGTATCGGATTCCATCTTGCCTAAAATCATTACTAATGGACATATGGTTCCCATCAGACACATAAAAATTATCCGTCAACAGTGCATGTTTCTTCTTTTTCAATAAATCAAGAACAATTAGGTTTTCTTTTCTATAAAATTCGGAGTCAATACGATTTGTCCGTTCAAGCTCGGATAATTTTATCTCCACCGCTTCCAGCCCATCCATCAGTGCTTTGTATCTTTCTGCGTCAAATGGTGGGCTTAGGCGAAAAAACTTAGGCTCTCCCGCTTAGCAAACTCTATAAATGCCTCCGCTATTCCGTCCCCGGTCAGCCCGTCATGGTTGTAGAGGTCATGGTATACGATAAGGTGACCATGGCTGTCGAGTTTCGGTTCGCGGGTGTCGCTGTCCATTACATATATTTTATCACCGCTGTTGTCCTTACTCTGCTTCTGCATTGTGGCAAAAAAAATCGGATAATCGTCCCTGCGAGGGCAAAGTTCGTCATCCCATTTCTGCACGAACAATACGCTTGTTTTCGTCCCCGTATGAGGTTTGAAAACATTGCCATGCAAGCCGACCACTGCGAGGATACGACAACGCTCTGCGATGAAATCACGGATACGCTTGTCGCTGGAATTATTGAACCGACCCTGTGGCAATACGATAGCCATTCTCCCGCCCGGTTTCAGAAAACTCAAGTTACGTTCTATAAACAGAATATCACGACCCACTTTGTTTTGCTGCTTGCCTTTATCGTTCTTACCCAACTCATAACGTGCAAGTATCGTGCCTTCTTTAATGTCACCCGCAAAGGGAGGGTTAGCCATAAGTAAATCAAACGAAAATTGGCTATAATCATCATCCGAAGCATTGTCAGGGCGAATATCGAGCAGACGCTCAAACCCCGCATTATAATTCCGCCGCCAAGCTCTGCCGTTTGTCACCTCGTTCCAGCGCGCGTAATCGAGAGTATTAAGGTGTATTACGTTGCTCTGTCCGTCTCCAGCAATAAGATTAAGCGTCCGTGCTACACGGACTGTTTTTTCATCAAAATCAATAGCAAATATATGGTCGCGGACAAAAGAAAGCTCCCGTTCAGTGCGCTTGTCTGTAGTAAACCCTTCACCGATAGGTAAATTCAATTCTTTGCGTATGTTTTTCCAAACATGGAAAATAGCATGGACAGGAAAGCCGGAACTGCCAGCCGCCGTATCGATGATATTTTCACCTTCCCGCGGATTCATCATCTTTACGCACATATCTATAACATAGCGCGGCGTAAAATACTGCCCCTTTTCACCTTTTGAGATTTACTCATAAGGTACTCGAAAGCATCGTCAACCACATCGAGATTATTATTGAATAATTTAACGTCCTGCAAGGTCGAAACGCAAACAGATAAATGCGAAGGCGTAAGCAAAATGGTATCGCTATCGGAAAATATTCCATTCCATTTTTTCTTGGCGGCTTTGAATAATTCTTCAATCTTCACTTTGAGTTCACTGTCTGTGTCACCGCTGTTACGGAATTGCAAATAATAATTTGGGTCGTTCGCTGCAACAAGTTCGTCGTATAGTTTAGAAAAAATCAACTTGAACACTTCTTCAAAGCTATCAACACCCGCATTAGCAAGAACCTCATCCTCAATTTCTATGATAAGGTCACGCAGAGAGCGCTTTTCTTTGGCTATCTTATCGCGCCGCTTTAATTCTTCGTAATTTATGCGTTCGTTTAATATATCGGATAGTTTTTCCGTTGCTTTTGGAATATCCGATAGCTGCTCAAAATAATTGGGGTCTTTGCGGTTATAACAAGAAACCTGTTCGCCATTTGTCCAAACCGCAATTGGTGCACCTGTGGCATTGGTGTAGGATTTTAACTGTTCCTTGCCGTCTTTAAGTTTTGGCTTTTTAACCTCAACAATAATAAACGCCGCAGTGGGGTTTAGCTTGTCCATAACCACGATGTCAGCGCGTTTTATTTCACGTCCGAAGTTAACGGCAAACTCTACTTGCAAACGATCAGCAGAATACCCGTAACTGTTTATGAGACGATATATGTAAAGCTGGCGAACTGCTTCTTCCGGCGTCAGCTTGATTTCTTTATTACGGACAAGGCATTTAATATAAGCAGTCTCCTGTGTCTTGCCAGTTGTGGTGCGAACAGAAATGAGTTTTTCGATTGCCGATAATTCATCAGCGGTAAATAGGGAGTCCCCGTAATTAGAATTTCTAAATAAACTTGATATAAACATTATAATTTATTCTCCTTATTTACT
Organism: Holotrichia oblita; assembly: GCA_023690525.1. Taxonomy (NCBI): domain Eukaryota; kingdom Metazoa; phylum Arthropoda; class Insecta; order Coleoptera; family Scarabaeidae; genus Holotrichia; species Holotrichia oblita. The sequence continues at coordinate 507,125 of JALQSN010000021.1, read as the reverse complement.
TTTGCAATTTTGGTTCGTCCATCAATCGGCTTCGGTGTTGTTTTTGGAATGAGCCACATTCTGCCAACACGTATTACGCCTTCGACTTTACCATTATCGCACTTCGATTGTACTTGTCTAACCGTTATATCCCATAATTTTGATGCTTCGTTCGTGGTCATATATTCCATGACATCACCTCACAACGAAAATTTACTTTAATCATAAATATATCACGCTCATGCGAAGATTACAAGGCAAAAATAAAAATGTCAAATATATTTTGGATTGTTTTAGAACAAAAGCAGAACCATTTTTTAACGGCTCTGCCTTTATATTATAAGTCATGGCTTTGATTCTTTGTCTTTTTTGGTGTAAAAAAGAGGACTGCGCTTGGCAACCCTCTTGAATCGCTACATCTTTTTAGTCATGTGTCAGCCCATTATCGTCCATGAAAACAACACACATGAGCATTACGCCTAACTTAAAGCCATATGAGAAAGCATCTTCTTGCTCAAAATCGTTGGATTGAGAATACAAATTTTCTAAGGCTTCAAAACGCTGTACATCATCAAGCGACATCTTTTGTACAAAGTAGCGTTTTTCGTCCTCAATCTTGCGGTTGACCGCTATGTTTTCATCCGTGCGGACTGGTCGGCGTTCCCATGCGTTAATGCGGCCATGATAAAGGTCGTACATGATAGATTTGCTCATTTCAGTATCTCCTCCCGTCCTGCTAAAATTTCCATCATCAGAGATGAGCCGAGTATAAAGCTGTAAGTAAATATATCATAACGAGTTATTCCATCTATTTCGCCTTCCGCATCCGCATATGCTTCAAACAATTCCTTTTGAGTTTCGTTCATTGTTTCCATAAGTTTATCCATGCTTTCTTTTTTTACATGGGCAGCCTTTACAAATGGGGAATCCTTTGCATAAATCCTTGAATCCGGGCGAATGTTTCCATGATACAGTTCTTCAAAAATACTCTGCATAAAATCGTCCTTTCTTATGTTTTTGCCACGTTCGTTTCATAAAAAATTCAACACTTGGCAAAGCACGTCTTCGTCAAGTAAGCAATTAAGCAAATTGGCTTTAACGCTGCATTTCTTAGTTTGCCCACTGATAAATTGCTTGTGAAGCATCAAGGCAAGTTTTCTTAAAATGTTGAACGTTTTATGTCCGTTTTCGGATAGGATTTCACAGTCATCCTCTGAAAAAGCCACGTCCAACAGCCAGTGCATGCTTTCGATTTTCCAATGTTCTCGCGCAATCCGTAATAACTCTTCAGCCGTCGCATCCAAACTCGCTATATAGTAGCAGGTTTCGTCGGAAGTTTTATCTTTGGCGGTCATAATCCGTCTGACAGAAAACACAGTTTTTAGCCCGCTCCATTCTTCTCTGTCTTGTAGCCAACTTATGTCAAGAACTTTTTTACAGACGCGTTTTTCTATCCTGCCGCCGTTTTTTTCAACCGTCGAAAACTGCTCTATGTTTTCATTGTTTGTTTCGTCATCTATAAACAACTTAACGTCTTCGTAGAGAAGTTTGTGGTTTTCTTTTAAACCGAAAACATAGTTACCTTCGTTTTTAACTATTTTTTTGCACGTTTCCTTTTGGCAGTGCATAGCATCGGCCGTTACAGTCATGCCTTTAATTTTTATTACACTTAGCATTTCCTGAAAAACCGGGATTTCATTCGTTTTTTCGTGAACATCTTTTTGACCCAATACAATTCCGCTTTCGGTTATGTAGGCCGTTAATATTTGCAGTGCGGAGTTTGGCTTCCCTTTTTCCGTTGTACTTCGGATTGCTTTTCCGTCCACCGCCACAATGTTTCCTATGTGCTTCATAAACTTTGCTTTTTCTTTCATTATTTCTATTATTACTTTGGCTATTTCATCGCCGTCCAAAACAGCCAATACTCGGCTGAATGTCGGTTTTGACGGGATTTTTTCAATTCCAAATTTGCTTTTGAAAAATTCTTTCCGTTTTTGCGCAAACAGTGTCAGTTCCGCTAATCCGTCAAGACCGCATAACACAGAACACATTATTATGATTAATATGTCCGTCAAATTGTGCTCTATATAGCTTGGATGTCTTTTGTCTTCTATTCCTGCCAATTTTTTGTTTATATAATCCATTTTTTTCCCCTTTTTTACTTGGATTATATCATGTTTTCTTTTATTTTTTATGAAACGAACGTGTGTTTTTGCAAAATACCCTTGTAGAACAGTAGCCAAACATGATAAGATATTTCATGTAGTATGCCCTTTGGGTATTCTGCGCTGGGGAAGTGGCGTGAATCTTTAGTCGGAGAACCGCCCCTTCCTCTTTACTTTTTAAGGTCATCTTTCAATTTTTTAACACCTCGCCTAACCGCTTCCATTTTTGACACACTCTCTTGTTGACTATAACCATCAATAATTTCTTTACATTCATCATCGAATTTTATAGTCATTTGGTGCGGTTTCGGATTATCTGTCGGACGACCCATTTTCTTTGTTCCCAAAAAAACCACCTCACTTTGGAACTTCTTAAGTATAACACTTAAGAAGTTCCAAAGTCAAGGAGATTTTTCATAGTCCTTTGTAGATTATATTTCGTGGTTGTAGCTTTTTTTCTTTGTTTTCTGTGGTGTGAGGTTAGATTGGTTATAATCACGCACTTTTTTTGCAAAGTCATATTTTTTACTGATTTTGGATTGTCGTATTTTGAGAATATCATCTAAGTCTGACGGCTTTCCATCTATCATGCCATCAACTAACCAAGCAACAGCCCGCCAATCCACAATATCTTTAAGCAGGTCTTGTACATTATATTTGACTTTGCTTCTGTCACTATATCCAAGTGCGGCAACCTCCGAAGCTACAACAAGGTATAAGCTTTGACAGCGTTTTAACGCTTCGGTCTCATCGTTATGTTTTTCTAATGCGGCAAGTGTGGTATCGCTGATTTTCGCGTGTTGCTTAGCAATATTGATAATAAAATCCCAATCTTCTTTGCTTACGCCGATTTTATTAGTAAGCGGAACAGGTTTAGATTCACGGCTTATTTTATTTACCTTGTCCAAGTCATCTTTTCGAGGTTGGAATTTAGCCTGCATAGCGTTGAAAGTTTGCTGTTCTTCTCTAATATCAACTTGTAACATGGCTTTTTTGCCCTGTAGGTCAGCAAATTCTTTTTTACTTTTTGCGATTTCGTCAATAATGTGTTGTTGCTCTGACAGCAACTCAATTTCTAATTCTTCCCGCACTTCCTCTATAACATCGGGGGCGGTTTTGATTTCCTCTTTTACTTCATCACGCATTTTTTTATATTCATCAGGCGTGTATGTCTTGCCTCGTCCTTTGGTTTCCTCTGCAATTTCCATACCGTACTTTTCGCAAAGTTCCCTTAATATTTTCCGCTCCTGTATACGCCAATCGTTGATAGAATTTTTACTTTTACCAAATCCCATTTGTTGCAGAGCTACCGATTGGCTATTGCGGATTTCAATGCCGTTTTTATATCCGCCTGCGATTGGGATATAGTCAATATGCAAGTGGGGTGTTTTCTCGTCAAGGTGTAGTACGGAATTAAATACATAAAAGTTGGAGTTACGTTCTGAAAACCCCCTTGCGTATTCATCTAAAATCTTGGCGGCAAGTTCGCCATCAGCAGAACCTACAGGACAAGTATTTCTATCCCCAATGCCCACCGCAATTTCATAAAAGGATTTTTCCTTATTTGATGAAGTTGCAATAGTATCTTTTTGACCGTTTCCGAAAAGGTGTTTATAATAATCTTCAATTTTTCTGTCAGCACGTTTCTGTTTTGTGTTATAACCCAACTTTTACAGTTATAAAAAGCCAAAAGCCCGCAACCATTGGAGTTACGGGTTTTTGAAACAAAAACAAACGTATAGTAGTGTTATGCTAACGTCTACGAACCGGAACCCATATTTCACTTTTCCTATCCGGCTTAGAAAAATCATATGATTCTGTCCATGTAATAATAGGTGCGCCTGTTTCTTGATATTCTGATGTTGGCAACCATTCAGCTATACTATCATAATTAGCAAACTGCTTGTTTTCTTTTGTATTGTCAACCCGAGGAAAAACAAGCCATGTGGACGCTTCAAAAGGCAGAATGTCGAAACGTCCTTTGAATCTGTCTGGCATGGGCTTTTGCATTGCTACACCAACGCCATATAGGATTTCGTCCCCTTCTTTGAACTTGAAAATATTTCCTTCGACGCCTTGTTCGTGAACAGTTAAAACACCTTTAGGATCAACTTCCGAATACTCAATCAACACGAGCAAATCTTCTTGTTTCAACTGTTTCCATACATTGGCTGTATGAGGATTGCCACCGTGAAAAATAAGTGGAATACGCCCTACTTTTCCCATCAAGTAAAACTCTCCGATTTCAACAACACGATACTCCATTTTAATGCCTCCTTTTAATATCAGATGAAAAAACAGGGGTGGAAACGCTGTTAACGTGGTAAAGTTTTTTCGAACAGCAGACGGGGCAACACCGAACAAGGCTTGAAACGCTTTACCAAACGAATCCGGCGATTCGTAACCGCATTTGAGAGATATGTCGATTATCTTTTCATCACCGGAACGTAATAATTCAGCCGCAAGAGATAGTCTGCGTTTTCGGATATATTCATTCAACGGCATATCCGCAAGGTACGAAAACATACGTCTGAACTGATATTCCGAACAACAGGCAATTTTCGACATTTCTGTGAAGTCGATAACATCAAAGAGCCTTTGCTCTATATAACGCATAGCCGCGTTTAAACTCGCCGTGGTGTCCATCCCGATTTCCCCCTTCCACTAAAATCATAGCAGGCATTTATTTTTATATCCCGTCATTTGAAGTATGGATTTTAACGGTCTTGATATTTTCCTGTTAATGAAATACCTTTAAGTGATTTATTAAACGCTTCTTGTCTTTGATAAATATTGTAAAAATCTGTTCCGAATAATTCTTGAATGGCTCTGTAGTCCAAAGCAATTTCGTCTTCATTTGAGTGTTCAAGTGTGTCTACGAGCTTGCCGTTCTTGTCGAGCCTTTTTTTGAATGCAACTGCGCCGCCAACGTCCAAAAGATGAACTATACCACTTTTATAAATATGGCATGTCGCATTGCTTAACGCGCGGGTTATTCTCTCGGCAGACAACGCCTTGTCTTTTAGATGGTACTGCATGATACGCATGATTAGCAGCGCAACAAAACAGATTAAAAAGTGCGCCCTTATGTGACTATTTGTGCTGACAAACACAGGGCGGGCATAAAGGTCTGATTTCATTAGTCTGAATGACTGCTCTATCTTCCACAAACCGCCGTACACTTGCCGTATTTTTCGTTCATCATAATCAAGTTCGCTTGTGATAACGCAAAAGTATCCGTCGTATAGAGAATCCTGTTCTGCCTTTTTTGTGTCTACACTCCGTTTTTTTACGGTGTTTTCCAAAACCTCACCGGACTCCTTATCAATGATGTTTTCTTTTGTGTACTCATCTACACCTTTCTTAATGGAGTAGGCATTATTCTTTACCGAACGTGCCGCTTTTTCAAGTTTTTCATCCCGTTTGCGTTTTGCCATGTCAGCATCGGCTTTATCCCAATAAAGAAGCACCTTGCGAGTTCGGTCAACCGACTTGCCTTCCGCATCTTTTCCTTTGTATTCTTCTTCAAAGAGTTTATAACGATATATCCCGCTTTCATTTGAAACCCATCCGTTTTCATCAAAGAGCATGGCGTTGTAACGCTGTCCTTTTTTCCCCTTCAGTATTTGTGAAAACAAAAATCCGTCACCGGCGTTGACGATTGCATTTATGTTACTTGACGAGTTCATTCCCTTGTCCGCTACTACCACTAATCGCCTAAGCCCGTAAGAAGCTTTTATATCTTTCATGGTTGGCTGCAAGGTAATCGAATCGCTTGTGTTGCCGGGAAATATAGACATACTAACCGGTAAGCCGTTTCCATCCATAAATAATCCCATCGCAACTATAGGGTCTACCCTGTGTTCTTTGGATACGCCGCGTTTTCGTAAATCTCCTTCGCCATCTGGAAAGTCTATATCAAAAAAATAGTTGGTTACATCGTAGAAAGCAAAGGACATATCGCGTCCTATAGTATCTTTTATTCTCTCGTTAAGGTGACGTTGTAATTCGATTTCAAAACCCGAAATATTATCAAGCGCCCTATATATCTCCGACAGATTGAAATTTGTGTCCATCCCATAAAAACAATCTTTCATTTGAAACGTAGCTTGTTTAGAGCCGGGGAATAACAACCGTAACATAACAAGAAACTTAAAAATAGTTGCAGGTTCGTATCCGCCGCGAAACTTACTGGTTCTTAAGTAATTTCCAATAAAATCATCTATTTTGAGGTTATCGTATATCGCTTCAAAAAATTTATAACCGTAGTTATATCGGCGGTTTTCAATGTCATACATTTTTGCCGTTGTTGAAGCTTCAATTCTTAACGGTGTATTTTCTTTTTTATAGGTTTCGTTAAACTTTTTAACCATTTCCATAAATGCTTCTTGGTCAACTTGGTCTTCAAGGCATCCAAAATCTTTTATTGTACGTTGTTTCGTTGGCATCCCAGCGCCGACACGATACCCTTCAACTACACGTATTTGTGTACGAGTTCTGCCCTTTGAATCTATACGTTTATCTTTTTTTATCATGTTAACACCCATTACAATTATAGCATAGCATTAGCATAACGTTAATGCTTAACAAAAAAATGCGCGAAACCTTGTCGCTTCGCGCTTTATTTCCTTATTTGATGAAGTTGCAATAGTATCTTTTTGACCGTTTCCGAAAAGGTGTTTATAATAATCTTCAATTTTTCTGTCAGCACGTTTCTGTTTTGTGTTATAATTATTCAACGCTTCACCGAAACACTTTTGATATGCTTCACTTAAACCTTCTTTGGCGTAGTAAATGTTATTTTTCGTTTTGCTTGGGTCAACATTTTTATAAATGTGGTTTCGGTTATTATGATTGATAGAGCCTTTGCCTCTTGCGTGAGATATTCTCCGAATAGCCATATGGCACAACCTCCTCTATGATTTCGGGTTTTGATACACCGTAGGCGAAAAAGCCGTCGGCAGACCCCCTTTACCTTTGATGCGTAGTGTCAAAGGTAATAAGGAGTTACTTTTGAAAAAAGTAACAAAACCTGCAAGCCGGGATAGCGAGCAGGTTTTGCGGTTTTGGATTGCGGCGACTGCCGCTGATTTTGACTTTGTTTCGTAGGCAACTGACGATGCTGCTTTACATGCACTTGATGATTTTTCATTATCAGAATTTACAATGTAACAGGTAAAACTGGTAGAACTGGTGAATCGAAAATATCTTCATGGACTTTTACCTGTTTTACCAGTTCTACCGTGTGCGGTTATATTTTTTCTGAATTAGCATACAAAGCAGGATTAACTATGTAGATAATCCCCGGCTGTCTGCCTGTGCCTTTGTATTCGGGCTTAAATTCGCTGACATATTTATTGTCCATCAGCAAATTTAACGGCGCTGTTATTTCGTCCACGGCTTTGAATTTAGTACATAGCTTTAACAAATCCCCAGTTGTAAATTTTTCGGGCTTGTGTTTTTTCAATCGCTCTAAAATATAGGAAGCTTCATTTTCAACTTCGTTTACTGTTATGCCGTAGCACACTTGGGCGTGGGCTAAAAAGTAATTGCCTATTTCGATGGCGTTGGACATAGTTTGTTCTGTGATGGTAAGTGCGCTTTCAAAAGGTATATCCGCAAAATCTTTACCGTTTTTACTAACGCCCTCTACTACATGAAGCAGTCCGGCTATTCGTAATACTGCACCGTGAAGTTTCCCCGCCCAATCCGCCATGTGTTCTAAATCGCCGTCTTTGCCTAACCGTGGCTCTAAGGCGTTAAAGAAATTTTCGGATAATACATCAGCTTCTTTGGATAAGGTGAGTATCCGCATTCCCTGTTGCGGAATACTTAATAAATCATCACATAGTTTATGATAAGCTTGCTCCACAGCTTGCGGTATAGGTTCTGTTTTATATCTACGATTGCCAACCGTTGACACGGGGCAAGTGTATAAAAATCTTGCCGTCAGTCCTCTGCCCTTGAAAGTATCATTATTCAAAACTTCCGTTAATACCTTGGGTTGTATGAACAGCAGAACAGTAAGGCAGGGTTTTCAAGCGTTTCACGAGGTCTGCCTTTACGGTCAACAAACATGGTATCGCCCGAATGTCCGAACAAGAAAATATCTATATTGGCAAACTGTGAATATAGTCCTCTCAAGGTATCGAATATGCCGCCTTCCGCGCTGAATAATGCCATTTTGCCGTTATTATCCGCTAATAGTGATGTAAGCGCTTCGGGTGTAACATCACCGCACAGCAGGCGCAATGGCTTTACTTCCTCATGTTTGCTTATTTCTGCCTGTTTTGCTTCCATATCCGCATAGGACTTTTTACCTTTAGCAACTTCATTTTTTAAGGTTTCCATTTCTTTTTCTAAAACTTGCTTAATATTTATACTATGGGCAATATCTACCGCAAACGCTTCATTGTGCCGTTTTTCGTAGGCTTTTAAGGTTCTTCAAAATGACTGCATATTCCGGACTTGCGTTCCCCCGGCTTGGCAACTTCAATTAAATATAGGTTTAACGGCTCTGTATACCCTATCTTGCCTTGTGTTCGGTATTTACCCTGCACACAAGCGGATATTGTTCCCAATGATGCCACAGATGGCATATCTATTGAAGTTTGGTTGTGTTCGGCTACCGCTAATGCAAAATCTTTTAACACATCGGGCAGACAATGAACAGGAAATGATGGGGCGGTGCGGTTGATTTTAGGGGAATGGGTTCTTCCCAACCCCCTGTTTCAGCCGATTCCTCGCCAAAATTTTTATTGACGTTATTACTCGAATTTGTTACAATTTCATTAAATAATGTTTTTCCATGCGAGCCGTTACCCTGCGAAAAGTGCGGCTCATTTTTATTGTCAGATTCAATCCCTTCAAGGGCTTCCAAGTCACCACTAAGCTGATTGGTCAGCATTTGGGCTTTTTGAGTGTCGTTTAACTTTTCTTGCAATGTGTACCATCTCCTTCCTGTGTGTTTGGTAAAATTGGATTTGTTCGTCATAATCCGCAACAGTTAGGCAATCAAGCAGATATTCGATATAATCCAGTTGGTGACAGGCTTCTATCAATAGTGGGTTTACAACGTCCATGTCCTCCACGGACTGCGGAGCGTATATAATTTTCCATTCTTTCAGCAAATGAAAATAATCGCATAATATAATGAAGGATTTGTTTATATACGCTTCAAAGGTTTCCGCAAGCCCCTTGTATGCTTGTTTTACTGCAGTTGCTCCGATTGCCGATATAATTCTTCTTGTGATGGCTTATAATCAAAAAGCCCAAGGTTGTAATCAGTATCTAACTTTTTGGCAGCTTCGAGTGCGTCAAGACCGAAATAAGCCATAACAAAGTCGATTACAGACCCGCCAACCCCACAGCCAAAACAGTGCCACGAGTTACTTTTAGGATAGACTGTAAAGCTTGGTGATTTTTCGTTATGGATGGGGCATAGGACTTTATTACGCTTTACCATCACACCGTAAAATGCCAGAACATCAGCGATTTGCAATGTTTCTTTTATGGTATTAAAAGCATTTGTCAATGTATCACCGCCTAACAAGACTATTTAACGGCAGCAGAGCCAACATCCGCTTCCCTGCTCGTCCTTTAATCCGTTTAATATTTCTGAAATATAGAGGATAATATCAAGCAGTTCGTCATTGTCGGCGCTTGCAGTTTCAAGCCGTTGTAATTCGGTCAAAACATTTGCAAGCTGATTTCGCAGAGCCTTGAACACTCTCGGATTGCCGTTGACTGTAACTTCTTTGGCAAGTACACGGCGTATCAGATAATCCTGTTTGGTTAAACCCGACAATTTAGAATAAATATCCAACTGCTCCGCTTCTTCCGGCGATACTCTGAACGCCACGGTTTTATTACGCCATCTGCCTTTGTGGTCATAAATTTTTGCTGACATTATTCTTCGCCCCTTTCAATATTTAGCTTGTTAGCCATTTCGTTTTGTTTTGTTGGGAACATATGAGCATAGCGGAAGGTTATATCAATACTTTCATGTCCGACACGTTCGGCAATGGCTACCGCAGAAAACCCCATTTCTATAAGCAGAGAAACATGAGAATGTCGAATATCATGTACTCTGATGCGTTTTATTCCCTGCTCCTTGCTCCCCTGTCCATTTCGTGATGGAGATAACTTTTTGTAATCGGAAATATTCTGTCGGTAGTTTACAACCGTACAGGGATTTAATATATTCCTTCATCTGCTGACAGAGAAAATCCGGCATTGATATAATACGGTTGCTCTTTGGTGTCTTGGGTTCGGTTATAATGTCCTCCCTGTCTATGCGTTGGTAAGATTTGCTGATGGTAACGGTGCTTTTGACAAAATCAAAGTCTGCCGGGGTGAGGGCAAGAAGCTCGCCAAGCCGTATGCCGCACCAATAAAGCATTTCAAATGCGTAAAAAGATATTGGTTTATCCATCATGGAGTCGGCAAATTTCAAATATTCGTCTTTTGTCCAAAACAACATATCTTTTGCTTCTTTTTTGCCGATACTCCCGGCTTTAGCAGCCGGGTTGTTCTTTAAGTCATAAAACCGTACCGCATGATTAAAGATTGCGCTGACTTGGTTATGCAGGGTTTTGAGATAAGTAGCGGAAAGCGGTTTTCCGTCTTTACCTCGTAACTTCATCATTTCGTTTTGCCATTGGATAATATCTTTGGCGGCAATGTCGCTCATGCGTTTATTGCCGAAATACGGTAACAACTTTTTATTGATAATATTTTCTTTAGTCTGCCAAGTGTTCTGCCGTAAGCGTGTTTTCATGTCACGGCTGTACAATTCCACAAACGCCCCAAAAGTCATGTTCAAATCAGATTGTGCCTTTTGAAGTTGCTCCCGTTCCCACGCAAGGGCATCACGCTTAGTAGCAAACCCTCGCTTACTGGTTTGTTTACTTTCGCCTTTCCAGTCGGTGATGCGGTAAACGACACGCCATGTGTTTGAACTGGTTTCTTTATAAACTGCCATTTGTTCACGTCCTCTCTTTATTTTCTCGTTCGCCGTAGCAAACTTTTTCCATGAAATATTTTTTGCTTACTCTACCGGAAACGGTTAAATAACCCATGCTTTTCAGTTCCTCATTAAGCCGCTGGACTATCTTATAAGCGTAGGATTTGGATACCCCCAATTCTTCCGCAACGTCCGTTACACGCATAAATGCGTTATTTGCCATATGCTTCCACCACTTTTCTTTGTGATTTTTTGTTTTATTTCGGACATACCGCAGGTTCTTCCCCCTGCGTCCTGCGGCTGCCCATGCCACAGGTTTCGTGTCGGGAGTATTTTCTGAATCGCCACCCGATTTGCCCGGGCGATACACGCCATAACCGCGCGTGTGACGGTCAAGCACTAAACATAAATGCTTAATATGATAATACTAAACAATTATGTTTATGTCAAGTGGTTTGCGAAAAAATATTTAACATATTTGTTTAATTTATCTTGCATATTCTTAAACATATATGTTATACTGATTCCAACAACTTTTAGGAGATGATAAAATGGCTATCGGTGAAAGAATCAGATATATCCGCAACCTTCGTAACATGACCCAAAAATGGCTCGGTATGGCAATCGGTTTTGACGAAAAGACCGCTGATGTACGTATGGCTCAATATGAATCCGGCACACGAACACCAAAAGAAAACTATGTTACCGAAATTGCCACCGCCTTGGATGTAAGCCCCGTGCGCTGGACGTTCCCGAAATAGACAGCTATGTAGGTTTGGCACATACTCTTTTTGCATTGGAAGATTTATATGGGCTTCGCATTGGTGAAATTGACGGCGAAGTTTGCTTGCGGCTTGATAAATTCAAGGGTACAACCTACCTTTCTATGTTTGATATTTTCAATGCTTGGTATGAAATGGCGACTAAACTTAAAAACGGCGAAATAACAGAACGAATATAATCAATATAATGCTTGGCGTTACAATCCCATCCCAAGAAGTTAAAATTTCATTGCAAAAACACGAAAAAAAAATAATCTGACACAATTAAAATCAGAGCTAACTGACACTTAAAATCAGTTAGCTCTTTTCATATGGATTTATAAGCAATGTTGCCAAATCGTTCTGCTTACTCCAACTCTACTGCCCCTAATTAAGATTCAGTAATTTTGCTTGTTTTTCAAAGATTTGTATAACAGGTTTTACATGCAGTTTGTTCAATTATTTATCTCTTTCATTTTTATTAGTAGCATATTAGTAGCACAGACTTATACCGCAAAACCCTTATTTTTCAACAGCTCTTTAACCATCAGCAGTCTTTTTTTATTATCTTTGATTGCTTCCATGTCTATCATGTCTTTTTGACGTTCATAATTTGCTTCGCGAATCTTGCGAATGTCCGCGACAGTAAAGGCTTCACTTATTTCAATATTATTCATTTTATGACTCGCCTGCCAATTCCAACATGTCCTCATATAATTTTTGATTGATGAATATGCCTTTTGAAATAATCTCGTCAAGCAAAGGCTTTATTTCATTTATAAGCCTTATTCTTTTTGCCTTTAACAATATCCCCAGAGTGCCGGTTAGGTTTAAGCCCGCTTGGAGAGCGTATTTTCTGGCAAGGAAATCATCAATAATGATAGTATCGGCATCCATTTCCTCTGCTAACATGATAGCCTCTATTTCACCAGAATGCAAGGACGAACTGAACATGCGCTTTATTTTTACTTTTTCAATCCTGCGGACATTTATCCATTCATGGCTGCTCTTTTTGACTTCAATCGACACTTCATCATGCTTCATCATTATTTCATCAAATACGGCTTGAGGAATGTAAATGCTCTCGTAAATGGATTTCAATAACCATAAATGCCCAATCCGAGATAAAGTTATAATAGGCGTCGTATTGCTGACAACTATTTCATTAGGCATTTTCAAAATCCCTTTCCAAATCTTCTTTGCTCATGTGTGAGAAAATTGAAATTTTGTTTTCAGAAAGATATTTTATGAAATCCTGTTTATCCATTCCAGCAAGCTCCGCACCTTGGCCTAATGAAAGCTTCCTTGTTTCATATAGCCTTAATGCCGTAAATTTTTTCATGTTAGTTGAAAATTCTTTATCGTCCTCTCTCAAAGCAAACAATATGTCCTCTGGCACCGCGATATTCAAATTAACCATTCATATCATCCTTTCATTGTTTACATTATAATTCTCTTATCCTTCATCCTTGATATGCGTAATAACATTTTCAACGCTGCATTCAAGGTGATTGCATATCTTGTCTATCACGTTCAAAGCAACGTATTCATTTTTTGACATTTTGGCAAGTGTGGCAGTAGATAGGTTGAGCGCGTCTTTCAAGTCTGTTTTTTTCATTTCCATATCTAATAATGTCCGCCACAATGGTTTATAGCTTATCATACACCCACCTCCTGAAAACATAATACATCATATATTTAGTTTTGTAAATATTAAATTATTATTAATAAAAAAATAATTCGTTAAAATAAATATTTTCCGGTTGACACAAAGTATACTTCGGAATATAATATATTCAATAAGTTAAATATTTGATTTATTAACTAAAATATTTGAGTAAAAGAACTATTCAAGCATATTATTGTCGGGTACTGAATGAAAATTTGAAAGGATGATTTATTAATGGAAATAGAAATCATTTTACAGAAAGCTGTAGACGCTTATATGGAGAGCAAAGTTAATTATGACTTAGAAATGCTTTACAACAAAAAAAGCGAAGTCGCACATGATGATTCTGTGAGGATGGACGCTATAGCAAATCTTGTATCTAAATTCGGAATTATGGAATTTGATGAATTTTGTTCATATGCAGAATTTGCTGGATAAAACAACTAAAGCGGCCATAAACCGCAAGAAAGGAAATGAATATGAAAATAACAAACGAAAGGATTAAGCGGCTACAAAAAGATGGCAGCGAGCAAATTGGCGCAATCAACAATGACAGAAGATAAGAAGTACGGAGTTAAACCTAGCTTCGGAATTATGTGCGATGCGTTCGGATATTATTACGTTGCATATGCAGCGTAACAACCTATTGACCTATAACTGCACTGCAATAGCGTTATGTGGTTTGCAAACACAGTAATAAAGCTACCGCAACAAATGTAAGGCATACTATGATTTTTTGTTAGCGTGTGCTTAGTAAAAACATAGCAGCCGGCTACTCTGCAAGATGTTCGGCTGCTATAAGACAGAAATCCCGTCAAAGAAGGCTGTCCGTATTCATTTTATATTAACAGCCTTCCGAATTCAAGGAGGTTATCGAATTATGATACAAAATATTTATAATCAAATATTTGTTGAGCTTGAAACTCTTTATGCTCACGCAGTAGTACATAACGATACCAACGATTTTAAGCAATTTCAACAATGTGTAGGCAAACTGGCAGCGATTGCGGAAATACTCGGTATTAAAACGGAACAATACATTTTACACTTCAATTTGAAAGGACAGCAGAAGGAGGAAGATTAATGTCACAAAACGCAATCTTAACAAAATTTGACGCAGTAACCATTGAAAACGATACCCGAATTTCCGCTGAAGATAAAATTTACTGCGAAACTGAACAGGCATTATACAGTGCTGCCGTAAGTTTATACTTGAACATATATATCGCTCTGCAGAAGTAACAAGTAATCGAAAATCATGACCACCCGCTAAGCGGGTGGTTTGTCTTTCCGCCCTACAAGGGCATTTTACTAGGCTGAGCCTTAAGGCTCATTGAAAGGTTCGCCAGCCGCACATTACCTCAAGCCGCTACTAAAGTAGCATCATGCCCTACCGCCCGTAAACGGGCTATTTTTTCTTGCTCTTGTCCACTGGCTCACCCGTAAACGGGTCTATATACTCCTTTAGACTTATTTGATCCGATACTATGTCTTCCTGCAACTGGTTCCTTACATATTCCGATATTGCTTTTTCGTTTCGTCCTACTGTATCTACATAATATCCTCTACACCAAAAGTGCCTATTACCATATTTGTATTTTAGGTTGGCGTGTCTGTCAAATATCATCAACGAGCTTTTCCCTTTCAAATATCCTACAAAGTCTGACACACTCAATTTCGGTGGTATCATTATATACATGTGTATATGGTCTTTGCATGCGTTCGCTTCTATTATTTCTACTTCTTTATATTCACACAGCTTTCTCAGTATTTGTCCTATATCTTTTTTTAGCTCTCCATATATTGCTTGCCTCCTATATTTGGGTGCAAACACTATTATTACAGTTGTAATTAAAAGGAAAAAGGAGTAAACTCACCTGGGGTGAGAAATATGGAGATTAAAAGAAGAGAAATAGAAAGCGAATATCTAGGACTGATAAACAGATTAAGCAAAGTATTTGCGAGTGAGGCAGGATTCAAACAGGCAGATAAATATATAAAAGGGCTGTTGGGAGCCATAGATCGAAAAAACGGTTGGCAGATGGCGGAGTATTTGGGGGAAAAGACGCCGTATGCGATACAACAGTTTCTGTATCGGGGACGATTCAGTGCAGACAGACTGAGGGATGAACTGAGAACATATATAGGAGAAAAACTTGGCGAAGAAGAAGGCGTATTAGTAGTTGATGAAACGGGATTTTTAAAACAGGGGAAAAAATCGTGCGGAGTTAAAAGACAGTACAGCGGGACAGCCGGTCGGATAGAGAATTGTCAGATAGGAGTGTTTTTAAGCTATGCCAGTAAAAAAGGTCATGCACCTATAGACAGGCGACTGTATATGCCGGAAGAATGGATAAACGATAAGGAGAGATGCAAAGCCGCTGGTGTCCCGGAGGCAACGGTATTTCAGACAAAACCGCAAATGGCACTGACCATGATCCAGAAGCGACATCATCTGGAATACCATATACATGGGTAACAGGGGATTGTGTATATGGGGATTACAGAGATATACGTTTATGGCTGGAGCAAAACGGAAAATGTTATGTAATGAGTGTTTCAGGAAAAAGAATATATATGGCAGGATTTCAAACAGGTATCGGTAAGCAGCATAATAAAGGGATTGCCGGAAGAAGGTTGGTTTGAGGCAAGTTGCGGTGACGGTTCAAAAGGCGCGCGTGTATATGATTGGATGATAACGGAGATAAACCCGCCGCTCGAAACAAGTCGGAAGCGTTGGATGATGTTTCGACGCAGCAGGACAAATCCGAATAAGATACGTGCTTATATTTGCTGCGCCCCATCAGACACCGCGAGACAAAAGCTTGTGGAAGTGGCGGGAACGCGTTGGACGGTGGAAACTTGCTTTAAAGAGAGCAAGTCTGAGGTTGGGCTTGATCAATATGAAGTCCGCAGTTATGACGGTTGGTATAAGCATATAACGTTGGCATGTATTGCATTGGCATTGGTAACGGTTCTTTCCGGAAATTCATTAGATACCAAAAGAATACAGGAGCATGAGCCGTCCGCATCAAGTCTTGATGCGTTTAAAAAGGGCGCTGTCTGCGCGTTTGAGCAAGCGCGATATGCGAAAGATTTTTATTTGTATCAGATACCATTTTCCTTTCTTTGATCAAGCTCACACTCTCTTATGGATTCAATGGCGCAGGTTGCATCAAACTGTTGCTATGTGGTACCATTATCATAAATCTCATGATTTACAACTGTAATACTATATGATATTTGCAATTCCATTTTGTATGTGCTAGACTTTTACTGTCCATTTTGGACACCTCCATTTGTTTTTTTTGCGGCTGCGAACCTGCAATTATTTTATCAAATGGAGGTCTCTTTCTAAAACCCTTTTGCATAGCTATAAGCTTCATCCCACCTGCATAGCAGGTGGTTTTTCTTTATACAATTTAAAATTCTTCGCAAACGGCGAAGAACTCATGTCGCAAATGTACTATTGCCAAAAGGCTGCTGAACTTTTAAAACCTGGAGGACTTCTCGCACTGATAGTACCGGATTCTTTTTTAAATGATTTATTCTTTAACAAAAGTGATATTGAACAGATAGAAGAACATTTTAGCTTCATATGTCAATTCGCTTTGCCTAATAACGCATTTAAGTATTTAGGTATATCCGAATTTAAAACAAAAGTTATGTTCTTTCAACGAAAAAGCTCGTACATAAAAACAATGCCTTATTCTTTACATAAGATTCATGTGTTACGGATAAATGATGATATTGCGTATTTGCTACATGAAGACTTTATTAAGCCTTGTCTGCAAGAAAAAGAGAGCGTAAAATACAAAATATTTTTTGAGGCTGCTCAAAAGAAGTCACTCGATAAAGGCTTTATGGAAAAAGTGAATAAAATGTTATATGACATAAAGCGCAATACAAAAATAAATATGCATTATGGGAAATGCGAGGGTTATGTGAATCAATATCTGACGCAGGAAAAACCCGATAAAATGGATTGGAAGGAATGGGAGAAGCAACGAATAAAGCCTAATCAGGTTATAAAATACTTAAAATCCATTTTACAGTCGCAAAGTAAACCTCTGCGTGATGAAATCCGACTGGTTAAAAATAAATACGGTTTTCGATATAAAAACTATAATACACTTAACGCTGAAGACCGTTATCAAGGTTATCAAAGCATAAATAACCTTATACTATCCGAAACAATGGTGACAGGATATGAGAAGCTGCTGCGGCGCCGGATAAAAGCATATAAAAATCAATCAAAGTCTTTCACTGACATGAGCATTGACGCAGAAATAAAAACAGTGCTTGATAAATGGTCTGTCACAAACTCAGATACACGAGAAATTATTAAATTAAAACCGTTGCAAGCCCAGGATACGAATTTATTATTGCAAAAGCCGTATGATATGCTCCAATGGGAACAAGGCTCTGGCAAAACAGTTTCCAGTATCGCACAGCTTATGTATCGGCTCATGAATAATAATGTACGTAATGTTTTTGTCGTTTCTGTAGCCATAAGCATAAATAACACATGGGAAGACGTTCTTCCGTTGTATGGGATTGAATATATACGAATAAACAGATTATCCGATATAGAAAACATCACCACTAGGCAGATTGTATTAATTACGCTAGATATGGTAAATAAATATCAACGGCAACTAAAAAAATATGTGAAAATGCAGTCTCAAAAGGTTATGCTTGTTTTTGATGAATCGGACGCAATAAGCAACCCATTTTCAAAACGTACTAAAGCTATGTTGAATGTGTTTAGGAGAGTAAAATATAAGCTACTTGCCACTGGTACCACCACACGAAATAATATATCTGAAATTATGCCGCAGTTGGAACTGCTGTATAATAACTCAATCAACATGCTTTCTGAGTGTCAGCATATAATAAAGACAAACAAGGACGGCGAACAATCGACTATACTTAATGAATACTATATGCAGCCTATACCACCATACAAGGCAGGTTATGACTTGTTCAGTCAATCTCATTTACCAAATAAGATAACTGTATTTGGCATAGAACAGAAGACGCAGGACATATTAAACAGCGACGCCTTAAAAGTGCTTCTTGATAAAACAATAATAACCCGGACTTTTTCGGAAGTAACGGGCAAAAATATTTATGATATAATCCAAAACACTGTACCATTTGCAGACGCTGAAAGGGATTTGTATATAAAAGCAATAAAAGAATTCCACGAAATGCGGTCAAAGTATTTTACGATTAATCAGAATAGCAGGAAAGACAGTATGTTCAAAATACTTCAACAACTTTTATTATTACTCAAAATTTGTGCCAACCCGGCAGGCGTTTCCGATTACAATTCAAATGAGATACCGACAAAGGTAAAAAAAATTATTTCTATGCTTGATAAATGGAATAATGAAAAAATCGCTATAGGTGTCCGTCACATATCCACTGCATACGCCTACGCCCGATTCATCCAAGAAGCGTTCCCTGGTCGGCCGGTATTTATCATTACTGGTGAAAGCACAACCTTAAACAAAAGAAAATTGGTAGTTAAAGATTTAAAGGGAACGGACAACGGAATTCTTGTTTGCACGCAACAAAGTTTATCATGTTCAATGAATATTGATTTTGTAAATAAGGTTATTATTCCCGAACTACATTATAACAATGCCAGTATGGCGCAGTTTTATTTCCGTTTTATCCGTTTCACATCCTCTGAGCATAAAGAAGTGCATTTCATCACATATGAAAACAGCATTGAAAGCAATTTGCTTAAAATGGTTCTTGTTAAAGAAAAGTTAAATCTGTTTATGAAAAATCAAATTTGGGATGATGAGGAACTGTACGAAAGGTTTGGTGTGGATTTTGACATTATATCAATGCTTATGACAAAAGAAAAAGACGAGGACGGACATATACATATCCGTTGGGGAGAACAAATAATCGTATAGTGTTGCATTTTTAATATCCCTCTCTTGTGTTAGAACAATAGAGGGATTTGTTTTGTTGTTATTTATTGCTCTAAATATGCACTTTAAATAAAATTATTTACTTTTACAAAACTTGTATTATAATGAAAATATTGATTTAATTCGACATAGTTACCTATGGCGAAGTTAATGGTATTTTAATGGAAATAAACTTATTTAAAGGTATATATTGGCAATAATGGGAAGTTCGTGTATATGTTGATTATGGCTAAAACACTCTTATAATATAATATGCGAAAATTTGTCTTGGGAGGTGCATAAAGTGAACTTTTTAACGGCATTTGGGTTTGCTGCCGATGTCTGCGGGTTTGCGAGTATGCTAAAGAGTAGATTGAGGAAAACGGACAGCGACTGGAACGCCTTTTTAGCGTTCGTTCGAAAAGTCGTTAAAGAGACTTGTAACGATTACCAGGATTTTTTAGAAATCTCCCACGACCATAAAGACATAGTGTTTCCTGACAAGTATGAGGAGCTGTTGTACGAAAATGTTGTTCAGTCATTAGAAAATGATACCGCGTTTGAGTATACTTCTGTATTGCCGTCTGGTTATGATTTTCCAAAAGGTGAAAAAGAACGAATATATGGACTACTGAAAGAGCGATTAAACTATTCTTTCGAGTACGCCATGCGCTCGTCAATGGATAATGTCAAGACACAACTTGAAGCCTTGAATACTGGCTCTAATGTTTCTCTGTCTTTGTTGCGAAATATTCGTGCGTCTATTTGTGATATAAAGCCAATGATACGGCAAATTTATAGTGCAGTAACAAAGGCTGAAACCGATATGGAATTCTTCTACGAACTTGCCTTCGCTCATTCTCAAGAGTGTTACGATATTATGCGTTCAAGTCGATTTCGTTACATAGAAATTGATGAACATCTATTTGCCGATACTAAGAAAAAGGAATTTGATGTTATAGTTAAGAAAGAAACCTACGGAAATTCCAAAACAATCATAGAGACAGTGCATACACAAAAAGGCAACTTTGTTTTTGTCGGTGAAGGTGGGACAGGCAAGACAGTTTCGTTGTTGCAAATTTGGGCTGATTGGTTAAATAGAAAAGAAGAATTACCTGTATATGTTCCGTTAAACGAGTACGACGGAACGGCAGATAACTTTATTGATGCTTATATAGGGCGGCATTATGATATTGATCTTGACAATGCAACTATGCAGATTATCTTGTTGCTTGATGGCTTTAACGAGATAACTTCCAATGCTGATAAAGTGTTGCGCGAAATCAAGAATATAGGTGCTAACCATAAAGTTCGTATAGCCTTAACTTCGAGACATAGCTTTATCAATTTATACGGATTGGACGGCTTCAATACGTATGACATTCAACCATTAAGCTCTGATTCTATTCTAACTTTTTTAGAGAAAGCAAATTTAACCGCGATGGATAATTGGGAGACTCTGCTATCCACCCCAATGATGGTAACTTTATATGCAAATACATGTGCAGTACAAAAAAACGACGAAGATGTAGGTTTGTTCCCCTTCAAGCATCCTCATAGTAAAGGCGAGATAATCTATAATTACTTCATTTGTCAATTGGCGAAATTAGCTACGTTGGAGCAAAAAGAAAATTTATATTCTGCTTATATTGCTCTATTCGGCGTTGCACCTTATATCGCATGGTATGCGGAGACAAATGGCGCTTTTTCGGTTGAAGGAAAAGATTGTAGACGACTGATTTCAGAATATTTATCGACACATGGGGATTTTATAAGGGAGCAAGCATATAAGTTCCTTGAAGAAATTTCATTTTGGCTTCATTTTGAGTTAAATGATACTATTAAGCCACTCGATGCACTCGTGCATACATTTTGCATATTAGCTGCTGAAGCTACTGGAGATGGCTCGTTTAAGTATTCATTTCAACATCAGCATTTCCGCGACTTTCTTTCAGCCCTACACGTTGATAATGCAATAAGTAAGGCACTTGCTATTAAAGATGGTTTTGTTGTGCCAAATGAAATCAAAGCTCATATATTATCGGCATACATTTCCGAAATGTTAGGTGGTTATTACGAGGATTATCGCAATCTGGAAAAGTTTGAACATCGAACGCGGTTACATGTGTTAATGGACTTTTTGCGCGGAATGAAGCATAAAGATGCTGGATATGCCGTAAACAATATTATAGCTATATGGAGAAAAGAAAGAGGAAATCGTATTGTTGGCGAAAATTTGTCACGACTCGATTTAAGCCATGTTCCACTAAATGGCATTGTGTTTTCCAACCATTTAGGAGCAACCATTTTTGATGAAAGTATTATATCAGATGTTACTTTTTTGCCGCAGGGTCATACAAATAGTGTAGGACAGGTAATTTATAGTTTGGATGGACAGAGGATTTTTACTATGTGTGCTGATGGGTTAATTAAAGAATGGAACATAGAAACTGGAGAATGTCTAAAAACAAGGAAGTATGCGTCTAGTTTTGGAGATCGTATGGTATTATGTTCTGATGCACAAAGAGCAATTTTGATTACACGAGGAATTACCAAAGACAACATTGAAGAGATTGATATTGAAATTGGAAACTGCTTGCGTCTATTCGAACATGAATCTGAACGTGTGAAAACAGTGGATTATAGTCCCGATGATGAATGGGTACTCGCACTGTTTTCCAATGGAATCATTAGGGAATGGAGCAGAGATACGGGAGAGTGTGTGAATAGCATAGAAAGTGACCCCAATATTGCCAACAGAGCAATATATACTTATGATGGTAAAAACATATTGCTAATCTCCCAAGATGGTATCATCACAGAAATAAACAAGAATACAGGTAACCATTTATGTGTATTTAAAAATGAATTCGAATCTTTAAGTAGCGCAACATTAATGCCTTGGGAGTTCACATTACATTCACGTAGCCCCAATGGGAAATGGGTAATTTCGGTTTCATCCGAAGATGGTATTATTAGGGAATGGGATATGAAAACAAAAGAATGTATGCGCAAATTTAACACCAAACTAAAATCTGTTAGTAGTGTTTCGTACAATTCGGATGGGATGAGATTGTTGTTGTCTTCGATTTCACCTACATGGGATTGGATTATTAGTGAGTTTGACAAAAATACAGGGGTTTGCTTGCGAGTATTGCCGGTTGGGAGAGTAAATACTGTTGATCACGAGACATATAGCTCAGATGGAAAACGAATTTTGTTTATATCCTATGACAATTCAATAAACGAGTGGGATAGATTGGCAGATAGATGTATTAAGAAATTTGAGGGTCACTCTGAAACCATTCAGTCCGCGATATATAGTCCCGATGGAAGTCGGATACTCTCCGCTTCTGCTGACCATACCATCAAAGAATGGGACAGAAAAACAGGTGAATGTATACGCACATTTGAGGGTCATACTTATTCAGTCAATCATGTAGCATATAGCAAAGATGGCAATCGAATATTATCAATATCTGGAGATACAACCACAAGAGAGTGGGATAGAAACACGGGTGAGTGCTTGCATATCTATAAAAAAGATTCTATAGAGCCATATAGCGAGGCATATATAGAAAATACTCAAATTTCATCTTTTAAGAAGCGAAATTTATCAACTTCCGTTGGTGGAATCGTTAATGAATGGGACAAGCACGGCACAAAGGTTTTATGGTCAATGAAGATGATCCCGGGGCTGTTTATTGTGGGATGTGAATTTATAGGTTGTTGTTTTTCTTCATCTGAATTATCGAGAGTTATTCACCAGTATGGCGGCAGAGTTTCACGTTAAATCGAGCAAGCATAACAAGAATGGTGATTGTCGTGTTCTCTCTTCATCTAAATAAGGAGCATACCGAGTGTGGGATGTTAAAATCAATGTATGCTTATGATCAGTGCTGCTCTCATATGATGAGGAATTAAAATAATTGGGTGCAATTTCAAAGACTGCCGATTCCTGTCACAAGACATTTAACAACTGGTACGGATATATAGCGGCAAAACATGAGGGTTAAGTATAACCGAGATAGAAGAAACAGCACCTACCCATTATTCATATTATACGGATTTATTATAGTTTCTCAACTTCCCATTATACTCTTAGAAATAATCTTAAGTCGGTTGAAAAAATAGCGAATACCGAGAGGTATCCGCCGACTTTAGATTATTTTTAGAACGAGAGCGACCTATGGGGAATCAATTATTTTTCCTTTATTTAAGGGTTCTCTCGTATTATACTATCTGCTTTTCCACCGCGCAAGCGGTTTCGTTCTGTTTAAACAGGTTATCAAGAACTAAGGAAATGAAATGCACATTATAAGCATTTGACATACCTGGTGATAACTGACATAAATAGCAATAATCGGAAGCTGGTTAAGCGTTGAATTGGACTATAAGCTTGAAGTCAAAATTTGAAACCTTTTTTAGATATTTATATGTTTTTGTCAATATAAAAGTACAGCAAATATAAAGATATTAATACAGCACTAATCATCCATATTGTGGTAATGAATGCCAATCATATAGCGGAGTCAAGGGTAAGGTGGAGATTTTCTTGCACAGTTCCATCGTGCAAGAAAATACTACCTGACCTTGACTCTGCGGAAGTTTGCACAGATGCTTAGGGTGGGGCTTTGTGAAGCGCACTTCTTCACAAAGCCCTTAATTATGCAGTTTTCCTTTTTCATTGTTCCGAAATATTAAGTAGCGCATCGTGTAACCGCCGGGATTTTCGCTCTGAGTAATCAAGTAGGTGCGAATGATGAATAATACGGTCAAGTAGAGCGGCGGTTATTTTGGCATCAGTAAAAATATCATTCCAGCGGGCGAACTCTAAATTGGTCGTGATTATTATTGATTTGCGTTCATAGCATTCAGCAACCACTTGAAAGAGCAGTTTTGCCCCATCAGAGTCAATAGGAACATAGCCCCATTCGTCACAAATAAGCAAGTCCAGTTTTACAAACTGTTTCATAAAGCGTGACAAGACACCTTGCGCCTTTGCTTCGGTTAGAGCGTTTACCAACATGGGAGTTCGCCAAAACCGGGTTTTATATCCAAGATTACAAGCAGCCATACCCATTGCTATGGCAAGATGCGTTTTGCCTGCCCCTACATTACCGTATAGTATTAAGTTTTCCCGTTTGGGGATAAACGTAACGTCTTTTACATCATCCGGGGTCAGGGTCTTTGGAAACTTGATGTCTTCAAAGGTGTACTTTTCAAAGGTCTTTTCAATATCAAAGCCGGCCTGCTTGATATAGGTATTCCGACGTTTTATATCTCTGTCCGCAAGCTCTTTCGTAAACAATTCAAGGAGAAACTCCGCTTGAGATTCAGCTTTGATTTTTTTTGCGTTTTCCACCATGTTTTGGCTAATTTTTAACTGTTTACAGGCCTCCCTTAGTGCATTCCATGTACTCAGACTCATACTTGGTTCACCGCCTTGCCGCCCTGGTCGCATGGGTGAGCAGTAACCGTAGGTTGCGACCAACCCATCAGCGCACTATATGGGTCTAGTTTTGGCAGATATGGCTGTTGCGGCGGTGTTGACATTGTACTGATTGATTCAGGCGCCCTTGGGTCTTCCGTCAAGGCTTTGTAGGCGGCAATAAAATCCTCTGTGTTACGTATGGCGGCAAGTTCCAATACTGCGGCCGCGTCACCGATTCGCTCCTCTCTGATTATAGGCACTAATGTTATGAGCATCTTCTTTAATTCAGGATATGTACATTTTTTCAAATACTCCTGAACCGATACCGGCATTGTGGTAAAGTATGGCGAACTTAGAAACGCCCTTGGTTTGCGGGCAAGCGTACCTACATAGTTCTCAAAGTCGATTACCGGCATGATTTCCGGTGCGTATTTGCGCTTGTGTACAGATATTTCTTCGTAGTTTTCGTTTAATACCCTTATCTCGGACGTGCTGATTTCAAGCCATACTTCGCATTCGGGATATTCCGGAGACGTAGAGTAACGGTTGTTATCATAGCGGACAAAGCTGTAGACGTCCGTCTTTGCTTTCTCAAGGTTAAACACCCGGAATTTCTCACGCGGAAGGGGGATTAATGCTTTCACTTCTTCGGAAAACAGTTTTGCCATTTCCTCCCGTTTGACGTAATGCTCCCGGTTTAGGTCTTTCATGCAGTTTTCTAACAACTTTTGGTTTAAGCTTTGTAGGTCTTCCTCGTTTTTTATCACAGGCGGGGAAGAAGGTAGTTTCTGCGGATGTAGCCAACTTTTACCTCTACGTTGCCTTTCTCTTGGGGGAGTCTGGATTGCAGAACTCCGCTTTGAAACCATGATGCATCGCAAAGCGCATAAACATTTCTGTCAGCTTGCGCTTGCCGTGTTCCTCTATATGCACTACTGCGCTCGACATGTTATCAAACAGAACCCTTGGCGGTACCCCGCCTATGAACTCGAATATTCGTTGAAGTGCTTCACATAGGCACTCCTTTGTTTCAAACCGACATACTTGCGCAAAACCGGCGTTGCTCCACGGAAACGACGCGATTAGTTCGCTCCATGTCTCTTCTACGCCATCGGCTGTGATTATTAAAACCTTGCCAAAGTCTACTTGCGCCCCGCAGATAGCATGAAGTCCAAACATCGCTGTTTTGTAAGTTTTTTGGCTTAATTCCTTTTTGCGCTTGCTTACGTAGTTGATTACGGTCTGTATCCCTACTGTTAATTGTTTATTTAGTTCACTATCAGCATGTATATCGTTGTAGATTTTTGTTCCTGTCCTGCGATATTTTCGGCTTCTTTTTAAATCTTCCATTAGCCACCCATCTATTGTGGCTTTCAGTGGTTCAAGGCCTTCCGGACGTTTTTTTTCGGGGCTTTTTACCTTCGTTCCAATCTTCCATATCTACGTATTTCTTCACTGTCCTAAAGTTATGACCGCTTCGCTTTTCGATTTCTCGTAAGCTTAGGCCTTCATATCGGCTTAAACCCGATAGATACATTTGTTTTTCCAAATCCAACACCTCTCTGCGACCTCCTGTATTTTTATACAGCTTACATCGCTTGTTTTATAGGTGCTGTATTTTTTCGTTTATATTTGGTGCATTTCTATTTTACAAAAAACAGTGTATTCTCTTGCTGTGGACGGCCAATTATTCAGCTATACATCATCACAAAACTCATCCGCGAATGAAATATTGCAAGGGCTTTGTATGGCTGTCATTTCCGACAGATTTACGGCAGAAGTCAAAGGCGAAAACCTCACCCTTGAAGTCCTCGACATACGAAAGCCCTGCGCGTTGACACTCTCCGGCAATCTTACTACCGAAAGTGTAACGGCGATAATTAACTTTGCAAGTACGAGCAACGGCGAAATTGCGCTCCCTAATGGTTCAATAACGGAGATTGTGACAGCCGTTCCCGGTCTAATCAGCGTTATAAACCTCAACAGCTATATAGCGGGACGGACAAAGGAAAGCGACAAGGACTTGCGAAAATCGTATGCGGAGAAAATCTTTGCAAGGTCAAGCCGTATGCTTGAAAGCATAAAATCCGCGTTATTGCTGAATGTACAAGGTATTGTAACTGTAGAAGCCTACGAAAACGACCAAGACGAACAAGACGCGTTTGGGCGGCCGCCGCATTGCATTGAGGTTGTAATCGAGGGCGGCGATGAAACTCAAATTGCTACTATTATAGACGAATACAAAGTTGGTGGTATACAAACATACGGCGCGGTGAATGTAATTGTACCGGGTGACAACGGCGAACCGATAAAAATTCGTTTTAACCGTCCAACGAACGTGTATGTGTGGTATCGGGTATCCATCACGTTAAATGGTAGTGAGCACCTACCAGTAAACTATCTAGCGCTTATCAAGGAAGCGGTTCGTCAGTACACAGCAGACATCGAAATAGGTTCGCCTATTGTGCCGAAAAGAATTAACACAGCAATTTACAGAGCAGTTGCGGGTGATTTTTACACGTTGACATAGAAGCGTTTATCACTCACGACATAGGCACATCACCGGACGGATTTAGCGCGGCTGTTATACCTCTATCAATAAGAGAACGTGCCGTAACCGACGAGGCAAGGATAGAGGTGGTATTAAGTGGATAAAAGCACAGAGTATTTGCAAAAACTTAACAGCGACCTTATATCACAATTCCGACGGCAACCAAATACGCAGGCCTTGATGTCAGCGATAGCAAAACAATTTCAAGACTTATACAAAGCACAGGAGCAATTAAATGAAATGCGGTGGCTATCTAAAGCCGAAGGGAAACAGCTTGACGGTATTGGCGACATAGTTGTTCTGTCGCGTATCGATGCGGCGAAACTGGAACTTGGCAAATCTGACGCAAACGAAATTGATGATGCAACATACCGAAAATACTTGTATTACAAAATGTTCTTGAATACGAGTATAGGCACACGCAAGGATATTATGAAAGCTCTGCGGTTCTTTTGGGGCGAAGCCCCTTTGTATTACTCGGAAGAACCAAAATGCCCTGCAACAATCTTCGTTGATACGCCGGAACTTGCGCCAAATGTGCCGATTGAAGGTTTACTTGAAGCACCGATTGCAAAACCCGCAGGGGTACGGTTCATCGTGCGTATCCATACCAAAACACAGAACGACATATATAAACTACGCTTAACCGGAGTATCAGGCGTAAAAATAACTAAGACGCAAGTGCCGGAAGCCGCCCCGATAACGGTTAGCAAGCAATTACGGACGACCTATGCCCCACAATGGGAAGTAACTCGCACAGCTACGGGTGAATATATAACGGAATTGCGCAATACACAGCGTCACAAAGGATTGGCAACGGTCAAAATAACAAATACGCCGCTTGCGGCTTATGGAGGTGATTAAACAATGGCTTACGGTTATACATTGACTGCCGCAGGGCGTACTTTACTATTGCAACTGCAAACGGGTAATTCTATGACAATATCACGAATTACTGTGGGCGATGGCGAAGTACCGGACGGCACTAATCCGGCAACACTCAAAAATCTTGTTCACGAAGTTGAGCGTTCACAGGCAACGTGTACCGTTCCCATTGTTGAAGCGGACACATTGAGTTTCGAAATAGAATATCGAAATAAATGGGACGCGGGAACATTCGGGGAAGATTATACCGACCCAATAGGGTTGACAGAGGGTTTTTGGCTTAAAGAATATGCGGTATTCGCGCTTGATGCAAGTGGAAACGAAATAATGCTTTATTACGCCAACCTCGGCGACTTCCCAGAAGCGGTTGCTCGGTGGAATGGCAGAAACTTGGTTAGTAAGCGATACCCCGTTAGCATTACGATAGTTGACGACGACACGGATGTACAACTTGGTTTTCCTGTTCGTGCGTTCATTAAATCAGAATACTTGGAAGAACGCCTAGCATTCCTTAAATCAGAAGTCGGTGCTTCTAAAATCGGCTACGACAACAGTAAATCCGAGCTTGAGGCAAAGAACGTGCAGAACGCGATAGATGCCCTATCAACTTTCTATCTTGTACCCCAGCCTATTACCCATACTCTCTGCCGTTACCCAATGATAAATGTAATGCAAGTAACATACGGCGCTGGTATGTGTGGAGCAGGCGAAACTCACGTAGGCGGCGAGAATATCTCCATACCCTTTAGAGTGGAGTATGCGAACAGGGATACGATACATCTGCATTTGCAAAAAAAGCTTTTAAACCCTGTTTATTATAAGGTTGATGATAATACATATGTGTTGGTATCTGATGATGAAAAAATATCTTATCAGATATTCTTGAATTAAAGAGGTGAAATTGTGAACTTAAAAAAAATAATAAAAGGAATGCTAAATTGGCACGAACCGATTAACGATAATTTCGAAGAAGTAGATACGCAATTTGCGAATATGGCGAAGGAAAAAGTAGCCCAACATCAGTACGCATCTGCAATCACCACAAATAAGTGGTGTAGGATATTGGAAATAAACCGAAACATAGCTGATTGGAGTACTGGAGCTTCATTTTTATTATCAATACATTATGGAAATGAATATGGAACTATATCAAGCTTACTTCAGGTACAAACAACTCATTACCGTTTGGGATTTATAAATCAACTATCTGGCGGGGAGTATAATCTATACTATAAATTAAGACTTGTTATTACAGATGATGGTTCCGGTTATTTAGAAATAATGGATACCTCTCCAAATCCTAAAGATAATCAAAGTATTATTATCCAAGTAACCGAACTTCAAAAAGGCACGTCCCTAATCCCTATAACAACGCTAACAGACGGAACGATAATCTCCGACGGTTATGTTGTGACTGCTGAAACAGATTTCGTTCGTGGTGCAATCAACAACCGGATAATCGGTGAAGTGAAACAATTAAAACCTATCGCAGCACAAAGATATCATGGCTATCCTGCGGGAACACTAAAAATAACTTTACCAGTAAGTTGGAATAGTGCATTTATTTCATTAACAATAAAAGGGTATAATTATACACAAATGGGTGCCTGGGAATTAAAACTCGGCGGTTATATTTATTTCGAAGGTAACTCATGGGAAAATCCTTCTGCTCTTCTTATAACAAATGGAATTGAGGTACCATTTACAAATGTACGATTTGGACACGATGGTGAGTTTTGTTGTATTTTTATTGGATTGCCTATAACTACATGGGATTATCCTTATTTCGTTATTTCTGATGTCGAAGTTGGCGGGCAGCCATGGACAACAGATATGGTAGGTTTTACTGGTTGGAAAATCGAACTCATAAATGACGAAACGGGTATAACAGTGTCAAGAGCACCGAAATTAATGATAACCGATACTTCTCCGGCTGATGGTACCGAATGGTTTGATTTAGTATTGCAAAATGGGTTTCAAACTATACCTGGAGAGAAAGCGCAATACAGCAAAACTGGAAACAGAGTATCTTGTAGGGCTGCTGTAAATCATATAAGCGGCATAACACCTATTGGTCCAGTCATAGCCTTTTTGCCCAGCCATTACGCACCGAAAACTATGGTGAGGCGACCCGTAGCACTGTTTAGTGGCGGAACAGTAGTTGTTCACGTAAATACGGTTGGCTCGATATATCTTCATAACACAAATGACCAAGCATCGTTAAATGACGTTGCTTATCTTGATTTTGAGTTTACCATATAAGGAGGCGATACCATGCGAAAACAAGAAGTTGTCAACGATAACGAAGAATTACTTATCCAATCGTCAATCAAGCCGGAACCCTTACCGGAAATCCCTATCACGCATAGACTTTTTTTATATTTTTACGATGATGACTATAATTATATTCCGGGGTCGGAGGGAAGATTTAACGTACCAATAGGTAAAAAAATATCTAATGGAACAACAAAAAAACCGCCTGACGGATTATATAAAGCGAAATTCAATCCAACGGCTGAAATATGGTACGAATCAGCAACGCAGGAGGAAATAACGGAAATCCTCTTCGCCAAAGGGCGCAATGATGAAACGACGAATGAAGACTTATTGATGCTTCAAATAGCAGAGCTTTACGAAGAAAAACTGGAGCAGCAAGTCTTTAATGATGCTGTTTCGTTGGCTTTAGTTGATTTATATGAAAGGGGGTTGCAATAATGCCAATCGTTGATATTTACGTAAGGCTCATACAACGCGGACTTAGAACGTTGGACAGCGTACCTGCTGAGATACGGGAGGACGTTGAAAGGAAATTGAATGAGGACGCGGAGAAGGTAATGTAAAGACGGTTAGAACGGTCTTTTTTTGTCGCTGCAAATCTAAGGAGGTGTTTGACATGACCGCAAGCAAATTCACACAGGTAAGAGATAATTTTAAAAATTACTGTGATAAAGCGTGTAATGATGGTGAAGTAGTCATAATCACGAGAAAACAAAACAAAAATGTTGTTCTAATATCTGAGGATGAATTTAACAAAATGATTAAGAAGTTGAAAAAATCTATTTAATTAAATTTAAAAAAATCGTACGGAAGTAAGTACTATATTTCGTACGCCAAAGGGCGAAATGGCGAACCATCCGAATCTCAACTCTTAGGCCAGCAAATAACTGACCTTGAAATTGCGGCGATAATCCAAGGGCAGCAAATAACGGATATGGAACTTAAAATGTTAATGATGGAGGCGAAGAAAAATGTTTGAAAATTTAAAAGAGCGGTATTCTAAAGGATATGTACGGAAAGACCAGCTTAAGCAGTTCGTGAAGTTGGAAACTATCTCAGCCGAGCAGTATAAGGAAATATGCGGGGAAGAATACGAATAGGCAGCGCCAAAAAAGGGCGTTATTTTTTTGTTGAATAACGCCTTTTAATTATTAAATAGATAGGAGCCTATATCATAAAAAAAGATAAAATTCTTTTTTTGCGATTATTTCGCATAATCTGTTTGTTTAACCGTTTCATTTGATAACATTATTAGCAAAGCGCGAATGACATCGAAAAGTTTTAATAATGTACTTTTTAAAATTGCTTTTTGAAAAAAATATTATTGTTTAGATTGTGATTTTTATATTGCTACAGATACAGTCGAATGGTATAATTATTTGTAAATATATGCATTTTATTGAAAAAATTAAAAAATATACTTATATAAAAAATAAAGAATATCTAAGAAGCTGTATTCAAAACATAACAAAAAATACCACAGTGTAATAATCTGCAAGTATCAAAGATTCATAAGCGTTTTAATAAAGTCGATATATAAGAAATCATAACCATGTTTTCGGCAGATTCAATCGTGATTTCAAAATCTTTCGATAAACGACGAGAATTATTCATCCAAGCAAAGGTTCTCTCCACCCGCCACCGTTTTGGGAGTATTCCCCAACCCGGATTTATTCGTTCAGAAATATCAACTTTTAACCCAAGTTCTTCTATTTCTAATACGAATGTTCCACGATATCCGGCATCTCCGCAAACCCCTTTTACGGATGGGTATTTAACAAGCATTGCCTTTATGACCGCTGCTCCGACTTTTGTATCATGAATGTTTGCCGCATGAATTTTGACATGTAACAAATTTCCCAATATGTCAGTTACAATATGTCTTTTGCGACCTTTAGTTTTTTTTCCCGTCATAACCACGTTCTTCGGACGCACCGGTCGTTTTTGTGCTTTGTGAATCTATTAGAGCATAACTTGGATCAACATTTTTTCCTGATTTTTGGCGGGTTTCTTGTACTAGCAACGAACGGATTCTCTCCCATAATTCATTTCTTATCGCGCGATGATAGAACGAAGAAACTGTTATGTATTTTGGAAAATCGTTGGGTAACATACGCCATTGACATCCTGTTTTGTTGATATATAACACAGCATTTACTAACTGTCGTTTCTCATGGATTTGCATATGTTTGCCACGATTATCCATATATTCGAATAAATGTTTAATCTTGTCCCATTGTATGTCCGTTAAATCGCTCGGATATCCCATTTTATTCTCTCCTGTTTTAATTTTATATATATATCGTCATTTTATGGGATGTTTTGAATACTGCTTCTAATATTACAGTTGTAAATCATGAGATTTATGATAATGGTACCACATAGCAACAGTTTGATGCAACCTGCGCCATTGAATCCATAAGAGAGTGTGAGCTTGATCAAAGAAAGGAAAATGGTATCTGATACAAATAAAAATCTTTCGCATATCGCGCTTGCTCAAACGCGCAGACAGCGCCCCTTTTTAAACGCATCAAGACTTGATGCGGACGGCTCATGCTCCTGTATTCTTTTGGTATCTAATGAATTTCCGGAAAGAACCGTTACCAATGCCAATGCAATACATGCCAACGTTATATGCTTATACCAACCGTCATAACTGCGGACTTCATATTGATCAAGCCCAACCTCAGACTTGCTCTCTTTAAAGCAAGTTTCCACCGTCCAACGCGTTCCCGCCACTTCCACAAGCTTTTGTCTCGCGGTGTCTGATGGGGCGCAGCAAATATAAGCACGTATCTTATTCGGATTTGTCCTGCTGCGTCGAAACATCATCCAACGCTTCCGACTTGTTTCGAGCGGCGGGTTTATCTCCGTTATCATCCAATCATATACACGCGCGCCTTTTGAACCGTCACCGCAACTTGCCTCAAACCAACCTTCTTCCGGCAATCCCTTTATTATGCTGCTTACCGATACCTGTTTGAAATCCTGCCATATATATTCTTTTCCTGAAACACTCATTACATAACATTTTCCGTTTTGCTCCAGCCATAAACGTATATCTCTGTAATCCCCATATACACAATCCCCTGTTACCCATGTATATGGTATTCCAGATGATGTCGCTTCCTGGATCATGGTCAGTGCCATTTGCGGTTTTGTCTGAAATACCGTTGCCTCCGGGACACCAGCAGCTTTGCATCTCTCCTTATCGTTTATCCATTCTTCCGGCATATACAGTCGCCTGTCTATAGGTGCATGACCTTTTTTACTGGCATAGCTTAAAAACACTCCTATCTGACAATTCTCTATCCGACCGGCTGTCCCGCTGTACTGTCTTTTAACTCCGCACGATTTTTTCCCCTGTTTTAAAAATCCCGTTTCATCAACTACTAATACGCCTTCTTCTTCGCCAAGTTTTTCTCCTATATATGTTCTCAGTTCATCCCTCAGTCTGTCTGCACTGAATCGTCCCCGATACAGAAACTGTTGTATCGCATACGGCGTCTTTTTCCCCAAATACTCCGCCATCTGCCAACCGTTTTTTCGATCTATGGCTCCCAACAGCCCTTTTATATATTTATCTGCCTGTTTGAATCCTGCCTCACTCGCAAATACTTTGCTTAATCTGTTTATCAGTCCTAGATATTCGCTTTCTATTTCTCTTCTTTTAATCTCCATATTTCTCACCCCAGGTGAGTTTACTCCTTTTTCCTTTTAATTACAACTGTAATACTAAGAAATTGAATTTTTTATTTTTATATAATGCTAATAAGAGGTGTTTAGTGAAAAAGAGCGTTTGGGCAATTTTGGCTATAGTATTAGTCACAGTCATAGTGCTTTTTACTGTCTACAGTCTACAAAACAGAAATACAGTCGCCCAAACAGGAACTGTACTTGTGTTTTCTGACGGAAAAGAGTTAATACCATATGAAAGTTGGAACCATAGCGATAAAGATGGCGTTGCTGCAGATGCAATACAAATAATGGCAAGAAATATTGAAGATGAACTTGAAACGATAAAATATAGTGAAGATTTTAAGATTTCAATAAGTGGTAACCCGTTAGGAATAAGCTATGTGGTCTATACCGAAAACTTTGGAATATACAATGACAGTACATCATTAAAATCCGAACTCAATATTCCTAGTGAACCGGGAGATTATATAATCCGGGTACAGGTAACCTGGGGAAAACAAGATAATAGTACAGCATACGATTATGTTTTTAAACTAAAAATTAATTAAGATAATTTCTCAGTATAAGCATTTGAGTCACTTGGACATAATTACCACAAATAGCAATGATGGGAAGTTGGCACTATTTAAGATTATGGTACAATATGTCCAAAACTTAAGTTAAAAACATAAACACAAAAAAGTGCTTACGAATACCAACACTGGCTTGAGTATATATGCCATAAGTTAGTTGAATGAATAATAAAACTGAGATGGAAGAAAAAACATTCAGATGCTCCATGAAATGCTAAGTATCGACGAGGATAATCGGTTCGTAAAACATTATTAGTTACATAATTACATTGGCGATTAATTGCCAGGAGGGTAAATAATGAAATCAATTAAGATTTTTTTATCTGGTAGTGTTAAAAAAGGAGATTCGGATAAACGTCAAGATGATTATTTTTGGGCAGATTTCGATATTGACAATTTAAGCTCAAAGATATCGTTTCCAGTAACTTTTCTTGATCCAAATAAAGTTGATATGGATTTTGTTGATGGAGGAGCACGGTTTGAAAAAGACCTTCAAATGCTGCTATGTAGCGATATTGTTTTAATCGACATGAATAAGAAAAAAGGAATAGGTGTTGGTTCTGAGATGTTATTAGCTAAATTAAATAACATTCCAATTTATTCAATTTGCCCGATGAATAGCCATTATCGAAATAATGAAAATGGTTTTGAGTGGATTCATCCTTTTGTGAGCCAGTTGTCGGATATGATATTTGATTCTGTCGATAGTTTTATTAACTATATAAATTATATGTTCGACAAGCAAAAAATAAGTTTTAATAAATTTACTGACGAGCAAATTCAAGATAAGATTGACGCACTAAGAAGTTTCGATGCTGGTTATGATGAGGGGTATAAGCGTGTCGATTTATTTTGGGGAGAAAAGCCTGCTGGTTTCGTAAAACTCGCGGCAGACTATGTTAAAATCAGCTCAAAATTTGCAAATGCTGTTAGATGCATTGATTTAGGATGTGGGCACGGAAAGAATTCTGTTTTTTTAGCTGATTACGGGTATAATGTGACGGGAATTGATGCGTCAATTTATTCAATTCAACAGGCACGAAAATTAAGCCATGTTGTGAATTGGAAGGTTGAAGACATTAGGAAAGCATATTTACAAAATGATTATTATAATATCGTATTAATGACAGGCCCTTTACATTGTTTTGATAATAGAGAACAGATAATGTCATTTATTAATAGAGCAAAAAACTCAACTGTAAAAGGTGGATACAATGTCCTCTCTGTTTTTAATGATAGAATACAAGATTTTTCTGGTCATTCCGAGGATTTCAAACCAACATTACTGCCCCATATAGATTATATGAATTCATACTCTGATTGGGATATAATAGAAATAAGTGATAGCGATCTTGAAGATATACATCCGCATAATAATATTACGCATTTGCATTCAATAACAAGAATCTTAGCATATAAACCTTAAATATAGCGGAAGGTACCTATATGGATTTTGAAAATTATAGAGACGAGTTTTTTGATGAGCGACCTACTTTTATTCATTTCTTGAACAGAGAACTGTATAGGTCATTAAACATTGGATATGCTGTAGGTGCGAATATTGCACTAAAAGTTTTATTGCTTGGAACCTATTCCCCACTCATAATCCCGCTTTCTTCGATATGGGAGGGAGAAAGTGTTACAGATCTGTCATATGACTTGTTGGATTCCGCATACGATCTTGGTCATGTGTTATTTGTTTCAGATTGCATTACGGTAGATGAATTCATTGGTAGGAATCTCAATATGTATAGCTTTGATAAAAATCGCTATGAGAATTATACCAATAAATACAGAGTTTTTGCAAAATATATGCCAACGATACTAAAAAGCAGTAGTGTAACTCGCGTTATTTCGTCTGAAATAACTGCGTGGAAAAATAACGAAACAATTTTCGACCGTTTTATTATAACTGAAAATGATAGAGCTACTCTTGAAGTTAATAAGGAAAAGATTATTAACATAAACAATAATCGTGGAGATAATGGGATAACAATGTCGTTGTTTGCTCCAAAGTTATCACGCGAATTTGATGTTTTTAGCGTTGGTAGATTGATTTCTTCCCAATATATTCGCGATTATGTTGATTTTACAAAATCTGACATAGCTACATCAATAAACAATAATGTATCATATTATGATTTTCTTGCAAAAAATTATCCTTATCGTGATGTTGATATTTTACGAGAACTGTTGACATATTCTGGGGTAGATACTACTTTGCTGAATAATGCTCCTCTAAACTTTTGGAACTTTATTTTAGCAGAAAGAGGGACTCAGTGCCATATAATATGGTGCAATACCTTAAGCCGAATTATAAAAGTGTTATTTAACGACTTAAACCATTCAAAGATTAACGTGCTAAATAATGCATTTTTAAAAAACAGAATTAGAGAAGTAGCTATTCCAACAAATAACTACAGTCTTAAAAGAATGCAAGAGAACATAAATCCGTTTGAAGTCATGACATATAACTTAAGAAGGACTTTTAATAGTACGATGAGGATAGAAAACGTATTTGAAAGCAAGAAGATTATAAAAAATACGTTTTATACATTTTCATACAGAAAGGTGATAGAAAAAATGGATCTCACACAGAACAACTTAGTCGTTTTACATTTATCGGATTTACATCTTGTCGACGATAAAGTGGCAGACCGATATTTATTTATGCTAAAAACTGATATCTCAACAAAGTTAGAATTAAATCATTTGGATTACATAGTTTTATCAGGCGATATCGTAAGCACTTCAACAAAAGATGAATATACGATTGCGTTGGGTTTTATTGACAAACTGTGTAGTGAAATGGGGATTGGACGTGACCATATAATTGTTGTACCCGGAAATCATGATTTAAATTGGGATATATCTCAAAAAGCTTATGATCCCGTTACTCAGAAATGGGATAACTTAATGCGTGATAAACGTTTTCAGTATTTTAGCGACCACTTTTATGAAAAGATCACTTCAAAACCATTTGATCCAGATCCCACAAATCAATATCAATTGTTAGTTGACGATAATAACCAACTTGTCATTCTTGGTTTAAACTCTGCATATGAAATTGACCACATTAATAAAGGAAAATCAGGCATTTGTTATGATGCGATAATAAACGCTATTAACAGTTTAAATGCTACGCAAAAAAAATATTTCAAAATTGCTGTTTGGCATCACCCATTATTAGGTTATGACGCTATTGTAAATACCGAATTTATGGATACTCTCAGTATTTATGGTTTTAAGTTATGTCTTCATGGTCATGTCCACGAATCAAAAAATGAATATTATTCGTATGATGATAATCATGGGATAAAACTTATATGCGCTGGAACATTTGGAGCTAAAACTTCTGGCCGTCCATCAGGCATACCACAGCAATATAACATACTTTTCATTGATAAACTGTTCCGAGGCGGAATTGTTCAGACTCGACGGCGCGAGAAGGATTTTGGTGCATGGTTTGCAGATTCCCGGTGGGGTGATAAGGAAAATCCTCTTCCTTTTTATGAAATTAACTTCATTACTTGATTTTAAACAAAGGGAATATGATAGATACAGTTTACCGATTATTCAATGAGGAAATTGTAAAGGGCAGAAGAGAAGATAATTTGTGTTAGCTATTTAAATGCCAAGTACTTATGGGGGTGCAAAACCCTCGTATTCCAGGCGAAACATTTCTGTCAACCTATTGAACGCAGATACCCAGACATATTATTTAAAATCTGCATCACAGCCAACTTCCCATTATATTTATTAGACATAGATAATTTCAGCTAAGAGTCATTTTGTTTACACAGAATAGAACGCAAATTCCCGGGAATACCACGCTTAGTTTTATAAACCATCCGCTACACATA
This sequence comes from Holotrichia oblita, assembly GCA_023690525.1. Classification (NCBI taxonomy): domain Eukaryota; kingdom Metazoa; phylum Arthropoda; class Insecta; order Coleoptera; family Scarabaeidae; genus Holotrichia; species Holotrichia oblita. Next base: position 468,375 of record JALQSN010000021.1, on the reverse strand, counting down.
ACTGAACAAAAAAGGAGAATCGACATGACTTTTAAAATCGCTCACAACAATTTTAATGTTTTAGACTTGAACAAGAGCCTTGATTTCTATAAGGAAGCATTAGGGCTAACCGAATATTCCAGAAAAAAGGCCGAAGACGGCTCGTTTATCCTTGTATTCCTAGGTGATGGCATTACATCTCATAAAATCGAACTGACATGGCTGCGCGACCGTACAGAACCATATAATCTAGGCGACAACGAAATTCATTTGTGCTTTGAGACAGACGACTATGACGCCGCGTATAAGTCGCACAAGGAAATGGACTGCATATGCTATGAAAATCCCGCTATGGGATTGTACTTTATATCCGACCCTGATGGTTACTGGGTTGAGATAGTGCGCACAAAATAAAAAATAGAGAAAATTTCTTTGATTGTCATCGCGGTACTACAGTGGGCTTGTATACTGCTTCTCATCTGCTCATTATGTTTAATTACAATATTACGACAAATGGGGAAATGGCGAACCAAATAAACATAGGGGCAACGTATTAACGAGCCAAAAACGGAAGGTGAAATCTGTGATTGAGTATCTTTTATCAAATAGCGAACCGTGGTTACAGTATGCAATTAGATTAAATATTCTTAAGGAAAGCAAAGAGAGTTTAACCAACTTGAAAAAAGAAGCGATAAAGAACGAAAAAATCCAAGCATATCTAAGAGATATTTCTGACTATCACAGTACATTGGTAAGCAATCATAAGAATCCTGATTTACCAATTCACAAACTCCTGTTTCTTCTTGATATTGGTTTTGGGGTTGACATACCTGAAATTGAAACCGCCGTTAATCAAATTATGAAATACAAAGACAAATTCGGAGTATATCAGTCTTTAACTAATATTCCAAAGAATTACGGCGGAAAGGGTGAAGATGTATTTGGCTGGTGCTTGTGCGACGCTCCTTTATTGCTTTTCGCTTTGTTAAAAGCTGGAATTAGCTATCAACAACATATCAAGCAAGGCGTTGATTATTTATTAACTCTAAATAAAGAACATGGTTTTCCTTGTTCAGTATCGGAAATACACGGAACATTTAGAGGGCCGGGGAGAAAAGATGATTGTTGTCCTTATGCGACGCTCATAATGTTAAATCTCCTGTCGGGAATTGATGAATACCGAGATAAAGACATTGTTAAGAACTGTATAGACATTATCCTTTCTTTATGGGAAAACAGCCTTAATAAGCACCCATATATGTTTTATATGGGTACAGACTTTCGTAAACTGAAAGCACCAGCCATATGGTATGATGTATTAAGCGTCGCCGATTGCCTAAGTAAATTTGAGTATGCGAGAACCGATGTAAGATTTTGCGAAATGATAGATATTATCAAAGGAAAACAGAGTGAAAACGGTATGTTTACACCCGAATCTATTTATCAAAAATGCAAGGAATGGGATTTTGGGCAAAAGAAAACAGTATCCCCATATCTATCTTTTTTATGTGTCAGATTATTAAAACGGATTAGTTATTGATTTGTTAAATTGATGCAATGAGAACAAAATTTGATTTTCAGATGTATTCAAAGCTCCGATTTCAAGTATTAGATTATCTTCGCCATAGTTACCGTTGGTGAAAGCAATTAAAATAAAAGATTGATTAAATTGAAACACATAAAAATTTTATATTTAAAAATATGATTAAATATTTATAATGCTGAACTTAAATTTTAACGCAAGGTCAAAAAATAATTAATTTTATACAAGCTTGTACAAAAAAATATTGTTAGTACTATAACACCTTTTATGGTGTTATTTTTTTGCGAATTAATAAATTCTTATGGAGGTTTAAAATGGATGATAGGGAACTTCTCGCAAGACAAGTTATTAAATTGTTTGAAAAGAAAGGAGCTGTTTTTGATAAATCGGAAATAAAAAACGAATTGTTGAAACTTTATAAAAGATACTCAGTGTCTAGGGAAACAATTAATAACGAAAACAGTTTAGAAAACATTATTAATAGTTTTATTGTTGCAAAACGGATTGATGGGTTATCGGAAAATTCATTGTGCGAATATAAGAGGCAACTATATTTATTCGATAAATTCATAATAAAATCTGTTGCAAAGATAGGAACAGAAGATATTCGGCGTTATATCGCATATCTAACAGACGAAAAAAAATTAAAAAAGACTACACTGGCAACAACTATCAATATTTTAAAATCTTTTTTTAATTGGCTTTTAATAGAGGAAATAATCAAAATTAACCCCTGCTTAAAACTTAAAAGTTTAAAAATTGATAAAAAAGGGTTACGAAAGGCATTGTCTCAAGAAGAACTCGAAATGTTGAGAAGTGCTTGCAAAACCGTAAGAGAAAAAACTATTGTTGAATTTTTGTATTCGACAGGGTGTCGGTTATCAGAAATTATCAATATTAACGTAAAAGATATAAACTTTTACGAACGTTCAGTTTCCGTTATCGGTAAAGGTAATAAAAAGAGAACTGTTTATTTCAGCGTTAAAGCAAAACTTCTTTTAGAGGCATACATAAAAGATAGAAAATCAAACCTTGACGCTTTATTTATAAGTTCGAAAAAGCCGTATAACAGGTTAGGCGGCAGAACGATGCAGCAAATTATAAACGGACTTGGAGAAAGGGCCAATATTAGCAAGGCTGTCCACCCTCATTTATTGAGGCATACATTTGCGACGCACGCACTAAACGCAGGGATGGACATTATTGTAATACAACATTTATTAGGGCATGCGGAAATTGGTACAACGCAAATTTATGCTGAAATAAATCAAGATAATATAAAACAGGCGTACATTAAACGCTTCTAGTACGGGATGAGCCTTCGTACGGAAGTATCATATGAGGTGAAAGAATGAATGAAATTCAAATGACGGAATATGTCATTAACACGACAAAAGAAATCGCAGCATTATGGGAAAGCACAAAATCAGCTCACAAAAGGATTGACGAAACGGGAGAGCTGACTGCAAGCGTAAATCAACTTGCGCGTGAAGTGGCAAGAGTTGCAGAAAAAGTTGAGCATATAGCTGACCGCATGGATAAAACAATCGAACGCATAGAACAAGGGCAAAAAGAACAAGGAGCAAGAATCAACAATATCGAAAAAACGGTTTTGACAATAACTCGAAACGAAAAAGCAGTAGAGGAACACGAAAATCGGCTTGACGCAATCGACAAATCTTCCGCTGACAAATGGAATAAATTCATTTGGATTGTTTTCACAGGTGTTGTCACATCGGTTGTTGCGTTCCTCATTGGTAAATTTTTATAAGGAGGTGTAAACCTTGTATATTTTAATTGGCGCAGCGGCGTTTATTACGGGAATCGTAATATGCGCCGCTGTATTTATTGCGGCATTGAGGGCCGAAAACGCGCGTCGCCGTAAAGGGAAACGCGCCGCAGGGCCGATAAAACATAAGCACAAGTTAGAGTTTGTGAAAATCATTCTCTTACTTGTGCTTTTTACTTACTTTATCGGCGTTTATATCGGCGTAAAAGTTGCGCTTTTAGATTTTTCACAATTAGGCGTATTGCTTGCATTTATCGGGACACCGACTGCTACGGCAATATGTTTTTATTGTTGGAAAGCAAAGGCAGAGAACATTATCAAAATAAAAAAGGAAAACCCCGAAGAAACGCAGGGAATACCTGTTGACCTCAACAATATTCACACATAGGAGGCAAAAAATAAAATGACCGAAAAACAGTTAAGAGATAAAGTTGTAAATACAGCAATCGGCTTTTACGGTTTAAAAGAATCGGACGGGAGCCATAAACAAATCATTGATATTTACAACGGCAATTTACCGCTTGCCCGTGGGTATAAAATGAATTATACAGACGCATGGTGTGCTTGCTTCGTTTCTGTTGTGGCTATTAAGGCGGGGATGCTTAACATTATGCCGAAAGAAATCAGTTGCGAAAAAATGATTGAGCTTTATAAAAGGCTTGGACGTTGGCAAGAGAACGACAGCCATATCCCGAGCGCAGGCGATGTCATTTTTACGATTGGCAGGATAACGGTGTAGGAGATAATACGGGAGTATCCAACCATGTGGGTGTTGTTGTAAACGTCGCAAACGGGACAATTAAAGTAATCGAAGGGAACATATCAAACGCCGTAGGTTATCGCAATATCGCAGTTAATGGCAAGTACATACGTGGTTACGGCTTACCCGACTTCATGGGTGCGGCGAGCGGTGTAAGTGGGGCTGCAACCTACACGACACAAACATTAACCGCCGATATTGAAAAAACGATATGGATGTTCCTCACAAGTAAAGGATTAAACGCATACGCAGCGGCGGGGATTATGGGAAATTTATACGCTGAAAGTGGATTAAACCCACGCAACCTTCAAAATTCTTATGAAAAGAATCTTTGCCATACAGATGAATCATATACAAAAGCCGTTGATTGCGGGGTATATACAAACTTTGTCAATGATTGTGCCGGGTATGGCTTGGCACAATGGACGTACTACACACGCAAGCAAGCGTTACTTGACTATGCAAGAGCGGCGTATGCGTCCATCGGCGATATGACAATGCAACTCAATTTCCTATGGAAAGAGTTGCAGGGGTACACAGGCGTTATATCCGTGTTGAAATGTGCAACCTCCGTTCGGCAAGCGTCCGACGTTGTTCTTTTGCAATACGAGAAGCCCGCCGACCAAAGCGCAGCAACACAGGCAAAACGGACTGAGTACGGGAAAACCTATTATAATAAGTTTAATGGAAAGAACATTTCGAATTATTTTAAACCCATTGATGAAATCGTAAAAGAAGTCATAAACGGAAAGTGGGGCAACGGGCAAGAGAAAAAAGATAAATTAATTGCCGCTGGGTATGATGCGAATGCGGTACAACAGCGCGTCAATGCGCTTTTGAAGTAGGAGGAGATAATATGAACATCTTAAAATTTTTACTGCTCAACTGGGATAGCGTTCTTGTTATCATTGTGATGGGTGTAGGCGTTGTCGTTCTTATTGCTAAAAAGCAGTATGCTATACTCGACACAATCATTTTTTCGCTTGTAACCGAAGCTGAAAAAAAATATGGTAGTGGAACAGGCTCGGCGAAACTCGCGGCGGTTATAGAATGGCTGTATCCCAAAATCCCTGCGGTTATCCGGCTATTTATCACTACCGCATGGCTTGAAAAGTTAATCAATCGTGTACTTGCTGACGCAAAGGAACGGTGGAAGAAAAACCCCGATCTCGCGGCGTACATCGGTATTATAGACGAAAAATAGTATCACATAGCCCCTCGACTGGATACGGTCGGGGGGCTTTATTTTTTTGCCCCTTATTGACATACTCGGACGATTGCGGTATAATGTTAGCGGAGGTGGGTTTATGAAAGTATTAGGCGCAGATATATACCTATCCGGGAAAAGGTTAGAAGCCATGCGGACGTTAGGCTATAAAGGACATCACGCACAGTTTAGAATTATATGCAAATGCAAATCTATGGCAGACGCAAATAGAAAGTGTGCCGCTGCCGGACTTGGCGATACGGTGTTTCGTAGTAACTGGTGCTGTGTAACAGGCAATGTTAAAGAACTTGCAATCACCGAAAATGTTGATATTGCGTTCTGCGTTGAGGGGGTTACTGGTGGAACATACGTCACACTCGAACAGCTTACCGAATATATGGAAAGGAGTGCGGTGTAATGGCAGAAGCAACAGGAAATAAGCCGAAGCGCAAAACAAAAACCTCTACACAGGTGAAACGACGGTATAACGATAAGGTATATGCCCGGATATACGCTGACTTGCCGAAAGAGTTAGTTACAAAATTCAAGGCGGCGACGCAGGAACAGGGAGTATCTGTCGCGGCGGTGTTCAAAAAAGTTATGGAAGAATACATTGCGGAGTTCCCTCCAAAAGAAGAATAACTCCGATGTACAAAATGTATAAAACAGAAAGTTTTGAAGAAGTGATTTTTGGGATATAAAATCGCTTCTTTTTTTATTTATTTTTCAATAGGAATTGACATACTCGTACGACTATGTTACACTATATACATAACAACAAACAACCAAACCACAGGGGGGGTAGCCCAAATGATTATGATAGAAAAACAATACTTCAACGTAACCCCAAAGCAAGCGCAATTCTTCATTGAATTAGCAATCAAGAAAGCAGACCCCAACAGGCTTTGCGGAGTGGACGTTGACGGAGTTATCAATACCACCTGCAATACGAGTGGCAAGGTAGAAGTCAAGAACGGCAAAAGAATTTCCACGGATTACACGCAGAAAGCCTACGTCAGAATTAACTACGACGAAAACGGCAGCGGGAAAGTCGTTGATTATCCGTCAAGATATTATGAGTACAAAGAACGCGGCTACCAAACTTGGGAAGAAGATACAGACGAAGCTGATTACACAGAGATTTACCGCGAGAAACCCGGCGACTACCAGTATTATCGCAAATCTGCTGACGGTTGCTATAACGAAACCTTAGAGTTTAATTTCGATACCGAAACAAAAGGTTGGTGCTACTTCTACTTGTGCGATACAACAGAACAATAAAAACCGAGGCGGCAAGCCCGCCCCTCAAAATAAGGAGGAAACGAAATGACAATCAATCAATTTATGAGCAATGTTCCCGGACTTGAAGCAGTAGACGTAAGGGAGTACATCAAAAACGAACGCCTTGAAATTGCCAACGCCGAAAGCCATAGTGAGTATTTGAAGAATAACTGGCATACAGGATTTGAAAAATACTGGGAAGTGTACGGCATAAGCGTAGTAGCCGGGATTTTAACGGTTCACATCTGCCCTCCAACCGAAAAAAAGCAAGAAAAACCGATAGAAGCAAGGCGGTTATATAGCGGCGATTTGCGGCGGCTCTGCATAAGCAAAAATTGGTACACCAACGGCGACAATAAGCAGTACGCGAACCTGCTCAACTCCGCAGACAACAAGACCAACATAACCACAGCGGACATCATAACCATAGCGCAGGACATCAAAAACCACAGCGACACGGAATATCCTCTGTCCTCAATCTGCTTTGAAGTCGCGGAGATTTGTCACAGCTTCTTTGACGGATTGGAGGAAGCGGAATGAAACGGTTAGAGATTTACGAAAACGGGCGCAAGTCCTTTACAGAAAACGGCATGGGGACAACGAAAAGCGCAGATGACTTCGGTGCATTACTGACGGTCATTGAGGGCGACAACGAAGTATCGCAGTTCTACTGGTACGAAGCCTACAGCAAGTTAAAGGACAGCGAAAGGGAAGTTAATCCAAGCGTTCTATCCCGGAGTTGACACGCGAGTTACAGAAAAAACGAAGTCGCCGGATAAGCTGATAAGCGGGATATACAGTTGGTGTTTGGGCAAAGAAAACCTACGCGTCACCTGCCCCCGGTGCGGCGGGTCAGGGCATTACAGTTACAATCAACGCGACGGTACAAAGTGTTTCAAATGTTGGGGTAAAAAGTACGTCCTCCCGAAGTTAAGCAAGAAGTGGATAACCCTTGTGATTGAGGAAAGAAGCAAGGCATTAGCAAGCGCAGAGTGACGGGGCAAAGCCCCGGATAATAATAAGGAGGATATGCTATGAATGAATTTGAAAAATATGCTTTGGAAGAGGCTTGCAGACAATGGATTGATTTTATTGATGAAGCACCAGAACGTAAAACAGGCAAGGGATTTGCCGAGTTTTATAATGAAATATATTTACATATGAAAAAGGAGAATTTTAACATGGATAAGCGCGAAGAAATAGTGAAAAGAATGATTTCGGCAGCTCTACATACGAAGTACGAAAACAGTTGTGCATATAGCAAAGATGAAATATTGAAAGAAGCTGTATCCCTTAAAAACGCATTGAATAGCCTATATTCCGTCACTGACAAACAATGGCAGAATATACTCGCGGATATAGGCAGTTACGCGGATTGCTTGATATAGCGTAGAGTGACCACCCTTGCGGGCGGGTAATGCGGGATTAGGTCACAACCCCTGCATGAAAGGAGATATTTATATGAATTTTTTCATAGGCGGCGAACGGCTCACCGAACAGGAAGCCAAAGAATTACTCGGAGCGAAGATTGTTCGCTCAATCGTCAGACAAGCAAACAAGCTGTTCCGGCAACACCCGACAGCCCTTAAATATGACGACGAAAGAACAGGCTTGACAGTCGTACAAAAAGAACAAACCACAAGAGATATTTTTGGATATTATGCGAAAGTGAATTAGTTTGTTAAAGATTGACATACTCGTACGACCATATTATAATATATACATAACAAACAATCAAACAGGAGGTACGCAGAATGTTGAATACAAGCACGATTTTAGCAATGGCTAAAATGGGAAACACCAACGAAATCATAGAGTTGTGCAGAAAAGCATTGCTTGAAGAAGCGGCAAAGGAAAAGGGTGGCAACAGCCTTATGAAGCGGACAAAGACCGCACTCAAAATGTTTGACGGATTGGAAGAACGCCAATATCCGATATGCGGCGCGGTCATCAAGGAGTTGCCGGACGGAAGTACCCGCCAATGCTTCGCAAACGGCTTCATCGCCTTTACGCTGATAGACCCGATTGAGGGGCTTCCTGCGGGAGATAAAGAAAAGGCGTTAAATGTTTGTACGTTTATTTACGAAGCAGAGAACAGGAAAGCCGATATGCAGGAAGTGGAAATTGACGCGGCGGCTATAAAGGCTCACATCAAAGAACATAAAGCGACCACCAAAGGCAAGCGCAAGCCCCCGGCAATGTATAACCTCGGCGAATGTTATTACAACGCGCAATATATCCTTGACGCTTGTGCAATCCTCGGCGGCGACGTGAAGTTTTACCAAGACGAAAAAGAACCGATTAAATGCGCGTTGCTTGAAAGCGAAAACGGGAAAGCCATAGTTCTGCCCGTAAGACCTCCGCGCAAAACAGAAAGGAGCGCATAACGATGTTGAACCCTCAAAACCTGCCGAACGGCGAAGAACAGCACGAAAGCTATCAACCCGCAATTCGCGGTGTCGGTAAGCGTGTGCAATACGATTACAGGCACACAAACGGAGAGTTGTTCTCCTGCACCAAAAAGACACTTGCGGAGTGTCGGAAAGCCTGCGACGAATGGTTAAAATCTCGGTAGCCGAAACGCTCCGACCAGGGAGCGTCCGCAGGAAATGACCGCCCTGCGCTGATGATGGCAGGTCAAGCCGAAAGCTAAACAACCGAAAGGAGCAAAAAGAATGAGCAATTACGTTTTTAACCTCGAAACAACCAAAATAGAGTTACACTTTGAGAGGTCAGACTATAACGCTTTGACAGACGAGCAAAAGCGCGAATTAAAGAGCGCGTTCCTGTGGAGCAGAACAGGAAGTTGTTGGGTAAGCAGAGCGAAAGAACCGAACCTGTGGAGAGCAAAGGAGATAGCCAAAAAGTTAGGCTTCACCGAAGAACAGCGCGATGGCGAACGCTGAACATACGCTGAACAACTCGAACGTCAAACGGACCGCGCCGAAGCGCGGGCAGACAGGTACGACGGTTACGCCGATAACGCGGCAAAACGCGGCGCAAATATGCAAAAGGAATTAAACAGCTTTCATGGGGATATTGCCTTTTTCACACAACCAAACATCAACAGTTCATCGGGACGAGCGTTCACCAACTATCGCAATCGTTTGTACAACCGTTATCATAAAGGCTTTGAGGAATACCGCAAAAGCGCATACTTCCAAGACCGGGCGCAGACGGCACGGGAAACAGCTTCACAGGCGCAATTTGACAACCCGGCATATCTCGACCGCCGGATTAAAGAGTGCAAGAAAACAATCCGCGACCACGAAAAGAATATTATTTATTACGAAGAAATCCTGTACGCTGTCGAGAATGGCGAAGAAAAGAAGTGGCATGACGGCGAAGTTGTGACCGCAGAAAAGGTTAAATCCTTGATTTCGTACCAATTAGAACTCGTTGAAAAAGCTATGGATAAACAAGGCTACCTCGAAAACTGCCTTGAAGAATTAGGCGGCATACAGTTCAACAAAGACAATATCAAAGTAGGCTATATTGTCACCATAAAACATAGCGGACAATGCGAAATCATAAGCACAGGCTCAGTAAACGTCGGATATAAAATCTTGACAGGCGGCGCGGCAGGAATGACTTTGACAGCGGCTTATGCAGAAATCAAGTCAATCATTAAAGGAGAAGAAAAGAAACGCTCCCCCCACCCGTTTACAGTCGGGGAACAATTCACCGCTAAGAGGTGGGACGGCTCAATGGGCTTCGGAAAGGGGCAATATAATAACGTGGTATATGAAATCATAAAGGCAAGCGATACTGCTATAAAATTACAAGCCCTTGACACAGACGAAAAGCCTATAACCCGGAAACCTGCAAAAAGGTATGACAGGGCTTGGTGTTTCAGCATTGATGATACCTACGGCAACACGTTCTACAAAAACGACGACGGGAGTGTTAAAAATGAAAAACTTCAACTTGGTTAATGAGCATTTGACAGAGGGGCAAAAAGTTACCCTCGTATATCAAGGCGAGTTTGGCGGTATGTGCGCGATACAGACGACGTATTTAGGCTGTAAGCCCGCGTTGCACTATCAGAATTGCCCGGAAAGTATGATAGGCGTAAGCATACTCCACAAGCCGAGAAACAGGCGCAAAGCCGGATATAAGACGCTCGACTACAATATCCCGTTGGTTGTATATGACGGTTGGCAGGACATAGACACAGATAGCATAGTTTACAATCCGCTTCCAAGTCCGTCGGAGGACATGACAATTCGCATGAGCAAGTACCCCATGCACGACGACCGCTATTTTAACGAATTACTGGAAACAAAGCCGGACGGAATAATATTTGCGGACACGGGAGGGTGGTACGGTGGACAAGCAGAATAAACTTGAAATATTAGCACTATTGGAAGCATACAGGCTTCACGCCGACGATAAGAAAGAGAAGAACACAGACTATGTTATCAGAGTGTGTTCAGCCATTATTGCACACGTTTTCGGCTATACCAACCGGGCTAACTGGTCGGACGACATACAGGCGGCGGGGCTGATTGATTACGGGTACGAGGTAGACAAGTTCGAGCAATACAAAAAGCTGACTGCCATTGTAGACGAGATAAAGATATAAAGGGGGCTGCGGCGGTGATAGGCAAATGGATTGTATGCAAGCGCGACGGCAAAGAACACGACCCAAGAACGGCTACTCTGGCGCGGATAGCGGACGTAACCTCCCAAGCGGGGTATGACAAATTCAACAGAGAGTTGATAAATGGCAATACAGAGTACGCGTATTTTGAAAGCTATGCGGGCTATTTCAAAAAGAGAAACATAAACCTCGACACGCTACCTACAAAGTGTTATTAGGGGGTATTTGAATGTACGAAATTATAGGGATAAACTATGAGCGGGCGACGGCAACGCCGAGCATAATCCGCATACCGGGCAGAGCGCCGGAATCCTTAACGGAAGTCTATAACCACGGCGAAGCCCTTTGGGGCGGCGGGGATTGCAGTAAGTATCTTGTTGTTTTAATTTGCTCCGGGAAAGTGGTTGACTACAACCGACCCGATTACTGGAATTTTGAAAAAAGAAGCAAGTTCACCGAAGAAACAAGCCATTATTCGGAATGGGACTATGAAACAGCACCCTGCCCGTATAAAGACCGTAAATTCCACAGCGGAGAAGCGCAAAAGTACATGACCCGTATGTGTAACACATATCAAGAAATATTAAAGCAGGAGGGCATTGCGCTATGACAAAAAACGAATTGTTCAAGTTGAACAGCCGCCTTGCGGCAATCCATGAACGCGCCGAAAGCGTTGAAGCCGAGGTTTGCGAAGTTCTGAACGAATTAGCCGCTGAACATATACCCACAACGCCGGATATTACAGCGGAAGCTACTTCTCAACTCAAAGACCATGCGTTTTATATCCTGTCAAGCGCGATTGACGCTATTATGGATATTGTCGCCGAAGCAGAGGGGGTAGAGGTATGAGCGCCGTAATATCATTTATCGAAAAAGACGTTTTTGAACTGCCGCCGTTGCCGTTCAATCAAAAATGCGACAAAGCCGCCACGATTTTCATGGTAAAGGACGGCAAGGAATATTTCATGCTCAACCGCACAACGGAAAAGCCGGAACATTACGACACAGAGCATATCAAGTCAAAACTGGCAGAGCATAACGGAGAATATTTCAAGTTTTACGGCGGGTTTGACAGTCCCTTTGAACTCGTTGCTTGGGTACTGGAAAAGAAATACTCGTTTGAAAGTAGCGGCAAAGACGGGCGAGTGTTCAATGATATAGCAACATTGTTCGATGATTGCAGGAACATACCGGGATATGGCGCAGGTTTTATTGATTTTCACGGCAATATACGCGAGGTATCATGCGCCTTTAATTATCGGATATACGCCGATGATATGGCGGCTTTACTAAAAGAACAAATCATAAGCATAGGAGAATAAGCCATGAAAAAGAAACCGAAGAACTTCGTTGAGTTTTACAAAGACAACGGCATTTACAAGGACGAGCGCGGGTACTACTCCTTTATAACCGACTTTTCAAAGAGGTATGACAGTAAAAAGGCAATCCGAACGGCAATATCTCAATGTGTCAAGAACGGTTGGGAATTGCGGAGCATGAAAGAAGTTAGCCAAATTATTAAAGCGGCGACCAATCCCGCGACATTGTGCGGGCAGGTGAAAAGGAAATGATGTTAAATAACTCCGGCGGCGATGTACGCACCCTATGTATGAAGCAGTACGACGACGAACTTGAAACGCTCGGCGAGAAGCTGAACCCGGCATACACAGCGTACACCGATTGCAAAGAAAGGTACGCTGAAATATTAGATTATTTTCGTGTTCAATTCCACCGGGGCTACATAACGCAAGAACAGTATCACGAACGAGCAAGTAAGTTTATAGGATACAAAGAAAAGCGCAGTAAAAAGATAAGCAAATAATAATCCCCCCGCTTATTTCCGGCGGGAGGATTATATGTAGTCAACTTTGTAGACCAAAAGATATGACTACATATGAAATAGTTGTCTACAAAACGAAAAGATATGCAGGGTATGAATGTTAGTTTATGCGTTGATATAAGGGTTTACGGGAAGTTATGAAAACCTGTGAAAAGCATAAACCTATTCCCACTCAATAGATATAGGCGGTCTTAAAACCCTGTAATTACGGGATTTTTAGACCTTTATTATTAGTATGTGCACAAAAATGTACACAAATTAGTATTTTCATCATTATTTTTTAGTCGCCGTCGTCCGTTTCTACCACCATCAGCGGTACGGAATTATTGCCGAGTTGTGCGAACGAAGCCCCTACAATATCCATCGCGGCGGCGCGGCGTTCGGCGAAGCTGTGCGCGTAGTGCTTACTTATAATCTCAACCGTATCACCCGCAAGAGCGGCGACGTTCACCACGTCAAGCCCGTTCGAGATAAGTAAAGAAACAAAGCTGTGCCGCATAGAATGAGCGTGAAGATTGCGAGGTAACTCTTTTCGTGCGTTTAAGATACGCTTCACGGCTTTATTCGGCGTAGCTTTATCCATCAACCCACCCATCGTGTTCGGACATATCACGCCGTTCTCACGCCACAAAGAACCGAGCGACTGGGAATATTCGTCCAACCAAGATTTATGCTCCAACAGAATATCACGCAGTACGGGCGACAGTGGCAGTTTACGCCGCGACCTTTTTGTTTTCAATTCCGTTAACGCTAACCCGCTTTTAGTATCTCCACAATTCTTTTCAATACTCACGATACCGCTATTAAAATCAACGTCAATCCATCGAAGCCCCCTTGCTTCACCGCTTCGCAGTCCGAGCATTAACATCAGTACAAGTGAGACGCGGACGGAACGGTCTACATCAATCTTGTTCAGCGCGTCAAGGAAAACGGGTATCTGAATATTGTCAAGGTACGCAGGTATATCCGCTTCACCGATACGGGGTTTAGTAGCGTTGGCAACCGGGTTTTGTAGCAGTACGCCGTTTTTGACGCAAGCCGTAAACAAAGCCGAGAGTGTATAGGTGATTTTCGACACATACGCCGCCGAGAGTGGCTTAACATCGACCTTTTTATCAAACGCCGTGAGAAGCGTAACGCCGTAGTATTTTGCAACCTTTTCCGCTATTTCCTTGTCGCAGTTATCCCCGCGCCGGACACGGACAAAAGTGCCATCGACACCGATGTTCAATTCTCGTGCCACGAAATTGAAACCACCCGCCGTCCGAGAAGGCTTCTTTTCATATATCAGTTCGATAAACTCCGGCTTTGCGGCGTACAACGCCCTGCCACCCCCGCCGCCCTTTTCAAGCAGTTCGGCGAGTAGCTTTGTTATCATAGGCGAGGTTATCTCTTTGAGTTTATAATTGCCAAGACGCGGGACGAGGTAATGCTCAAACAGAAAGTTATCCGCGAGTTGTGTACTCTCACGCAGTTCAAGTTTACGCATTTCGGTAAACCATTCCACCGCCTGTGCAAATGTACTTTTGTCGGTTATATCGCTGTTTTTAAGCGTACCGCGCTCGGCACGTTCTTTGAAAGCGTCAAAGACCTTTTGCAATTCGCTTTGAAGTTTTTTCTTGCTTGTTTCGGCTGTGCGGTAATATTCGGTGAATTGCTGACCGTTTATCATCACCCGAAGCATATACAGTCCCGGACGGTTGGCACGGGCAGACACGCCAGAGGGTAAACCGCTTTTTGATTTGCTTGCCACAACGCCTACCACCTCTTATAATGTTTCGTTTTAACCCGGTTTTCTCAAACTGCAATCGCCATATCGACGGCTGTTTGTAGTCCTTTATAATCCGTCATAATGGCAATCGGTTTTATTAAGTCTAAAGAAACGGTTTCATCTCCCTCAAATGTCCTGTCAATGTTGGGGGTAGATAGTACACAAAAACTCCACAGGTCTTTATTATTCGGCTTGTCTGCGGCTTCTCCGCGATACAGCGCGAAAATATGCAAGTCAGACGCTCTTTTGCCAAGCCGTTCGGAAACGCGTATATCAAATACCGGGGAAGTTACTTCAGATGATTTCACCGCGATACTATGCTTCTTATAAATGATGTCGTACAAGTCCCATTCAACGCCTTTTAGGGTTTCGACGTTCAAGGCTTGCGCGACGATAAACTCCGCATATGTTCCTCTTAATTTATCGTTATTCATAATTCCACCACCAAATCTACGGCTTGCTTTATGCCGTCGTATTTTGTTTGAATAGCAAAAGGTTTTATCATTTCTATCCCAACCGTTTTCTGTTCACCAAAGGCACGTTCTATGTTAGCCGTTGAAATAATGAAAAACTCCCATTGGTTCAAGTCTAACGGGTTTATGTAATCCTCGCGCTTTTCATTGATAAGACAAAAAACATAAAGCAACGAGTGACGCTTCTTGTTGTTCCATTTAGTTTGAGGATT
Organism: Holotrichia oblita; assembly: GCA_023690525.1. NCBI lineage: Eukaryota > Metazoa > Arthropoda > Insecta > Coleoptera > Scarabaeidae > Holotrichia > Holotrichia oblita. The sequence goes on along the minus strand of JALQSN010000021.1, from coordinate 452,917 downwards.
GTAACGGGTTCGCGGCGCAATATCAAAAGAAATTCTTTTTGAAGTAGCGGAACATGATTTTACCTCTATTCCCGTATTACCATACAATAAATCAAATTCGGCAAAACTGTCGCGTGGTTTATCAATATCAATACCAAGAGCAACAGCTACAATAAATTCTGCAAACGCACCACGTACCGTACCTCGAAGCAGATTTGACGCATACCAACGCCAAAAATCAATAACTTTTGCACTAGAAATTTCTTGTTTATATTGTAATGGCTCCAAGCCTGTATAGTTTTTCATTACAATATTTCCCTTTTTTTATTTTCCTCGTCCAATTCAGCCAAAAGAGTAAACAACTTTGCTTTCCCCCTCATGTCAGATTCCCTATAAACCCGTATTAAGTCAGAAATTTCTTTTTGTGTATTATTTTCCCCGTTTACCGTGACAGAGCCGTTTCCTTGTACAAACTGGCTATCGCGTATATTGTTTGCTAAAAAATGAGTGCGTTTTTCATCTGTTAATCCCATTAAATAATCCAATGAAACATCAAAGTAAGTTGCAATAAGTATAGCTTTTTCCATACTAGGGTTGTTTGTTCCTGCTTCCCATTTCGTTATTGACGATTGTGTAATGCCAAATAATTCAGCAAAAACTTCTTGCGACAGGTCATTGTCTTGTCGCAATTTTTTTATGTTATTCTTCCCCATCATGCCGCCTCCTACTAATATAATACCACAGGTATTATAAAATAACAAGGAAAAAAATAAATTCATAATTTATGATTACAAGTATTGACTTATTAGTTTATCTGCGCTAAAATATTACTATAAGGATTGAAATAACACATGAAGTAATGTAAGGAGGTGTAGTCGTGAAAAAACTTGCCGGAATGAGGGTTACAGCCGGACTTTCTCAAACTGATGTCGCCAACGCTTTGGGAATATCGCAGGGTGCAGTATCAAAATGGGAGCGCGGCGACGGAAATCCCACGCTTGATAAAATTAAACTTCTTGCCGAACTTTACGAAGTCACAACGGAAGTAATTATTGAAGCGTGTGCATTTAATACTTGTACTAATATTTTAGTAGGAAAGGAGGTCTAATCCAATGTCCGCTGAGAGCAAGTTGTATTACAAAACTTGTCGGGAACAGGCAGGGTTGACGCAGGAACAAGCGATAGTCCTACTGGGAGTAGCTGAAACAGCGACGTTATCACGATATGAGAACGGTCATACGCCAGTCAGTCAAGACTTGGCGGCGGCGATGGTGAAAGTATATCGCACTCCGTTGTTGGCTTCATGGCACGTCAGATACACCAATCCCGATTTAGCCCGTTACCTGCCCGATGTGACTAAGCCTATAACCGATGGCGACGCAATGTTGCAAATGGAGTTGTCCGACGACGACATTGAAGCGACACGAGCGGCAGTAAAGACAATTCTGCGCGATGGCACAGTTACCACGACAGAAGCGGAAGAATTGAAGATTAACGCCCAAACGCTTCGGAGCGTAGCAAATAAAATACTGTCTGCGGCTACCTATTTGGAAAGCAGAGAAGCAGACGACAACAAAAACAGAATTTAAGAATATAGCAATATAAAACCATCAAAACAGAAGGAAGGGTTTATATGTTACAAGAAAATCGTGAAATTATTAAACAATTATTTAACCTCGGAAAATTAAAAATGGCCGATGCCGCATACTACGCAAATAAAGGATATCAAATTATTTGTAAAAACGGAAAAGTGGAGGAAGTAATTTTGCCGCATGACACATATTTAAGATGGCTTACAAAAGCATTTGTATGATGTTCAAAATTTGCCCCGGTTGCAGGGCGCATTTAGACCACGGAGAGCGTTGCGGTGACTGCTACGCAAAAAAAGACGGCTCACCCAAAGGCGAGCCATCTTATACCGAAAGCGAGCAAAGTGATGAGCAATATCACTCAAACGCAATTTTATTATACCACAAAATGTCCGGTTATTCCAATACCGAAAGCGAGTGTTATCAAATGAAATTATTGAAAATGAGCCTTGAAAATTATCAAGGTATACGAAAAGCAAATTTTAATTTCAATGGGCGCAACGCCAATATCTATGGCGACAACGCCACGGGCAAGACGACAATATTTAATGCGTTTACTTGGTTAATATTCGGAAAAGCGTCAAACGGGACGAACGACTACACACCAAAGACTAAGACGCAGGACGGTGATGCGCACAACCTCGACCATGCCGTTGAATGTGACATTGAAATCAATGGCGAATTGGTTACATTCCGGCGCGTTTATCACGAAGTTTATAAAAAAACGCGGGGGAATGCAGAAGTCAATTTTTCCGGGCATACTACGGATTATTTCATTGACGGCGTTCCAAAAAAGGAAAAGGAGTATTCGAAATACTGGGAAAACATATTTGAGAACGAGGAAATTCCGAAGCTGTTGTCAATGCTGTTTTACTTTGCCGAAACACTCCATTGGGAAAAGCGTCGGAGTATATTGCTTGACATTTGCGGGATAGTTTCTGATAACGCGATTATGGAAACTGACGAAGAATTGAAGCAATTACCCGCCCTACTTGGTAGCCGTTCAATAGACGAGTACAGGAAGATTATACGCGCTTCTCTCACCGAAATAAACCGCAAAATACAGTCTATCCCTGCGAGGATTGACGAAGCTGAAAAGGCTATCCCGGACAATACTGGTTACACCTCCGATGACTTGGAAAGCCAACTTGCGGTTATCCGGGATAAAATCTCCGACGCAGAAAAGGAACGCGCCGGAATATTGGCAAACGACGCGTCAACCTCCCCTACCCGCACAAGAATTTCCGAACTCAACCTCACGTTAACCGAGGAACGGCGCAAATACTCCGAAAAACAACAAACGGCGACAGCGGGATTGTACGAAACCGTGAACGAGTGCCGAAAAGCCCTGTCGGAAGCAGAGGGAAAATTGGCTAATAGTAAACGTGCCCGCGATAAGGCGCAATCTGATGTTTCGGCAATAGAGAAAAAACGTAACGATATCTTCACTCAACACCGCAATTTACAAGAATATTACAACAAAGTGTCGTCAGATGTCTTTGACGAAGCCGCAACAGTCTGCGTCACCTGCGGACAGGATTTACCACAAGGCAAGGCTAATGAACTGCGTCAAGCATTCAATTTGCACAAGAGCAATACCCTGTCAGACCTCACAAATCAAATGAACGACCTTGTAGAACGCGGAAAAAAGGAAGCGTCAAAGGATATGCTTGCGGCGGCACAGCAAGCGGTTATTGACACCGATAATGCCGTCACGACAGCAGAAGCCGACGTTGAAACCTCGACAAAGAAGTTGCAGGAAGCAGAGGAAAACTGCAAAAAAGCAACATTGCCACCGTTTGAGCAAACAGACAGCTACAAGACAATCGCCGCCAACATCGCCGCCGCGAAGTCAGAAGAAACGCAAGCCGCGCCGGACACGAGTGCGGTTGACGCGAGGATAGCTGAATATCGGAACGAGGAAAAATCCTTGAACACGACAAAAGCCACCCTTGAAACGGAAAAGGTGCAACGTGCGAGGATTGATGAACTCGAAAAACAGGAACGGGAATTAGGTCAATCTTACGAAAAAGGCCAACGCTCCCTTTACCTATGCGAAAAGTTTTCACGAGTTAAAGCGGCACTACTCACCGACAAGATAAACGAACGGTTCAAAACCGTTAGTTTCCAATTATTCAAAAAGAACATCACGAACGACGGTATTGACGATGTTTGCGAGGTTCTTATACCTGCGGCAGACGGCAAACTCGTTCCTTTTAACCTTGCCAACAACGCCGCGAAGATTAATGCGGGAATAGAGATTATCGACGTATTAAGCGAGTATTACGAGGTTGAACTACCCCTATTCATAGACAATGCCGAAAGCGTAACTCGTATTATCCCCTTTAGCGGTCAGTTGATACGGCTGATAGTTTCCGAAAGCGACAAGCAATTACGGCTCGAATTACTGTAATAAAGGAGGGTGAAATCGTATGAAGGAGGTTGCCTATGAAATATCTGAAATGAAAACCATTTCCGAAACTGCAAAAAAATACCGCGATAATGGCATTTCCGATAGAGCCATTCGGCGATGGATAAAAGAGCAAGCCTTCCCTGTTGTCCGTGTTGGGGTAAAAGTTCTTATCAATCAAAGTATTTTTGAGCAGTTTTTACGGAGTAGCTTATAAATAAGTCATTACTTAAAACCGAAAGGAGCATATCACTATGTCTAACGAAAACGGTCAAGCGGCAACGCCGCAAGAACAAAATCAGCAACTCCCCGTAGTCCAACCTCCTGCGAACACCGCGTTATCGGCTTCGCAAAGGTTCACTAACAAAGTCATCGCCGAATACGCCACGACTGCGACGCAGGGAGTATTAGAACTAAACGACGCGCAACGCCGGATTATTCAAGGGTATTTCGTTGTAGTTGACCGCACCTTGAAAGCGGCAGAAGCGGAACGGTTACGCAAAAACGAAAACAATTCCGACCATTCCTACGATAACAACCTGCCTTATGTATGGGAAAAGGTTCACATGACCGACCTTGCCCTTGACGCGGTGCATTACGCCCGTATGGGAATGGATATGCAAGAAAAAAATCACCTGTTCCCTATCCCCTATGCCAACAAAAAAGGCGGCTACTACAACATCACGTTCATGCTTGGGTATAGCGGCATTCAGTACATCGCAGAAAAGTACGCGCTCTATGTGCCAAAAAGCGTTACGATAGAAGTTGTTTACTCAAAAGACGTTTTTAAGCCTATCAAAAAATGCACCAAAGTCCCGGTAGAAAGCTACGAATTTGAGATAGTCAATCCATTCGACCGGGGCGAAATAGTCGGCGGCTTTGGTTATATTGAGTTTGACGAGCCTACCAAAAACATACTTGTCATTATGTCAAAAGCGGCGATGGATAAACGCAAGCCGAAGAACGCAAGTGCCAACTTTTGGGGTGGCTTATCAACTGTATGGGAAAAAGGTAAAAAGGTTGAAACCGAATTAGAGGGTTGGCAGGACGAAATGTACCGCAAAACCCTTGTCCGCGAAGTTTATAGCAGTAAGTACATACCTCGTGACCCCTCAAAGGTTGATGACAACTACCAGTATATGCGTGAGCGTGAAGTAGTTTATACGCAAATGGAAGCCGAACAAGACGCGCTTGAAAACGGCAATAAAACGCCTATTGACCTACCGCCGCCCGAACCGCCCGCCAAGTTACCCAACAATACCGAGGACGACGCGGCAAAACAGGCACAAAATGGCGTAGTCACAGACCCGGATTTTTGATATGGAGATTAAAGTTATAGCGTCGAGTAGTGCGGGAAATGCCACGATAATTAACGACGGCACAACCTCGTTACTACTCGACGCGGGGATAAATATAAAAAGATTATTGAGCGGTTCGGGCTTCACGTTGTCAAGTGCGGCGGGGTGTCTTATCACTCACGAACACCAAGACCACGCTTGCGCTGTGAAGCCTGTTGCAAACCTCGGCGTAAACATTTACGCAAGCAGGGGTACGTTTGACGCGCTCAAAGTCAGCGGACACCGATACCGCGCTATAAAATCGCTTGAAACGGTAACGGTCGGCACATTCGAGGTTATGGCGTTTGACGCAATCCACGACGCGGCAGAACCCCTCGGCTTTCTCGTTGAGAGTAAAGCCACAGGCGAAAAACTGGTTTATTTCAGCGATACAGCCTATGTCAAATATACTTTTACCGGGATAACGCACCTCATAGCAGAGTGTAACCACGGAGAAAATGAATTACGGCAGAGTGTCCGTAATGGAATTATTGAAGCCGACCTTGCGAAGCGCATAGCGAGAAATCATTACAGCCTTGAACGGCTGATTGAGTTTCTTAATGCGAACGACTTGAAGCGGCTAAAAGTCGTGTATTTGATACATTTATCAAATAACAACAGTAATCCCGATAAATTCAAACAAGCAGTACAGCGCATTACTGGAACAGAAGTATATGTAATCTAAAAGCACTCCGACAGGTGAGAACGGCTTGCAGGGTGGGCGTGAATTAGTATTATCCGTTCTAAAAGAGGTGATTAAATGGCGTGGATACAAGTGGACGCAGGAATACGAGAACACGATAAAATATTCAATCTTGCAGACGCTTTAAAAATAACAGACGCACACGCCGTAGGCTTGATGGTATGTCTTTGGACGTGGGCGGTAACTGCCGCCCCGGACGGAGATATAAAAAATTTCCCTCCACGAGCAATAGCGAAAGCCGCAGGGTGGGACAAAAAGCCGGAGGTCTTTTTTGAAGCTATTTGTTCCCCTGCAAGTATGTTTGTCGAAAAAGTTGACGGTCGGCTTGTCTTTAGGAACTGGGACGAACGAGCGGCGTTGCTGATGGACGCTGTTGAGCGCGGCAGAGAAAAAACAAGACAACGCGTACAGCGTTACAGAGAGCGAAAAGCCGGAAAAGAAAACGTCACAGATGATACTAACGATGCTGATGTAACGGTTGGTAACGACGGTGTAACGCGTTACGGTAACGATTGTAACGATACAGTAACGGAGGTTGTAACAGATGTAACGCGCCTACCTAACCAAACCATACCTAACCAAACCATAAATAACACTGTTCTTTCAGAACAGGGTAGTACCTCTGCCGCAAGCGGCGATGAAGCGGCGGCAACCAAGTCCGACCCTGTGCCATTTGTTAAGTTACGGGATTTGTACAATTCGACTTGTACGCGATTGCCAAAGATAAAGACTATCGAGGGAGAACGCAGGAAAGCGGTATCAGCACGATATTCAACTTATGGATTTGAGGGTTTCCGGGCTTTATTTGAAAAAGCAAACGACAGTAATTTTTTATGCGGAGAAAACAAGCGAAACTGGAAAGCCGATTTTGACTGGCTGATAAACGTAACAAACATGGTGAAAGTGTTGGAGGATAAGTATATTAACTCTCAAAACCCACAGCCATCGGAAAGTAGTAAAGCCGGAACAAACCGCAACGGAGTAAACACAATGGGGGTGCTTGACAGCATTATCAATGGCGGGGTGACGACTTATGAAAACGGAGAATAATGCACTTATCCCGATAGATGACAGCCTTGAAATTGATATACAGAAGTCACAAGCAGAAATAGAAAAAATCCTAAAAAACGCGGCTAAACTCGTCAAGATATGCGTTACGGCATATCCCAACTCCGACAAGTTCCCAAACGAAAAAGCCGTAACAAATACCGTCATCTTGTGGGCTAACTACTTTGCTGATGATGACTGGCGCGTTGTGGCTCTTGCCCTGCAAAAGCACATAGCGACAAACAAATGGGTTCCGTCTATTGCTGAAATACGCGAGTTAGTAGTCGAGATAACGCGCCCGGATTTATTACCTCCCGATGAAGCGTGGTCGATGGTAAACAACTGGTTACATAGCACAAGCGAATACGGCGGCGAGGACGTACACCGAATATTCCCCACGATAATCGCAAACACGATTGAAGCCTGTGGAGGAAAAAGCCGACTGTGGGCTTTGTTGCGTCAGCAGTACGGGTACAGCGGAAAAGCAGGGCTTGACAAGTTGACATTTATGCAACTCTACGAACCGCGATACCTGCGTGAAAAACAGCGAGCTATGACACCATATAGGGCGTTGTCGGATGTAGGAACGGTACAGCAACAGCTTAACAACCCCGAATATCAAAAACTCGAAGATAGCCGACTGTATATCGTCGAAAAAATGCAAGAACGGAAAAGGATTTATGACAGGTGGAACGGTCGCCACAATATGCTCGAAGCAAAAAACGACGAGAACGGAGGTTATGACGATGACTGATATTGATTACCAAAAAGCGGAAAAACGCAAATTGAAACGCGCACAGGAACGGGCGCAAAATCCCCTCGAAAGCGAAGAACAGTCCGCATTATTTCAATGGGCGAACATTGTTGAGAAGCAAATGCCGGAACTCCGGCTTATGTACCATATACCGAACGGCGGCTTGCGTAATAAGGCTGTCGCTGTGAGATTGACGGCAGAGGGTGTACGGAGCGGTGTGCCGGATATATGCTTGCCCGTTGCGCGGCATGGCTTCCACGGGCTTTACATTGAGTTGAAGCGCAGAAAAGGCGGCAGAGTAGAGCAGGAGCAGAAAGAATGGATTGAATTGCTAAACAAGCAGGGTTACAAAGCAGAGGTTTGTCGCGGCTTCGATGAAGCGCGGGCGGTCATAGAGAGTTATTTGAAATGAGCAAGAGCGACCGCACAAAGCGCACGGACATAGACGCAAAAACCCGTTCCGAGGTACACGAACGCGACGGGTATCAATGCGTTTACTGCGGGCGCACCGACAAATACATTGAATTGGCTCACTTCATTAGTCGAGCGCAGGGAGGGTTAGGAATATTGCAAAACCTTGTAAGCCTTTGTATTGACTGCCACCAAGATTATGACGGCACGGAGCGACAGGAAATGCGGGCATACCTCGAAAGCTACCTGCGGACGTTCTATCAAGACTGGGACGAGAGCAAGTTAATTTATCGAAAGGAATAAAGCTATGAGAGTAACAGGAATTAGCGTAAAGGGAAATGACCTTATATTGCATACCTCTCATGCCGACGCGCTTCAATTCGCTGTAAAAAATGACCCATTCCGTGAGGGTGAATATGAGATAAAGCAGGTACGCAAGCGGAGAACTCTTGACAGCAATTCATATCTTTGGGCGTTGTGTACCGATATTGCAGAAGTGGCAGGAGTTACAAAAGAGGACGTGTATCGCCGGAACATACGGGAGGGCGGGGAATATACGCCTTTACCCATCAAGGAAGAAGCTGTTGAGGATTTTTCTCGTATATGGGCGGCTCACGGAGTTGGGTGGTTCTGCGACGTTATAGACAACAGCAAGATACCGGGCTACAAACTGGTGTTTGCCTACCACGGGTCAAGCGAATACGACACAAAGCAAATGTCATCGCTCATAGAGAGAGTAAAGCAGGACGCGGAAGCGGTTGGAGTAGAAACATTGCCGCCGGAAAAACTTGCGGCAATGTTGAATGAATGGGAGGGTTACTAATGAGCAAACGTAAATTTACATGGGATTTGTGGAATTACGATTGTGATGGCGACGCATATATCATAGCAAAAGCAGAGTGTCCCAACAGGGAGTACGTGCCGGAGTGGATAGTTAATGCAGATAATTTACCTCTTGAAGTATTAGACGGCAACAAGCCCCATATATCCCTTGATGACGTAAAAGAGGGTTGGTGCAAGTATCAAGTCCGCACAGACTGGGAGAATGGCGACGGTGAACCTCGCGGCGGTTATTGCGTTTACGAGGGCAACCGCCCGCAAGAAAGTATATACCAAACCGGGGATAGAGCCGGAAAGTCAAAACCCGGTTGGTTTCCAGTATGGATTATCCGCTTGGGGGATTGGTATTGATGGAACTTAAAAAAGGCGGGCTGTTAGAGCGGATAATGAGCAATCCCGAAAGCGACGAGGATATCTGCGAAACTTGCGGCAGTTTTACACAAGTCAGCAAAACCGCCCTCGGTTGTGTCGCCCACGATAAGTTAATAATGCCGGAGTACATACCATACCGGGCTAACGGTAATAAATAAATGCAACGATTGGACGAAAGGAGATTAAAAAATGGCACGTTTAGCAGACTCGCAACGCAAAGATATGTTTTTACTACCCCCGGAACGCCTAACCCTAGTAACTGATAAAGAACACCCGTTATACGACCCTCGCGTTGAAAACCCACCCGATGAAAACATGGTCGCAAATATAGCCATGAACGGTGTACTTGAACCGATACTCGTCCGAAAGAACGGCGACGCAATCGAAGTTATAGCAGGGCGCGGGCGAACAAAAGCGGCATTGGAGGTAAATCGTCGTTTTGTTGCGGAGGGAAAGCAACCGATACTAATGCCGATGATTGTCAAAGGCGGCTCGGACGCAGACTTATTCGGGATTATAATTTCTGAAAACGAAATCCGCAGAGAGGACACCATGATTATCAAGGGAGGTAAAGCCCGTAAGTTACTAAATATGGGCTATACCGTTGCACAGATAGCCGTAACCTTTGGTGTGACACGTAAAGCTGTTGAAACATGGCTTGCCACCGATGAACTTCCACAACCCATAAAAAACGCGGTGGAAGCAGGAGAGATAACCGCGACTGCCGCCCTACAACTCGCCGGGGCAGGTTGTTCACGAGAAGAACAGGTCAATCGCTTCGATGATATGAAGCGGCAAGGGCATAAACCTACTGTTGCTAACGTGCGAAGTGCGGCGGCTTCCGCAGAAAATAAGCCCGTCCCAAAGGTTAAGAAACGTCAAGATATAAAACGCGAGATTGAAAATATATCAGCATCGGTGGATTTTGGAGAATATGAGCAGGGGTACAAAGACGCGCTACTTTGGGTATTAGGGCAAGAAGCGAAATAAGGAGTGAATATAGATGTCTGATTTCAAAATTATCTTTGCAATACTGCATACAAGCGCATTGACGGCGGCGAAGATTAAAGAACTGCACCCCGACACCCCGGACGACGACGCTCAAAATCTCGAAAAGGTATTCGCTATGATGGACGGACAAAAAGCCGTGATGTGTCCGTCGTTGGGCGACGGCGACGATTATAGCTTTTGTGGAATTGCCAACAAAAGCGTTGACAGAGAAGTAAGCTACTTGCTTGAACAAGATACATGGTGCGGGTGCTACATCAATGAGCGGGAAGAATTTGACAAAGAGTATGACAGCGGAGAATACTCGCGGGACGTTCAATTTTGCATTGAGAAAGAATACATCGAGGTTATTCCGTATGAAGATTGGATTGTCCTCGTAGAAGCAGACGACGCGAAGAACGGAGGTAATAACGCATGAGTGAAGTTAAAAACGATGAACTCCTTGCACTCGAAACCGAGCTCGACAGGCGAAGCATTGCAATGGAACAGTGGAAAAAAGTGGTTAACTGGGCTATCTCTACCACCAAGAAAGTTTGGGAAGCTGTCAAAAAGGCATTTAACGACTTTGTAGACACTTACATCCTTACCCCAACAAGCAACTACAAGCATTACCACTTATTTAAACACGCAAAAAAATACAGAACAAGGAAGGAATACCGCCGAAGGCCTTGGCGAGAAATGATATTCAACATGACGAGAGGAGCGTTTATACGAAGAACACAACAGCGGAGGCAATTATAAATATTGCAATGTGGCTCGGAGTGAGCGCGGCAATAATCATAGGTTTAATAACAACCGGGAAAATATCTGTCCTGTGGTTTTTCCTAATTCCTGCGTTCGTTATGGTTGGAACAAATCACACATCCGACAAAAGCAAGGAGGCGGACAATGGACAAAACGAAAATTGACTGGGCTGATAGCACTTGGAACATAGTTACGGGCTGTCATCATCGGTGCGAATACTGTTATGCACGAGGAATAGCGCGAAGGTTTGAGGGATTTTACGACAGCAACCTCGGAAAGAATGACAGGGTTGTTGGCGGGGTAGCATTTTCCGTTGACGAACCCATGTACAGGCTGACGAAAGCCGGGAAGATGGTTAAAGCATCGTATCCATATGGATTCACCCCGACATTTCATCGCCACAAACTTAGTGAGTATAAAAATAAAAAAGGAAGAACGATATTTGTGTGCAGCATGGGCGACCTGTTCGGCGATTTTATCCCCGACGAGTGGATAAAAACAATATTTTATGCTTGTGCCGACGCTCCGCAGCATAGGTATTTGTTCCTCACGAAAAACCCCGGACGATACGCTGCCCTATCGAAAAAAGGGCTTATGCTTACAGGGAAAAACATATGGTACGGATATAGCGTCACGGGCAAAGAAAAAGAAATGCCTGTATATGATGCTGTCCGCAATGTTTTTATCTCTATTGAACCGCTGCTGCATCCTATAAATGAAAATTGGCTGACTACCATATTGCAAAGGACAGATTGGATAATCGTCGGCGCAGAAAGTGGAAACGGCAAAGATGTTGTTGTACCTAACCGCGAATGGGTAGACACGATAGCGCAGGTATGCGAACGCACGTGAACGCCTGTATTTATGAAAAACTCCTTGCTTGACATTATGGGTGACGACTTCAAGCAACAATATCCTTGGGAGAGGTCTAAATGAATAAAAGAAATCAATCTCCCGCAGTAAAAGCAAAACGACAGTATAACAAAATGGTGGATTATTGCACAGAAGCAGTTTGGGGCAGGTGCAATAAATGCCATTACCCAAATCAATGCGCCGAACTGACAGAACTCGGATTAAGCCCCGGAAGTGGTGTTATGTCCGACCAGAACAACCCGAATGATAGAAAAATAATCACACGCGTATTAGGAGTGTCTGCTAAAAAATTATAAGGGGGCAAAATTGATGAATAAACCAAAAATACAGAAAGCACAGGGAGCGACAACAAACTCGTTTGTGACAGAGGTTAAGGGTATGAGCATATACCCTAAAACTCGCAAAGGTCAGAGTATAAACGCGGGTATCATGTTCACAAGTGACGACCACGTCGAAAAACTGTCCGTGTTTGACACTTCCACTAAGAAACAAATTATCCTCCCCTACGAGGATATAGAGCGGTTAATAGCCCATGTGCGGCAGGAGAGAAGCAGAGAGGTACAGGACGATGCCGGGAATATCTGACGAGCTTTGGGAGGAAACATACGGAGTGAGGGAAGCCGCCGCGAACGCCTATGCTTATATTTGGGGTGTGTTACGCGAAAAAAATACCTACGCGCCGACCATAAATGAAAAGTGGAGGAAAGAGCGGTTAGAGAACTACTTCAAGGATTATTGCCGGAAAGTGCGACGATTTGACGAGGACTTAGAAATATACCTCACCAAAGAGGATAAAAAGGCTATTGACGCGATTATCAGAAAACGGCTTGAACAGCTTATCACCGGGCAAGCAGAATTGGAGGTGTGACCAATGAAAGGTATTATCTTCACGAAAAATATTGATTTGATAATGACGGGCAAGAAAACGCAGACAAGGCGAATTATCAACCCTCAACCGACACATCACTACGACGATAACTGCCCTGCTCCCGGTTGGTTTGATACTGGCGGCAATCGTTGGGCGTGTAAGAAGTGCGGTGGCGAAGTTGCTCCATTCACGGGTGATAGCGAAGTCAGAGCGAAGTATATAAGTGGCGAGGTGGTTTATGTCAAAGAAGCATACTGCCCTAACTACTTTGACGACCATTCAACTGCGTACAAAGCGGATTATAACAAAGAGCGCATAGGCGACGTTGTTCCCGAACCAAAGTGGAGAAATCCTATGTATATGCCGCAATCAGGCGCCCGGATATTCCTGCGGATTACAATAGTACGCGCAGAGCGGTTACAGGAGATAAGCGGTAAAGATGCATACCACGAGGGTATAAACCCGCATTGGTGGAACGGCGAAACCGCGCGATGGGCGAATGAACAACGCGCCGCGTTCCGCAAGTTATGGGATAAACTTCACGCCAAAGACGGCAACGGTTGGGACGTTAATCCGTGGGTGTGGGTATATGAGTTTGAACGCATTACTGCCAACCTGCTTCCCGCAAACCAACAGGTGCTACAAGACGCGGCACAGCCTGTTTTAATGCCCGCAACATAAAAATATGGGGGTAAATCAATGAAAGCTATATTTGAATTTGAAATGCCGGATTGTTGCGCGAACTGTACGCTTATGTATAAAACAACATTGATAGAGGTGTGCGCCGCAGTAAAGATGTTCCCCGGCGACGCTCTACGTAGGAGGGAACGAGCCTGTTTCTGCCCCTTGACATATGCAAAAGAATACATAAAAGAACAATTCGCCGAAACAGCTTCCCCCGATAACTTAGAAAGAATAGCAATATCGCAGGGCTTGGGGTATGACAGAAATCAGTCCGTCGAAGAAAACAGAACGCGTATTATGGCTGCCATGAAAGAAAGCGAGGACGCGAAATGAACAGGGGGATTATATGCACTACTATAACGGCAACAAAACAGACTGCTTGAAAAGGCTATACAGGGCGCATGAAATCATAGCCGACATAAGCGAACGGATTGACAGCCTTTACGCTTCGGCTTCCTCAATCAGCCCGGTAAATGACGGTATGCCAAAGACACCTAACCCGCAACGGTTCGAGGGAATAATGGTAGAACTGCTCGACCTTAAAACACTCGCGCAAACATATCTAAAAAAACGCGCCTTGTTTGACCTGTTTATTTGTTCTCTAACACCATTTTATAAACAACTGCTGAACAGCCGATGTGAGGACGGTAACACTTGGAAAGAAATTGCGTCAGAACTCAACATATCTATGGTATCGGCAAAACGGATTTATAAACGGATATGCGAACAGGCAGACGAAGCCGGACTTTTTAACGAAAAAGATACCGAAAAAAACGGTGATACGAAATGATACGGCATGAACCTATAAAACGCCCTTTATTTGTATACATTGAAAATTCCGTATGCTATACTTATATTGAGCAAGTTGTAACTGGGCGCATACGGAAACGTAGTGTGCCTTTTTTATTGCGTTTATATCGTTAGATAAGGGAGTGATACCGTGAATATACAGGAAATGGCGACAAGCGAATTAAAACCATATGCAAATAATCCCCGCGACAACAAGGCTTCCGTTGCGAAAGTGGCAAACAGTATTAAAGAGTTTGGCTTCAAAGTGCCTATTGTCATTGACAGCAATAATGTCATCGTCGCAGGGCATACCCGTTGGCTTGCGGCTCAATCCCTCGGACTGAATAAAGTGCCTGTTATCGTAGCAGACGATTTAACAGAAGAACAAGTCAGAGCGTTCCGGCTTGCCGATAACAAGGTCGGCGAAACGTCGGAATGGCTTATGCCTTCTTTGGAATTAGAGTTGTTAGAACTCAAAGATTTTTTCGATATGCCGTCGTTCGGCTTCGAGGTTGATGTCGAAGATGATGACAAGGAAAAATCCAAGTCGCAGACGGTGTATGAACAAATGGAGTTGAAAGCGTTCGAGCATTGGGACTATCTCGTGTTCGTATTCGATAATCAAATGGATTGGCTGAACATCGCGTCACACTTCAATATCGACAAGGTGAACGCAGGGTACGGCGACATCAAAAAGGTAGGTGTGGGTAGAGTTGTCAACGGAAAGAGATTGCTTGAAGCAATACGACATCAGAATATTGATATTGAGCCGGGGCAGGAGTGACAAGGCTTCCACTCCCTCCCTCATGCCGGAATGGGTAGAAATGCTCGTGCCGGAGAGCGAGGAACAGCTATATCGGCAACACGTCCCTAACCCCATACTAACCACGCCGGACGACATCAAAGGTCTTGGCAGTCTGCGTAACTGGGTATTGGATAACTTTACAGAGAACACCGTCATTATGATTGATGACGACATAAAGTATATGTACTGCAACACCGCATTAAAAGCGCGGCAGGTTACAGACAAAGACGAGTTTATTCAAATCCTCATAAACGACGCAGTAATGGCAAGTGACCTCGGCGTTCATATTTTCGGCTTTACGCAAACGGATATAAGAAAATATTCCGGCTGTGAGCCGTTTTCGCTGAATGGGTGGGTTGGCTGCTGCGTCGGTATTATCGGCAGGAAGTATCGTTTTAGGGACGATTATTTCAAGGTTGATATAGATTACTGCTTAAAATGCCTGTTAGTTGATAGGATAATCTTTATGGATAACAGGTATTATTTTTTGCAGAACCGCGATAACAACAAAGGCGGCAATGCGTCTTTCCGCACAAATGAGCTATTTGAGAAATCCATAGAAACACTCTTGAACAAGTGGCAAGGCTGTTTAGTGGAAAAGCGGAACAAGTCGCAAGTATCGCTAAGAATAACCACTAAAAGGAGGCAAAAGCTATGAGCAAACCCAATGTACTCATTATCGGCTACGGAGTAGTCGGTCACAATCTCACGGAGGAAATAAAGACACTCACCCCGGATATATTCGACCTGTTCAAAACGGAACACAACACCAAGCGCGACGGCGTTACATACGATTTGGCTTTTGTTTGCGTTGATACTCCCAAAGGCGACGGCGACCGGTGCGACATATCGCAGGTAATTAATGCGGTACGGGATAATGACGCTGACATTTTCGTTATAAAGTCAACTGTACTGCCGGGAACAACAGACGCAATCGCCGCACAGACCGGGAAGCGCGTCATATTCTCCCCGGAATACTACGGAGGTACACAACATTGTAACAACTTTGAATTTGGCTTTACTGCTCTCGGCGGCGATATGTCTGACTGCAAACGCGTAACGCAGATACTTCAAAAGGTATACGACGGGCGGCACAGGTTTTATTTCGTTAATGCCAAAACCGCAGAACTGGCAAAGTATATGGAAAACTCCTACCTCGCTACAAAGGTTTCATTCTGCGTCCAGTTTCACCAAATAGCGCAAACCCTCGGCGTGGATTATGAGCAGGTGCGGGAGATATTCATAGCAGACCCACGCGTTCACCCCTCCCATACATTCGTGTACGCTGATACGCCCTACTGGAAAAGCCATTGTCTTGACAAGGACGTTACAGCAATAGCGGGAGCATACAACGCTCCCCTGCTAAATGCCGTGATAGACTTCAATGAATCCTGTAAAACACCTGCTGAAAAAGTCTAAAACGGTTATCCGAAAGGTTAAAACATTGGGTATTATGCGATGATACATTTATTGCTAAACGCTTTACATACTCGTACGACCATGCTATAATATAGGTATGGAAAATCACCAACAACTTATATTATGGAGGTATGGGTATGAAGATAACAACCCAAAGAGGATATGACTTGTACGAAGTAGCTTCTGCGCTTCAAAAGAGCATACGCAGAGCAGACGTAAAACTGGCGGGATATATGGCATTAGAACTTTTCCCCCGGTTTGCAGAATACGCATGGAAAAGACTTCTCACGGTATCGGCAGAAGATTGTCACGCTTTAGTAACGCAAGAGATTAAGGCGTTATATGACAGCTTCCAAGTGATAAACAAGGGCAAGAAAGGCGAAGAACTTAAAGGCAGGATATTCATATCAAAAGCCGTTATCATTCTTTGCACCTGCGGTCACAGCCGTGACGCTGACGTTCTCTCGAACTACATCTATGATAAAAAGGCTCTTGTTTCGGACAGCGAAATAGAGAGCCTTTTTGATGAAATCTGCAAACAGCCCAAAGTGGAAATGCCGGAATATGTCTTTGACGTTCATACAATGCAAGGCAAACGGGCAGGAAAGACAAAGCAAGACTTTTTCCGAGAAGAAGATACGGCACTCGCAAATAGGCAAATGACGCTGTTTGATAACATCGTGTTTTAACCTGTAAGATGACAGCATATTAACCCCGGCGACGGCATTAAAACCGTTGTCGGGGTAGTTTATTGTTAAGTGAAAGGAGGTATTGATATGCCGAGGGGCAATCCCGATAATTTAACGTCGAACTCCGAATTAACTCCCGAAGAACGCAAGGAACGAGCGTCGAAAGCGGGTAAAGCGTCGGGAACGTCAAGACGAAAAAAACGCGACGCAAAAGAAACGGCTAAACTGCTTCTCAATCTCGCGGCAAGCGGTCAACTCGACCAGTACCTCGAACAGCTTGGGGTAAACAAGCAAGACCGGACAAACCAAACGGGCATAATTGCGCGGCACATCATAAAGGCGCAGTCCGGTGATGACAAGTCGGCGCGGTTAGTATTCGAGTTGTCCGGCGACCTGTCTAAGCAGGGCGGTGATAATAATATGAATGTGAATATCGGCAAGGGCGACGACGAGGGTGTAGTTATTTATCTGCCCGAAGTTGAAAAATTGCCGGACGATGATTGTTGAAATGGAGGGCGGTGGTATGAATGGAAATCAGACCGCAGGCAGGTACGCAAAGCCGATTTCTTTCAACCGCCGCAGATATTTGTATTTATGGCGGGGCGGCGGGCGGCGGTAAAACATTCGGACTGCTGATGTCGCCGTTGAGGAATATAAAAAATCCGAAGTTCGGCGCGGTGATATTCAGAAAACACGCAAATCAAATCATGGTTGAGGGCGGCTTGTTAGACGAAAGTAAGGAGATATACGGGGCAATGCGCTTCGACACTCCCACGTTTAAGGCAACCCCTCCACGTTGGACGTTTCCAAGCGGTGCAAAGATAACCTTTGCACACATTGAGCGCGACGATGACCTGCTCAAATGGCAAGGGTCACAGATAGCCGAAATAGCCTTTGATGAACTGACGCACTTCTCGGAGCGTCAGTTTTTTTATATGCTCTCCCGTAACCGTTCCACGTCGGGGGTAAAGCCGATTATTCGTGCGACTTGCAATCCCGACGCTGACAGTTGGGTAGCAGGGTTTATTGAGTGGTGGATAGACCAAGACACAGGTTATCCAATACCCGAACGTAGCGGACAGATACGGTGGTTTATTCGGCGCGACGAAACGCTGTACTGGGCTGATAAGAAAAAAGAACTAATAGAAAAATTCAATCTCACAACCCCGGAGGAACGCGAAGAACCGCGCTCGGTTACGTTTATACTCTCTAATGTGTATGACAACAAAATACTGCTCAAACAAAACCCCTCATACCTTGCCAACCTTAAAGCGTTGGCGTTGGTAGAACGTGAACGACTGCTGTACGGCAACTGGAAAATCAAACCCGCCGCAGGGCTGTTCTTCAATCGAACACAGGTCGGCAATATGCTCCCAGTTGTTCCGAAAGATGTTAAGAACCTCGTTCGCGCTTGGGACTTGGCGGCTACCTCCGAAACAGAGGGCGGCGAACCTGCCTACACAGCCGGGGTGCTTATGGGTAAACGCGCCGACGGCAGATACATCATTATTGACGTTATCAATGTGCGGAAATCAGCCGCCGAAGTACGGGCGACTATGCGTCATACAGCGTCTACCGATAACGCGAAATACGGAAGCGTTAAGGTGCGCTTTCCGCAAGACCCCGGACAGGCGGGCAAAGACCAAGCACAGAGCATGGTTAAATATTTGGCGGGCTTTAGCGTTAAATCTGTACTTGAAAGTGGAAGCAAGGAAACAGGGGCTGAACCCGTTGCCGCACAATGGCAAGCGGGTAATTTTGATGTTCTTATCGGCAACTGGAACGAAATGTATTTTTCACAGCTTGAAAGTTTCCCATCCAGTAAGTTCAAGGATATGGTAGACGCGACCAGTACGGCGTTCGCCGAAATCGAAAACGTATTCGACTTTGAAAGTCTGATTAGATAGAAAGGGGTGCTAATGTGGGACGACCAAAAAACACAAGAAAAAAAAATGCGGGGCGTAATCCGGTAGGACGGCAGGACGGTTATGCAAATCTGCTGAACAAGTACGGCACACCGCAGGACAATTCCACGGCATACCGTTTCCAATCGGGCGGGATAGTGCCGGATATTGTGCTGACTTTGCATTACGAACAGAACGGATTGTTTTCAAGAATAATCGACGCTCCTGCCGAAGAAGCGATGAAGCACGGCTTTGAATTGAATATTGATATGCCCGAAGCCGAGGAAGTTTTACGCGACGCGCTTGACGCTCTCGACTGGGAGGAAAAAGCGGCAACGGCGATAAAGTGGTCGCGGCTCTACGGCGGCGCAATAATCGTTATGCTTATTGACGACGGTGGCGGTTTGGAAGAACCGTTAAACCGCGACAAGATAAAAGGGATTGACGGCATGAGGGTTTACGAACGCGCCATCGTTCAACCCGACTGGACGGCGGCAATGTACGGAGAACCGCAGTATTACAGCGTTAGCAGTATCAGCGGCTTTTTTACCGTCCACGCAAGTCGTTGTCTTTTGTTCAAAAATGGCGTATTGCCGGAAAATACAATGAACGCGCAGTACCGCTTTTGGGGATTGCCCGAATACCTCCGCATTAACAATGAGTTGCGGGAATGTTCAACGGCTCACGGACTGGGAGTTAAACTGCTCGACCGTTCCGTTCAAGCGATTTACTCCATGAAAGGGCTTGCAAATCTGCTCTCTACCGACGAGGGCGAGGACAAAGTTTTGAAGCGTCTGCAACTAATAGACAGGGCGCGGGGTGTGCTTAACAGCATAGCGATTGACACGACGGCGAAAGTTACGATTTCAAATCTATACCGTTTTCCGGCGTTAAGGATATTATCGACACCACCTGTAATATGCTTTCGGCGGTCACAAGCATACCGCAAACAATACTGTTCGGACGTTCTCCGGCAGGGCAGAACGCCACCGGGCAGAGCGACCTTGAAAACTTCTACAACCTGTGCGAACGTATACAGCGGATAATGCTGTACGGCAATCTAAAATACCTGTCAGAGATTATCCTTGCGGCGGCAAAAGCAAAGCGTGACATTAAGGAAAAGCCGAACGTCAAGTTGAAGTTTAACCCGTTGTGGAGTTTGTCTGACACGGAGCAAGCTGACGTTGAGAACAAACGAGCGTCAACCTCATTGATAAAAGCGCAGACGGCGCAGGCTTACGTTGATATGGGTTCGGTTGACCCCTCGGAAGTGCGAAAAGGGCTTGCGGAGGATAAGGAGTTTGACATCGAAAAACTGCTCGACAACGTGCCGGAAAATGAGTTAATGAGCGGTTGGGAAGAACCGACCGAAACAGAACCCGAAGCCGCCCCCGGCTCTGCCATTCAGCCGTAAAGGAGGTGCGGAGTGGATAGTCAATCCATGCAACAAGCGACGCGTGAAGCTGTCAAGAAGAAGTTCGGCAAAAAGCGGCTAATCGCGAGTAAAGTTGTTCCGCATTATCCGCAGAGCGTTGAACGTGAGTATGAGCGTGTGACAACTGCCTATATGAAGCTGTTGAGCGGCACGGTTGCCTTAAAGTATATTCCGCGTATTCGTGACACGCTGACGGCAGGGCGGTTTAAGCAGGACGCGACAGACGATGAACCGAAGCAGGAACAGCCGGACAAAGCTGTTGCCGCCGCCGTAGTATTGCCGTCCATTGACGCGATATTTGACGAGATAACAGAAGATTTTATGAAGCGGCAGGGGCTATATGGTTTATCTGCCAAAATCGAAAAGCTGTCGAACCTCAACCGCAAACTAACGATTGCCGAATGGAAGCGCGTTGTCAAGCGCACCCTCGGCATTAACCTTATGGACGATTACTACAAGGGCGAGAAATTCCAACGGCTTTTCGATAAGTGGGTGGCTGATAACGTCGCCATGATTACGCAGATACCGCAAGAAACGCTCGGCAGTATGCGTAACATCGTCAAAAATAGTTATCTGTCCGGCGCGTCCAACAAGACCATAGCGAAGCAGATTCAGGAAGCCTACGACATTGACAAGTACCGCGCACAGTTTTACGCCCGTGACCAAACGTCGAAGCTGAACTCGCAGATAACGCAGGAGCAACAGCGGGACGCGGGAGTTGATGAATATGTATGGCGAACGGCAGGTAATATCAGCACGTTTCCAAACAGCGGGCGTGTCCGCGAAACACACGCACATCTGAACAATAAGCGTTTCAAGTATTCCGACCCACCTATCGTTGATGACAAGACAGGCAGACGCGCCAATCCCGGTGAGGATTATCAATGTCGGTGTGTTGGGCTACCTGTTTTCAACATCGAAACGGTAGTGTTACCGTGGGAAAAGGAGAGTGAATAGAAGTGTGAGTTATAAAAACAATGAGGGCTATCCCGACCCAACGGCAGGAGAAGCCGAAAGTAACATCATAAAACGTGAAAGGAAAAATCAAAACCGCCTTGATGTTATGCAAGAAATTGAAGATTTTGAGCAGTTATGCCGCAGTCTCCGCAAACAAGCGGAGGATTGCGGCTTTCGTTTTGTGAGCGATATATGGCTCATATGCGAAAAGACTGACAGACTTCATAAAGGCGGGTAGGAGGTGATTGTATGGCTGACGAACCAAAGCTGACGCGAGTAAGGCGACTTGACAGCGTTCCGATTGAAAAAGTGGAATACACGCCGGAGGGCTTTCTAATCGAAACGCCGATTGTAACAAGTGTCGGCATCTTCGAGTACCACGACCCCGACGGAACTGTACACAGGGAACTTCGCTTGCCGGAACACGTTTTCGCCGAAGAAAGCCTTGCGACCTATGAGGGCAAGCCCGTTATCATAACGCATGGTGTGGGGCGCGTGAGCAAAGACAACGTGACTGATGAAATAGTCGGCACGATATTGTCAAAAGGGTATAAAGATGGCGATGACGTGCGTTGCAAAATTATTATCCACAGTATAGACGAAGTGAAGCAGTCGGGATTACGCGAATTGTCACTCGGTTATGACCTCGTGCTTGACGAAACCCCCGGCGAGTGGAACGGAGAACCCTACGACGCTATACAGACCGAAATTGTAATAAACCACCTCGCTATTGTGCAGGAAGCGAGGGCGGGAGCAAGCCCGGTTGAATATAGATAGCAAACAAAATCAAAACGATTTGCAGAAAGGAGCAAATGTTATGGCTAATAAAACCAAAAAGGCGATGAACACAGACGAGTTAAAAAGAACTGTCGCCGCCTTTGAAGCAAGACGCAAACGCCGCCTTGACGAAGCGGGGGAAACAAAGCCTATGACGGAAGATGACGAAAGCGGGGTTGCGGAAGAAATCAAGGACAACGCTGCCGAACCTGCTTCCGAAAATCCGTCTATTGAGGACAGGATAAGCCTTGTTAAAGACAGGCGCGACCGCCGCGACGCGGACGGCGACCCGGACGACCCCGAAACCGCAAAAGGGGTTATCGCACAGCAGGACGAGGACATAGAGCGACTGCTCGAAATCATCGAGGAACTGCAAGCGACCGCAGACATCGCCAACAGCGACAAGAAAGACAGCGAGAATGAGGACGAGGATGGGGACGAGAATAAGGACAGCGACGACGAAAAGCCGATGAACGCCGACAGCGTGGACGCTATCATAGCCGAACGCCTTAAACTCGGCAGGATTGGCGACAGGTTGCGCCTTGACGGTCTTGAAACCCTTAAACCACTTGAAGCCAAGAAACGCGTCATAAAGGCTATAAAGCCCGATTTACGGCTTGACGGCAAGGGAACAACCTATATCAACACCGCGTTTGATATTGCCGTGCAGGAACTTAACAGCCGCAAGGACACCTATTATCAGCGTAGGCAAATGTTCAATGCTGACGGCAGGGATGCGGCGGTGGGCAAGTCAAAATCCCAACAGGCGAGGGAAAATATGCTCAATCGTGCGAAGAATGGAGGTAAGGAATAATGTTGCAAAACAATTATAGTTACACTTCACAACGCGGCGTACCGGGTGGACTGTTTGACAGTTCTCCGCGTTCGGTAATCTCCCGCGCCAACGGAGAAACCAACCCGACCGCAATAGGCTTCGGGTTCGGCGTTGTGCATGGCGACGCTCCCGGCACAAATGTAAAACTGCCAACAGAGGACAGTACCGCCGAAATGTTTGAGGGCATTGTCTTGACGGGTATCGCGGAACACGACCTTGACGGAGCGGTAAGAAACAATCACACCAAAATGCTCGGTGTTCTCGCTTGGGGCAGAGTATGGGTTCGCGTTCCTGCCGACCTTACTGTTTCTTACGGCGACAAAGCCTATCTCATACTCGATGGCGACGACGCGGGCAAATTCACAAACGACGACGACGAAACGCTTGATGTCAACGCAAAGTTTATCACGTCTGTTGATAGCGGCGACATCGCGGCGGTTGAGTTGTACAACGCGCCGAGAGCGTAGGAAAGGAGAAAAGTATAATGAGCAATTATATGACTGATGATTATTTTTCGCTTCGCCAGTCGTCCGCTCTTGCGGGTTTAGCCCAAGAAAGAGATATGCGGTTTGACGGCGCAGAGGATGCGGTAGTGTGGTTCGCGAGGGAACTTGACGAGGTTAAAGCAAAGACATATGACCGCGTTTACCCTGAATTGAACGCGCTCCGCATATTCCCTGTTTCAAGTAGTGTAAATCCGGGCGCGGAAACATCGACTTATTACGCCTACGACATTACGGGTATGGCAGAGTTTATATCGGATTATTCCGACGACCTCCCCCGTGCTGACGTATTCGGCGAACCGCAGACAATCAATATTCGTCCGATAGGTTCAAGCTACCAGTTCAGCACACAGGATATCCGCGCTTCCCGGTTCAGCGGCAAGTCGCTTGACGTTAGACGCGGTGAAGCGGCTCGTAAGTTTGTTGACCGCCTTATCAACCGTATAGCTTGGTGCGGCGACGAAAAGCGCGGGCTTCGCGGTATTCTTTCGTCCAACAATCAAGTGCCGATATGGACACCGCCGCTGAACGCGAAAGGCACAACGAAATTTACCGATTGCACCCCCGATGAAATCCTTGCGGTGTTTTCGGGCGCGTTGCAATATATGTCGGCGCAGACCAACGGCGTAGAAGTGCCGGACACAATAGCAATCGACCAAGCGACGTACATCTATCTTTCTACCACGCCGCGCTCAACGCTCTCTGACACCACAATCTTGAAGTGGTTGGAAGTAACCTGCCCGGTATCAAGTTTGAACGTGCGGGCGAATTGCAGGGCAAGAGCGAGTACAATCCATTTACGGGTTTGAATGTAATGGTAATTTACAAGAACGACCCGGAGAAACTGGAAATCGAAATACCGTTGATGTTCAATCAGTTGCCCGCCGAAACACGCAACCTCGCGTTTGTTATCAACTGCGAAGCGCGTGTCGCCGGAGCAGTCATTTACTACCCGTTCTCAATGCTTATTGTGCCGGGAATATAAACAGGAGGTATGCAAAATGAAAGTAACAAATAACTACACGTCCCACCTCGGATTAGGGGAAATGAGAATTTTACCGGGCGAAACAATCACCCTGCCGAAAGGCTACGACGAAAATCACCCCGTTATTAAGTTCTATATCTCTCGCGGTTGGCTTAAAGTCGTCAGCAAGGGTAAGCAGGAAACCGCCGTAAACGTCAATACAGCCCTTAAAACGGGCGGCGTAAATGACGAGGCGAGAAAATGCACCTTGACCCGGAACAGTTCGACGGTTGGGAAACCGAGCAAATATTTAGGCTTGCCGCCGATATGGGTATCGAACTCGGCGACGAGCCGAAACGCGATGACATTATCGCAAAGATAGCCGCAGAGGAAGTGAGCGTTGATGATTACTCCGAATTAAACCCGGAAGATTACAATGCTGACGGCGACAACGACAGCGGGCAAAACGGCAAAAACACTCCCGCCCCCTCACCTCTCGCAAGCAAGAACGTCAACAAACTTACGCTTGACGAACTTAAAACGCTTGCCGGGGAAATGAAACTGGAAGTCACCGAAGCCGACACCCGCCCGACGCTTATCGAAAAAATAAAGGTGGCGAGGGCAATCACAGAATAGGAGGTGTAGCCTTATGGCAACCTCTCTCGAAACATTCCGCATTGTCGCAACCGAATTTTCTACGGTCGATGATGATACCGTTCTCACATGGCTTGATATGTCCTCCCCGTTCGTGAGCCGTAAGCGTTTTGGCAAGATGTATTTACAAGCACTTGCCTTGCTTACGGCTCACCGTATGAAAACCGCAAACATAGGCATTTCCGAAAGCGCAAGCGACGGTTTTATCCGACGTTGGCGGTGTAGGAACGGCGTTCAAGGTTGGCGAGTTACAGTAGCGGCGGCGAGAGTGTCAGCTTTAACGCTTCCGTACTCACGTCGCAATTAAGCCCGGACGCGGAATACACTCAAACGGTGTACGGCGTTCAGTACCTCACTCTCCGCAATCTCAATGTTATACCGATTACCAACGCGGGAGAAAGGGGTTAGGTTTATGGCGGGACACGACAGATTGACAGCAGAGGGCAAACGGTTCTTGAAGCAGATTGAGGAACTGAAAAAACTGCAAGTGCGCGTCGGGTATCAGCAAGGCGCGGCGACAGACGATAACGGTGTGGATATGGTAGATATAGCGATGTTCAACGAACTGGGTACTGCCCGTTCGCCATCACGCCCGTTCTTACGTCAAAGCGCAGACGCAAACCCAGATACGGTAGAGAAGTTCTGCAAGGCGCAACTTCAAAAAGTGGCGCAAGGCGGCACGGCAGAAGAAGCCCTAAACGCGATAGGTGTTATGCAAAAGGGACTGGTACAAGACACTATCACAAAGAGCAAAAGTTGGGCTAAAGCAAACGCCGACAGCACCATCAAAAAGAAAGGCTCTGACGTTCCGTTAGTTGATAGTGGAAAAATGTTGCAGTCTGTAAATTATGTCGTTGTTCCGAAAGGGGGTAGCGGTGAATGAGCAGACTGTTTCGCAGACCCTACACCATACGGCGGCGCGGTGAACAGAAAGTCGTCAAAGGCTATGCCGTAGGCAGCAATACTGAATTTATCGCCAAGCTGAACATACAGCCACTTTCAAAAAATGATTTACTCGCTCTTCCGGAGGGCAAAAGAACCGTTAAAAGGATAAAATCTTTCGGCGCAGACGAACTAATATCTGCCGACGAACAAAATGGCATACTGGGCGACCTGCTGTATTACGGCGGGAAATGGTACGAGTGCTGTTCATGTGTTGGTTGGCTTCACACTCCGCTTAAACATTACGAAGCGGAGTTTGTTATTTTATCAAACCAAGAAAAGCAAAAGCCGCCAAAGGCAGGAGGTGATACCGTTGACAATAAACCAACTAAAAGCAACCCTGTATGAATATTTCAAGACGTACTGGGGCGGCGCAACGATAGTGTGGGGTGCAACGGATAAAAAACCTCCCGCACCCCTCGTTACCCTCCGGCTTGGAACGGTAACGAGCGTCACAACCAATTCAGCAATTTATCAATGGTATTGTGTTCTCGGCATATCCGTCGGAAGTACCTTTACAGGTGGACTTATTTACACGAGGAAAAGCGGTAAAGGTTGGCAAATCAGAATATTTCGAGGACACGTCAACAAACGATTTGCTTGATTTCGTCAATTTCCTTGACAGTACAGCAACCGTGGAATGGAGTAACGGTAAAGACATCAGCATTGCTCTCTTAAACGGAGTAAATGACTTGTCGGAGGTTATCAATGACAGCCAATGGCAGTACCGGGCTATGGTTGAATTGCGGCTCTCGTTCACTCAATGGGCGGCTGAATACGACGGCGTGTTGAGCGAAGCGAGTATTTTGTTTGATACGGACGGTTTACCGACGGGAGTAGACCCCTCGAAATGGAAACAGACGGCAAGCGGCGGCGGTACTAAAAAACTCGCCAAATCTTCAAGCGGCTCGTTTGACGAAATCAAACCACAATACGAACAGGAGGAAAAACGATAATGGGTAACTTAAAACGCATTGTCAATATCAACATTGACATTAAGACCCCTGCGGTTAGCACGGCGAGTTTCGATAATCTTTTGATTGTCGGACGTGCGCCCGCTGTCGCTCCTGCGGACGCGCCCTACCCTGTCGGCTCTTACACCGACTTGGAGGGCGTAACAGACGCAGGTTGGAAAACCACCGGGAATAACGCAGACCCCGTGGGTATCGCGGCGCGTATCGCGTTCTCGCAGAACCCGCAACCCGCAAAAATCTTTATCGCCGTTCAGCAGAAGAACGATGACGGAACGCTCGAAGATGTTGACACAACGCTCAACCGTGCTTTGGGTACAAGTGGGTGGTACGTTATCTGTCCGGCGGGTATCGAAGAAAGTGAGTATGAAACAATCGCCGAGTGGACGGAAGCGCAGATAAAACTTTTTGCGTTCTCCTACACAGCCGAAAAATGCCCTGTCGGTGCGATTTATTATCGCTCATTTGGGTTTGACGGCAAGACGGAAGACAAACAGCTTCCGGCTGATGTACCGACTTCAAATCTTTACCTACACGTTGCGATGGTAGCGAAATGCCTTGCTTATCCGGCAGGTAGCGAAACATGGAAATTCAAACAGCTTGCGGCGGTCTATCCGAGTGCTTTTTCGTCCACAAAGAGCGACCAGTTAGAACAGGCGCATATTAACTACTTCGCCGAGTATGGCGGGCGCAACATCACAATGAACGGGCAGGTTATGGCGGGTGAGTGGATTGACGTTATCCGTTTCCGCGACTGGCTACAGGATAATATGCAGTACAGATTTACAACCTGCTCATTATGAACACCAAAGTCCCGTTTACCAACGGCGGCATTGCCCTTGTAGAAAATCAGATGATAGCAAGCCTTAAAGCAGGGCAAGCGGCGGGCGGCATTGCTCCCGACGAGTTTGACGATGACGGCGTTCTTAGTTCCCGGTTTTACCGTTGTAACCGTACCTAACTCCATGAGATTATCGGCTTCTGAAAAAGCAAGCCGGATATTATCGGGGTGCAAATTCTCGGCACGATTGGCGGGCGCAATTCATGCCGTTACTGTAAATGGCGAATTGACATACTAAGAGATTGGAGGAATTGAGCAATGGCAGGTAAAGTCAGAACCTATAACCCGAAAGAAGTTTTAATTTCTTTCGGTACGCACTCCGTAACAGGCTACGCCGAGGACAGTTTCATCAACCTCGAAAAGAACGGCGACGGCATTACCGACGTTACGGGTTGCGACGGAGAACAGATTCGTTCCCTTGACCCGGACGACACCTACAACATAACACTTACGCTTTTGCAAGAAAGCGTTACCAATACGTGGTTGCAAAATAAACACGACCAAGACCGCATGACGGGCGATGGAATGTTCCCTATAACAGTCAAAGACCTGCGCGGCGGCACTCTGTTTAACTGTGAACAAGGCTTGGGTAAAGATTGCGGCGGCCCGTCCGTTCGGCAAGACGGCTCAAAACCGCGAATGGTCACTCCGCACAGGCGAAGCAACGCTCGTTGATAGCGCGTCGTGGAAATAAGGAATAGGAGGAAATCAGATGAAACAGCATGAGGTAAAAAGCACAAAGGAAATAAACGGGACTATGTTCTATATCCGCCCGTTTCCCGCGTTCACAGCGGCGAATATCAGCGGTGAGTTGGTATCTGTCCTCGCTCCGTCGATTGGCGGCGTTGTTCCGATTATAGCGGGTAGCGTTGGCGAAGAAAGCGACGTGATGAACCTTGATGTGTCGTCGTTCTCTAACGCAATGTCGGGGCTAAACGGGCTGTCCGGCGACAAGGTTGAGAACCTGTTAAAGAAGTTACTCACCAAACACAATAACATATCCGTAGAAACGGAGGACGGTGTTAAGTTGCTTGACAACGACCTCGCTAACGAGGTTTTTTGCGGCTCTGTACAGGATATGTTTATTCTTGCGGTTGAGGTCATCAATATAAATTTCAAGGGTTTTTTCAAGAAAATCGCAAACCAATTTGGAATGCGAAAAGCACAAGTGGAGAAGAAAACGACCCCGGAAGATACGGACGATTAGACGAAACACAGTTTTCGGAGTTGGAATTACGAATGTACGCGCTGATTAAGGCAGGAAAGGCGACAATGCAGGAACTAAAAACCTGCTACACGCTTGATGAAGCCTTAAAACTTTACGCGCTTGTTCGCATGGATACCGATATTGAAGCCGCGCAAAACAAAGAATTTGCAGACAAGAACGCACAGAAAGGACGGGGGTGACGGTAGGCTATGACTATTCGTGATATTGCCATTGCGTTCGGCTACGAGGTTGACGCGAAAAGTGAAAAAAGGTAAACGAAAGCATTAACAAATTAAAGTCTACCGCCACCAAAGCCCTCGGAGCGATTGGTATAGGCTTTTCGCTCGTTAAGGTTAAGCAAACGTTATAGAGGAATTTGGCAAAATCAACACACAGATAAAGAACGCAACAAAAGGACTGTGCGAACAGAAAGAAATACAGAACGAAATAATCAACGCGGCAAACGCGGCGCGTATGGCATACGGCGATATTGCGGAAGTAACTTCTAAACTCGTTCAAAACAACCGGGATTTATTCGATGTTTCAAGCGCGTCAAAGTATGCCGAATTAACAACCAAATTGTTCAAAAGTGAGGGTAAAAACCAAAGCGATATACTGTCCTTGCAAGAGGCAATAAATAAATCTTTTGCCAAAGGCGCGGTTGACGCAGGTACGATAAATCAAATTATAGAGAAATCCCCCGCCGCCGCAGACCTGCTCGCAAAGAAAGTGGGTGTGGCGCGGACAGAACTGGCTAAAATGGCGGGCGACGGCAAAATATCGCTCGAACAGTTGCGCGACGCTTTTCTCGGTAATGCAGACGCTATTGAAGCCGCGTTTGCCAACGTCGATTTGACGATAAGCGACGCGCTTTTAATATACGCAATCAATGGGGGCTATGGCTCTCTCAAATGGATAGTACCCTCGGAGTAACAAAGACCATAGCCAAGTTTATGACGAGGGCTTTTAATCAAATAATGAACGCGTTGAAAAAGGTTCAAACGTGGACGGAGCGCGTTGTAAAAGTTTTCGGCGGCGCAGAAAAATATTAAAAATGATTGCCATTGCGGGCGGTGCGATATTCGTCGCGCTGAACGCCGGAAAAATCCTGTCGTTCCTAAGGAACATGAGCAGTCTTTTAAATGTGGCAAACTTAAAGTTTCTCGCTATCGCATTGGTAATCGCGCTTGTTGCTCTGCTGATTGAGGATTTTATCAACTTCATGCAGGTGAAAGATAGTCTGCTCGGTGAAATGCTCAAAATGGCGGGTATAGACGCGGACGCGGTAAGAGAAAAAATATATCTGCGTGGAATACTATAAAAGATTTCCTCGGTAAAACGTGGGAGTTTTTGAAACGTATCGCAACGACGATATGGGGCGGTCTAAAAGCGTTTTGGTCTGAACATAGCGACAAGATAAAAGAAACGCTTATCGCCGCATGGAACGCAATAAAAGCGGCTCTTGAAGCGGCTTGGAAAGCACTCAAAGTAATAACATTTGTTATATTCAATGCCCTAAAATCGTTTTGGGAAACGTGGGGCACACCATATTGGCGAATATTCGGCGTTATGGAAATTGATAGGCAAGAATTTCGACGCGGCTCTCGACGCGTTAAAGGGCATATTTAACCTGTTCGCCGCAATATTCACGGGCGACTGGGAAAGTGCATGGAACGCCATTAAAGATATAGTGTCCGCAGTATGGGACGCTATCGCAAACTCTTTTACAACCGCGAAAGATATTATAGTAAAGGTCTTTGATAAGTTGTACGACGTTATAGGAGGGTTCGCGGCGGTAATCGCCGGGATAACTGCCGCAATCGTCGCTTACAAGGTGGCAACGGCGGCTATGGCTATTGTACAAGGCATAATGGCGGGTGCAACGTCCGGCTTGACTGTCGCGCAGATAGCGCAAGCGGTGGCGGCAAAAGCGGTGGCGGCGGCTCAATGGCTTCTCAATGCCGCGATGTCTGCCAACCCGATAGGTATTGTAATCGCCCTCATTGCGGGGCTTGTAGCCGCGTTTGTGGTGTTGTGGAACAAAAGTGAGGGCTTCCGCAATTTCTTCATAGGAATGTGGGAGGGCATAAAAAAAGCGTTTGGGTCTGTCGTTGACTGGTTCAAGAAAAACTGGCAGTCGCTAATATTGTTCCTTATAAATCCAGTAGCGGGCATATTCAAATACCTGTATGACAACTTCGAGGGTTTCCGCAATATCGTTGACAAGGTAGT
The DNA here is from genome assembly GCA_023690525.1 of Holotrichia oblita. NCBI lineage: Eukaryota > Metazoa > Arthropoda > Insecta > Coleoptera > Scarabaeidae > Holotrichia > Holotrichia oblita. Next base: position 421,374 of record JALQSN010000021.1, on the reverse strand, counting down.
AGGCGCGATTAAAAAGTTTTTCGCCGATTTATGGAATAACATCAAACAAGGGTTATCGGCGATTGCGGCTTTCTTCAAGAGCATATGGGACAGTATTGTAGGCTTCTTCAAGGCTATATGGGGCTTCCTTGTTAATATCGTTAAAACGTATGTTGCAGTATGGCAAACCATTTTCAAGGCGGTCGCGGGCTTTTTCAAGAGTATATGGGAGAACATTAAAAAGTTCTTCTCTGCTATTTGGGATTTTTTCGTCGGCATAGTAAAAACAAATGTCGCCATGTGGCAGAGCATATTTGCGGCAGTCGGCAACTTTTTCCGTGCGATATGGGACGCTATCGTTAATTTCTTCAAGACGATATGGGATATATTGACGGATAGTACCATGTCTGCCGGGGAAAAAATCAAAGCGATTTTCAAAGCTGTCGGCGACTTCTTCACGACTATTTGGAACGCTGTTGTCAGCTTCTTCGTGGCGATATGGGACACGATAACAGCAACGGTCACAAATGCCGGAGAAATCATCAAGGGGGTATTTGCGGCTGTTGGTGACTTCTTTACTGGCGTTTGGGACGGTATAAAAAGCGTATTCAACACAGTTACGGACTTTTTCGGCGGGGTATTTACAAATGCCGCAGACGCTATAAAAAGCGCGTTCAGTGGTATAAAAGATTTCTTTAGTAACCTATTTCAAGCGGTTGCAAACGTCGTCAAAGCCCCGATAAACGGAATTATCAGCGGTATAAACGGAGTTCTCGGCGGGCTGAATAAAATTACAATCCCCTATTGGGTTCCGGGCATAGGCGGCAAAGGGCTTAACTTCCCGACCATTCCCCAACTTGCAAAAGGTGGCGTTCTCAAAAAAGGTCAAACAGGCTACCTCGAAGGTAATGGCGCGGAAGCAGTCGTACCCCTCGAAAAGAATACCGGGTGGATAAAAAAGGTTGCAGAATTGTTCAAGGCGCAACTTCCTACCAAAGACGACGGAGGGGAAAGCGGAGTAATCGCGGCAGTCAAGAGCATAGGCGGTGTTGTCGGTAACGCCATTAAAACGGTTTCCGAAAAAGTGTCAAACGCAAAAGCTAACGCCGACAGTTCCGGAATAACCGACGCTATACGTTCGTTCGGTGCAAATATCGCTACCCTTGCGAAAGGAGCAACAGCAAGCCCCAGTACAGTACAGTCGATGGTGACGAGTACCACGAATAGAAGCGTCACACAAAATAATTATTTTGAAAGCACGTTTAACGGCGACCGGGCGGGACAGAAACGCTCGTCGGAAGCGATGAACAAGAACGCCAATGACGCGACAGGAGAACTTGCCCGTGCTTTGGCATATTCGAAGTAGGTGGTGTAAATGGGTAAAGCGAAACAGCCCGTTAGTATAGACGGCATAGAGTTTGACGCGCTTCTTGATGAAGAATTGACACTTGAAGCGGATAGCCCGGATTATCCTGTTGAGGACGGCTTTATGGTGCATGACACCATAATCTTGAAACCTAAAATACTGTCAATGACTTTGTTTGTTTCAGATACGCCCGTAACGTGGAAGAAACGCGGTCACGGCGGCAAAGGGTGGACGGAGGGCGTAAAACAACGGTTGGAAAGTCTGTATTTTTCGTGTCAAACTGTCACAGTTGTTACGTCAGAAAAAACCTACCGCAATATGGCGATACAGAGCATATCGTTTCCAAAGTCCACCGAAGTCGGTTATGCACGGCAAATCTCCATCACATTCAAAGAGATACGCAAAACCAGTTCAAGGAAAACAACAATTCCCGCCAGTTACGGCAAAAGCGGCGACAGCGGAGCAAGCGCGGGTACAGCTTCGACCAATACGAGCAGTACGCCGTCGAGCGGTAATTCGTCAAATAATAATTCTTCAGCTAAAAGTGGCAGTAATGCTTCAATCCTTTACAACCTCGCCAGTAGTGCGGGGTTGTTTTAAGTGAGGTGTGATATGGAAAGATTAGAAATAAGCGTCCCGGATATGAACGACAGTTTTGCAAAATTCGTTATCGAGGGAAAAGAATATCTGTTACGCTTCACTTGGAACGATACAAAGGAACGGTGGTATTTCGGCATTTATACCATTATGCGCGAACCTATTGTGCAAGGTATAAAACTTGTGCCGAAATTCCCTATTAACATTCAGTATATAGACGAAAAAATGCCGTCCGGCATATTCGGGGTTTACACAAACCTTGATGTTATCGGGCGGCATGATTTCAACAACAAAAAGGCGGTTTTTGCCTATGTTCCGAATAGCGGGGTGACGAGTTAATGGCAGTACAATTTGACAGGCAATATCGGCTTGCGGCGGGCAAGGCGGGCGGCGTATGCTTTGAGGTTGGCGAAGCAGACCCGGTGGGGCTTCACATTTATTTTAACGTGCAAAAGGTTGACGTTTCGTCGGCTAACACCTCGAAAATTACGTTGTGGAACTTGAACAAGGCTCACCTTGCTACGCTTAACGAAAAAGACTGCGTTGTTACACTTAAAGCGGGGTATGGCTCTGTAATGCCGTTAATATTCGTCGGTGCAATTACGCGAGTAGAAACGACAAACGACGGCGCGGACAGAATGACAGAAATAGAAGCAGTAGACGGCAGAATTGAACTCCGCGATACTTATGTCAGCCTGTCGTACAAAGGCAAAATCAACACAAAAAATATTGCAGAGGACGTGGCAGGGCAAATGGGTGTACCTGTCACGTTTTCGTATAACGCCACCTTTGCCGATTACCCCGACGGGTTTTCGTTTGTCGGTGCGGCAAAAGCAACGCTTGACAAGTTATGCGCCGCAACCGGGCTGATATGGGAGATACAGAACGGCATATTGCAGATAAAACGAAAGAACGACACTATGAGCCGCGAGGTGTTTGTATTATCCCCGGACAGCGGCCTTATCGGCATACCGAAAAAATTGACCGTTAGCGCGGAAAACGACACAGATAAAAACAAGTCGGGGTGGGAAGTTGTTTATTTTCTCAACGGCGTAATCGGCGTAGGCGACTATGTAAAGATAGAAAGCAAGACCGTAACGGGTTATTTTCGCGTCCACACAGTCGAACATGACGGAGATAATTTAGAGGGCGACTGGTTGAGTACGGCACAGTTGTATGAGGTGTAGATATGTTGCAGGAATTTACGCAGGAAGTTAAAAACACGATAACGGAAATGTTGCAAGGCGTTCATACGGCTATACCGGGGAAAATCGTTACTTATTATCCCGATAAATGCGAAGCGGAGATAATGCCCTATGGTAAATTCAAGAAGCCGAACGGCGAGTATCTTCCATTCCCTCAACTAAATCATGTACCGATATTGTTCCCCCAGTCCTGCGGGCAAGTATGTACGATGGTTTATCCTGTCAATTCCGGCGACGAGTGCTTAATATTCATACAAGAGCAAACCCTTGACGTATGGCGCGGTTCGGGGGCGCAAAGCGATAACGATTTACGGTTCGACCTCACGAATGCCGTTGCGATTATGGGATTGTTCGCAAAACCTCAATCACTTGCAAAAGAAGCGCAGAACGAAAACAAGCTGATTATTCAAAAGGACGACCACCGTATTCACATAAGCCCGTCCGAAATGCTATTGAAGTACAACGGAGCGAACAACATTCTGATGAACGAAGCGGGAATAACGATAACTACCCCGTGGCTTAACATTATAGCAGGTAAAATTACGGAAACCTCGGCAAGCAGTATCACGCAAACGGCGGGAGCAGATATGACGCTGACGGCGGCGACACTCAATCTTAACCCGTAGGAGGTGAAAAAATGCCAAACGCGACAAGGTTAGGCGATAACTCCACAGGACACGACGCTTGCGCCCCTAAACCGCTTGTAACGGCGAGTAGTAATGTTTTGATTAACGGACTGGGCGCGGGACGTAAAACGGATTTATATGCTTCTCACGGGTGCGACGCTCACGCGACGCACCAAGACAACATAAACGCCGGGAGCGCAACGGTATTCATAAACGGACTACCCGCCGCACGGATAGGCGACGCGGTTTCCATCGGCGGTGCGGTTGCGAGAGGTAGCCCGAATGTCATAATAGGAGGTTAGCGGCTATGCGCGATGATATATTGCTTGACAGCGGTGGTGATTTAAAAATAAGCGACAGCGGCGACATAATGCTGACTGAAAGCATACGCCAAGCTGTTCAAATTCGTCTGAGGTGGTTTTTTGCAGAGTGGCGGTTTGCGCCCGACTTCGGCGTTCCGTGGTTTGAGGAAGTTTTTATTAAGAACCCAAACGATACGCGTATTCGTCAAATAATACGCGAGGAATGTATGACAGTAGAGGGTGTGAAAGACACTCGAAGCATTATGCTGACAGTAGACCCCGAAACGCGGGAAGCTACAATAAATCTAAAAATAGTAACGTCTGAGCAGTCGTTCATGGAGGAGGTGAAAATCGCAATATGAAAAAATACGGAGTTACACCGACCGGGTTTGTTCCAAAACGCCTTGACGTGATAATTGATGAACTCCATACAGATTTATCAGAGGGTTTCGGGGTAAATACGCGTCTTAACCCTAAGTCGTATCTTAATGTGTTGATAACGAATTTTGCGGATAAGATAGCGGAGCTGTGGGATGTGGCGCAGGATAATTACGACGCTATGTACCCGTTCAGCGCAGAAGATTTAAGCCTTGATAACGCCGCACAATTTGGCGGCGTAACACGCGAGGAAGCGAGGCCCACCTATTACCCGATACATACCGAGTGTGTTGACGGTACGGTTATACCAAAGAATACACGCATAAAAAGCAAAACGAACCCCTCTAATGAGTTTATCGTTACAAGCAACACGTTTGTAACTCGCGGCGCGTTTAACAAAGCCAAACTACGTGTAGTAGTCCGCAATGACGAAGTGTATTCTCTTGCTGTGGACGGCCAATTATTCAGCTATACATCATCACAAAACTCATCCGCGAATGAAATATTGCAAGGGCTTTGTATGGCTGTCATTTCCGACAGATTTACGGCAGAAGTCAAAGGCGAAAACCTCACCCTTGAAGTCCTCGACATACGAAAGCCCTGCGCGTTGACACTCTCCGGCAATCTTACTACCGAAAGTGTAACGGCGATAATTAACTTTGCAAGTACGAGCAACGGCGAAATTGCGCTCCCTAATGGTTCAATAACGGAGATTGTGACAGCCGTTCCCGGTCTAATCAGCGTTATAAACCTCAACAGCTATATAGCGGGACGGACAAAGGAAAGCGACAAGGACTTGCGAAAATCGTATGCGGAGAAAATCTTTGCAAGGTCAAGCCGTATGCTTGAAAGCATAAAATCCGCGTTATTGCTGAATGTACAAGGTATTGTAACTGTAGAAGCCTACGAAAACGACCAAGACGAACAAGACGCGTTTGGGCGGCCGCCGCATTGCATTGAGGTTGTAATCGAGGGCGGCGATGAAACTCAAATTGCTACTATTATAGACGAATACAAAGTTGGTGGTATACAAACATACGGCGCGGTGAATGTAATTGTACCGGGTGACAACGGCGAACCGATAAAAATTCGTTTTAACCGTCCAACGAACGTGTATGTGTGGTATCGGGTATCCATCACGTTAAATGGTAGTGAGCACCTACCAGTAAACTATCTAGCGCTTATCAAGGAAGCGGTTCGTCAGTACACAGCAGACATCGAAATAGGTTCGCCTATTGTGCCGAAAAGAATTAACACAGCAATTTACAGAGCAGTTGCGGGTGATTTTTACACGGTTGACATAGAAGCGTTTATCACTCACGACATAGGCACATCACCGGACGGATTTAGCGCGGCTGTTATACCTCTATCAATAAGAGAACGTGCCGTAACCGACGAGGCAAGGATAGAGGTGGTATTAAGTGGATAAAAGCACAGAGTATTTGCAAAAACTTAACAGCGACCTTATATCACAATTCCGACGGCAACCAAATACGCAAGCCTTGATGTCAGCGATAGCAAAACAATTTCAAGACTTATACAAAGCACAGGAGCAATTAAATGAAATGCGGTGGCTATCTAAAGCCGAAGGGAAACAGCTTGACGGTATTGGCGACATAGTTGTTCTGTCGCGTATCGATGCGGCGAAACTGGAACTTGGCAAATCTGACGCAAACGAAATTGATGATGCAACATACCGAAAATACTTGTATTATAAAATGTTCTTGAATACGAGTATAGGCACACGCAAGGATATAATGAAAGCTCTGCGGTTCTTTTGGGGCGAAGCCCCATTGTATTACTCGGAAGAACCAAAATGCCCTGCAACAATCTTCGTTGATACGCCGGAACTTGCGCCAAATGTGCCGATTGAAGGTTTACTTGAAGCACCGATTGCAAAACCCGCAGGGGTACGGTTCATCGTGCGTATCAATACCAAAACACAGAACGACATATATAAATACGCGTTAACCGGAGTATCAGGCGTAAAAATAACTAAGACGCAAGTGCCGGAAGCCGCCAGCCCGATAACGGTTAGCAAGCAATTACGGACGACCTATGCCCCACAATGGGAAGTAACTCGCACAGCTACGGGTGAATATATAACGGAATTGCGCAATACACAGCGTCACAAAGGATTGGCAACGGTCAAAATAACAAATACGCCGCTTGCGGCTTATGGAGGTGATTAAACAATGGCTTACGGTTATACATTGACTGCCGCAGGGCGTACTTTACTATTGCAACTGCAAACGGGTAATTCTATGACAATATCACGAATTACTGTGGGCGATGGCGAAGTACCGGACGGCACTAATCCGGCAACACTCAAAAATCTTGTTCACGAAGTTGAGCGTTCACAGGCAACGTGTACCGTTCCCATTGTTGAAGCGGACACATTGAGTTTCGAAATAGAATATCGAAATAAATGGGACGCGGGAACATTCGGGGAAGATTATACCGACCCAATAGGGTTGACAGAGGGTTTTTGGCTTAAAGAATATGCGGTATTCGCGCTTGATGCAAGTGGAAACGAAATAATGCTTTATTACGCCAACCTCGGCGACTTCCCAGAAGCGGTTGCTCGGTGGAATGGCAGAAACTTGGTTAGTAAGCGATACCCCGTTAGCATTACGATAGTTGACGACGACACGGATGTACAACTTGGTTTTCCTGTTCGTGCGTTCATTACATCAGAATACTTGGAAGAACGCCTAGCATTCCTTAAATCAGAAGTCGGTGCTTCTAAAATCGGCTACGACAACAGTAAATCCGAGCTTGAGGCAAAGAACGTGCAGAACGCGATAGATGCCCTATCAACTTTCTATCTTGTACCCCAGCCTATTACCCATACTCTCTGCCGTTACCCAATGATAAATGTAATGCAAGTAACATACGGCGCTGGTATGTGTGGAGCAGGCGAAACTCACGTAGGCGGCGAGAATATCTCCATACCCTTTAGAGTGAGTATGCGAACAGGGATACGATACATCTGCATTTGCAAAAAAAGCTTTTAAACCCTGTTTATTATAAGGTTGATGATAATACATATGTGTTGGTATCTGATGATGAAAAAATATCTTATCAGATATTCTTGAATTAAAGAGGTGAAATTGTGAACTTAAAAAAAATAATAAAAGGAATGCTAAATTGGCACGAACCGATTAACGATAATTTCGAAGAAGTAGATACGCAATTTGCGAATATGGCGAAGGAAAAAGTCAATTACACTGACGTAATCGGCGGTAGGAATCTTATAAAGTTATCAATGTTGGGTTCTCATGAACCTTACAACTCAAAACCGACGTTTCAAAATAATGTAATTACTACAATAAGGACCGGTACAACAGGCCTGTTTACAATAAATGTCTTGGGTTTTTATCCTGAAAATGATTATTATACATTATCAGGTATAATGAAAATTAATGGAAATCCTATATCAAATGAAATGTTTTCACTCAAGACCCCAAGCACCTATATAGGGGAGACTGACGTAACAAGATTTGATATAAACGCATCTACTGGTGAATTTGTAATAACTGCCAAATGGGAAGCTGCTCGTACTGGTTGGCTTTTTCATGCGGCACTTGAAGATATAGGCCAGTCTGGTGACGCAGTAACTATAGAAAACTTAAAATTTGAACTCGGTAGAGTTCAAACGGCATATTCGCTGGCACCAGAAGAACAACACATGGAAACAAAAATCAATATAGTGAAGACTTTGAAGCCTGCTGTGGAATATAAAGATCATGGATTCATAGTACAAGGGGTAATCAAAATAACATTACCTGTTGGTTTTTACAATTTATTTGTGTCAATGACCATTAAAGGTTATGACTATTCTGGTATGGGTGCTTGGGCATTGATACTCGGTGGCTATATGTTTTGGGAAGGTTATTGGGTTAATACGAGTGCAACACTTATAACAAATGGTATAGCTGTAGCGTTTACATCAGTTCGTTTTGCTTACGATGGTGAAAGATGTTGTATTTTAATCGGAATACCAACAACTACGTGGAACTACCCACATATGGTTATTTCTGATGCATCTTTTTCTGGTGATGAATATTCGTTAAATAATATAAATTTCACCGGTTGGAAAATCGAACGTATAACCGACGAAACGGGTATAAAGGTATCAAGCGCAATAACTCCAGCAAGAACATTAACCACAAATGATATATTCGAAGAATCTGGCGAATGGACACCACACTATATTGGAAGCACTATTGCCGGGACTACTGATTATGTATCTAGGGTGGGACGATATGTAAGACAAGGCAATATAGTTACAATAACTGGAGAAGTTGCAATAAATCAACGCCTTCAGGATACTGGGTCTACAGGCTTTTTTGTTATTGTCGGCTTACCTTTTCGTGCGAAATTATTTGCCGCAGTGTCATTTGGGTACATAGCGTACAACTCAATACCACATACTATAATGGGATATATAGAAACAACTACTGGTGATATAATGTTAGGCGCATTGGTTGATGGTAATTTTCAGTATCTTGGCTCTCCACAAGCTTTTGGTCAGCCTGGACAACTAAGATTTTCCGCTACTTATGAAACATATTAAAAAAGGAGAAATTATTTATGAAATATGAAGAAAGAACTTCTGTTGAAGATTTAACAACAACATTCGTACATATAAAAAAGCAAAAATATGTTATAGAAGAGAGTAAAGAACCTGTTACTATAGGTAATCCTTGGAGAACAGCCCTATCCAATACCAAACGTGGCAGGGAGCAATTAAAAGAAGTCCTTCCGGATGAATACTATAACGCTGTAATGACTTTATGGGGCGATAAACCGCTTGTTGATGAAATAGCATTGAATCCTGCTGTGGGTATCAAGCCATTACTGGACATGAAAAACGTTTAAGTGTCTTTTTTTGTTTGAATATATAAATTCAAATCTTTTGTTTAGTCGAAAAATGTGGTAAAATACTTTCACGCAGGTAATCGAAAAGCAGATGTGGTTTGCCTCCCATTCTACAAAAGAAGGGAGGTGGGGATGATGACAGTATTCGAAGCTCTATCGTTGATGATATTGTTTGCGAATTTAATTGTCGGACTCATTTCTCTGATAGTTATTCTCATAGAGAAGATATCAAAGAAAAGAAAATAACCACTCTGCTCTAGCCAGCAGAATGGTTATAAAAATATAATCCGTTTATAGGCAAACCGCACTTGCGGCGATTACCTGTTTTTATTATACCACAACTTATGCCAAAGTAAACACCTGAATCAAGGTGTTTTTTTGTTTGGAAATTTTATTTGGAATAATCTTCCTAGCATATTTCCTTATACAACCACGATTTTGGTTATATGTCGGGGTTAGAAAGATGGTATAACGTACCAGAAGAAAAAATGATATCTAATTCAACTACAAAAAAGCCTCCGGATTGGTTGTATAGGATTAAATTCAATCCAGAAACGCAGGACTGGTACGAAGCTGCAACGCAGGAAGAAACAACAGAAATCTTCGTAAAAGGGCGCTTTAAAGAACCAAAAGAACCATCTGAAACACAACTTTTAGGCCAACAAATAACCGATCTTGAGTTAGCGGATATTATTAAAGGGCAGCAAATAACTGATTTAGAAATTGCCACAATTATACAAGGTCAACAAATAACTGATATGGAACTAAAAATATTAATTGATGGAGGCGAGCGCGAATGTTTGAAAGATTAAAAGAAAAATATTCTAAAGGGTATGCACGAAAAGACCAACTTAGGCAATATGTCGAGTTGGAGGCTATCACTCCGGAGCAGTACAAAGAAATATGTGGAGAAGAATATCAGTAGGAAGCGCCAAAAAAGTGCGTTATTTTTTGTGGTTCTTACTTATCCCTGGGTATTTTGAAACTATTGTAAAAATCAAAGGAGCATTAACCCTGTGTTAAATACAGGATTAGTGCTCCTTTATCATTTCAAACAATAATAGTTTCTCCCTAACTTGAGAAAGAACCTTTTTTTGAATAACGCCTATTAATTATTAAATAGAAATGATCCTATATCAAAAAAATAAAATTCTAATAGGGAACGAGCAAAAATTGGTGCGATGTTGTTAATGAGCTTTAAAATTATCACAAATGACATCAGCTAAAGTAGAAATAAACTTCTTTTTTCGTGAGTATTTCGCATAATCTGTTTGTTTTACCGTTTCATTTGATAATATTGTTAACAAAGCGTAAATGACATCGAAAAGTTTTAATAATATACTTTTTAAAATTGTTTTTTGAAAAAAATAATACTGTTTAGATTGTGATTTTTATATTGCTACAGATACAGTCGAATGATATAATTATTTGTAAATATATGCATTTTATTGAAATAAATAATAAAAACATACTTATATAAAAAATAAAGAATGTCAAAGAAATTGAATTTTTTATTTTTTATATAAATAAGAAGTTGACGATATGATGAAATAGCGGAAAAGTTGGGATTAAATCGTTAATTACAGTATCATGTTTTATAAAGCGTTATGTTAATTTTATATGATGTAAAGGTGTATAATCTTTATATAGGCAAAGGAGTCATAAACAATGTCAACATATAATGGTTTTTCTGCCATATATTGCGAAATGAACGAATTAATAAAAAATGCAACAAGTGTATGGGTTATTGGTAATGGATTTGATCTTGCTTGTGGTTATAAAACGAGCTATAAAGATTTTTGGAGCTATTATGCTGATCCTAAAAAAGTGAACGTTGAAAGTACAGATACAATTAAATGGATTTGGGAAAAAATTGAACCACATAAGGATAAAACATGGGAAGATGTAGAGTATCGCATAGGAAGTTTCACAACAGAGCTTCCGAAAAATATCTCACCATCTGATTATTTAGAATTTGTCAACGATCTTCATAAGAAGCTTGATAATTATTTAATAATGCAGCAGGACGGAAAACCGACAGATACAATAATAAATAAAACAAATAACGTGAAAAAATATTTTGCTGATATAGATATAGAAAAAACTGTGTTTATAGTATTGAACTATACAGATATATTTGAAAAGTTTATTAAATCGATTTATTCGGATAAAGCAGATCATATTCGATTATACTATCTTCATGGAAATTTCAAAATTGGAACGATTTTCGGAGTTGGCGAAAAAAGTCAAATTAAGAGCCTCAAATACAGGGAAGACATGATTTTTAGTCGTCAGATATCGAAAAATGAATTGACTGGAAATTACCTACATTCAGACGGAGGAAAGGCGATATGGGGGCAACATATTAATGGACATTCTATGGATGTAAACTTTTTTGGATGCTCTATGGGGAATGTCGATAGGAAAATATGGTTCTTTTTGTTTTTTTGTGCCGACAAAAAGCATAAGGGTATTCCTGATAAATTTTTCTATGTTGGACGTAATGCTACATATCAAAAAAGATATACATTCTATAAGCTGTATGGCGATGTCTTTGAAATAAATAATGATGATGACGCTTTTTGGTGTAAGCAAATTGATAATTATTGCAAAGATTGGCTAGTGTATGCGGAAGCATTAGGTTTGGACAAAACATATAACTGGGGTTCATATAAACACTTTTTGTACCATTTAACACCAATATTATCTAAATACCCAGATTATTTTCTCAATCAATGGTTGAATCCGCTGATCGAGTCATTTGCGCAAGGGTTCTTTCATCCCTTTAATGCAATCTTGAACTTTTTGCCAGAAAGTGTTCAAGATAAATTTCAAGATAAAAGATTTAATTTTTTTAAGCAACATCCGCGTGTTGCAAAGATTTTATTCATTATCAAGGTTATATTCCATCCACTTGATAGATTGTTTGCATCTAAATTAGTTGAACTTATGAATAGGGTTACATTTATCGACACATCAAGAACATTTCAAATGGAGCGAAATAATTAAGTTTGATTTCCACTTATATTATAAACCAGCAAGATAGAAATGCTTAATGAGCTTCCGATAATAAGCATTTGGGTTACTTTAAAGGATAGTTGTTACAAATAGCAATAATCGGAAGTCGGTGTGGTATGGGTTTGTGGCTATACACAGCAGTTGAATGTTGCGGTGTCTAGTATAATAATGGAAATCAATGATTATATGGAGGCAATATGAAAAGATTGGATGAATATGGAATTAAATACCCTGATTTAGTTTGGGATATTTGGGAATATTTTGCGGACTATGAGATTAAAAGTTTTTTAATAAAAGACTTAGAGCAGAAAGGGTTTAATCCAAGTATTGCGCCTAAATGCATAATAGATTTTTGCAGTAGTTTTCAAGATAAATATTGTGAACTTGGTGGCAGATTTGTGCCGATTCAACCGCGAACGGTAGCGGATATATGCGAAAAACTTTATGAAAATGGAATCTTGAGTAAAGTTAACCCCAGTGGATTTAATAACTTTGATAATGCTGCTAATTTTTATCAATCAGGTTTACTTGGTACTAAAGATGAAATCACCCAAAATAAAGGCTTGTTGTCACAGCGGTGGAATAATTTAGTTTATGGATTTCCATATATTTATAAACTCAACAAGGATAATGTGCGTCCAATTTGGGTAACAAAAGACGGACATCTAGGCAACGGAACTTGTTTTAATAGTAGTTACGGCATAGTTACTGCAAAACACTGTATAGATGGGTGCGATAAAATTCAAATAGATCAGATAAGTGCCGAAGTATTAAAATCAGCAAGAATATTTGAATGTGACGGCATAGATTTGGTGTGTATACAGCCATCAAATAATTATAATTGGAAAAATAAATTCTTGGTAAGTGATGGTGAGGTTCTTGATGATATTATGGTAATGGGGTATCCTAACCATTGCGGCTTTGATAGATTTCTAACGGCAACGACGGGTGCGATAGCTGCTATTGAGCAATCTTATTTGACTTCCCAATATAGACTTATGCTACTAACAGGAGAAATTAAAGGAGGAAACAGTGGAGGACCAGTGCTAAACACAGATGGTCAAGTTGTTGGCATTATAACAGAGTCGCCTGCTCCAGAAGGTGATTATGATAAGTTTGGTTATGGTATGGCGATACCAAGTTCGTATCTTAATGAACTTGTTGAAAGTAACCATAAGTATAATTGGGTTGATGCCATTTCCGAAGTTTAATCTAATATAAGATATTTTCGCACATTTAACAACTACCTACAATCCTATTAACCTCGCAAAATCCATATTGATTGTGCTTATGTCCTGCTTCTAAGCTGCTGATTATGTTTATTATAGTATTACGACAAATGAGGATATGGCGAAGGAAAGATTATATATCCTAAGAATTGTTAGCTATGGACAGTTGTGGGTTTTTATTTTACGTGGCGAATTTATATTCTTGGAGGTAAAAATTTATGAATCGAATTGAAAAATTAAGAGAATTTATTGATGAACTTCTGCTTAATAAAAAAGACGCAGAAGACAGACGTTGCGGATATGTTCATTTGTATGGCGTAGCATTTTCGTGTGCATTAATTGCCAAGAAAAGAGGAGCAAATATAGAATTGGCTGTAATGTCAGGAATGCTTCATGATTTATATGCTTACAAGATGAAAGAAATTATGAAAATTGAAGAAATTGAAGACCACGCCGGAAAAGGTGCGATTTACGCCCGTGAAGTTTTAGATAAATTAAATTTAACAACAGCTGATGAAACCGACGCCATTTGTTGTGCTATACATAATCATAGCGATAAAAGCGGCAAGTTTTCAGAATTAGATGAAATCTTAATTGACGCAGATGTTATGCAGCATTGTTTTTATAATCCTCTCTTTCCAATAGCCAAACGTGAAGAAGAAAGATTTGAGAATTTATTAACCGAATTTGGAATAAATAGTATCTAATAAGCAGAACGAAACCGCTACGCGGTGGAAAAAGAAATTGCTACAAATCCCTATTTTAAGGTAAAAACAAATGATTCCCCATAGGGACGCGCTCTCGTTCTGAAAATTATCTAAGGTCGGCGAATATCATCTGGTATTCGCTATTTTTTCAGCCGACCTAAGATAATTTCTAAGAGCATAACGGACAAGACACACTAATTTTCGTATATGGTGCTAAATCTATATTTTCGAGTTTCGTAATTTTACAGCAAACTGTTAGAAAGGTAACTCAAACATGGGATTAAATAACGTCATTAAAAAAAGTAGAAAAAGTATTATTATCATACTAATTCCGCTGTTAATCGGTATATTAGTAAGCGGCTTTCTAATATTGCAAAACAGCAAGAACAAGGATATTCTTGCCGAAACTGAATTTTCGTTCTTGATGTTTCAAGTGGAGAACGGATTTATTGATATTGAAAAATTAAACGACAGAGAATACATAGAGTTGGGGAAAAAAGCTGCCGAACTTATCAATCGAATCGGAAAGGTGGCGACAGAAAAAGAGCATTATTTCAGAAATCATTTTTCGCGTGCCCCTCGGTCGCTTTCTGATATGGTAGACACAATTAAAAGCGATGATTCGCTGTTCAAGTGGCGGTTAATGCTACCGGGAGATACCGTGTTTCATATGTATGGCGAAGACGGAGAGTTTAACGTAAAGTTTATTTCGGAAGACGGATTTTTCGAGGCGATTTATAATAAGAAAGGCGAGTTACTGACGAAAGACAATGACCCGCTAAACATGGGGACATTTAATTATGTAAACCCGATTATTGATAAAAGCAAGCACACCAAATTTGATGTGAGTACTTACTTCAAATGGGGCAATGCTGCCGAGGATACGCTGAGTTTCTTAAAGACAGACCCCTCTACAAACGACCACCTTGAGCCACAAGGGTTTCACGAAAACCGCGAAGCGGTTGAGCGGTTTAAAGAACTATATAAATCGGTTTACGGCGAGGATTATGTAGAATTATTTGAATAACCGACAAGTTGTTGGGACACGTTGGATTCACCGATTAGATTGGGTAATGGCATTCCAATAATTCGGGAAAAGAACAAATTAAGCACAATGTCGCGCATAGCTCAAAATTCCGTTTTTTCGTAGGTATGGGTATTAGCGACAGTGTAACAGCGCGGTAGAATCGTTAGCTACGAACGATTGACGAGATTCGTACAGCGTAGCGAGTTTATATTATAGGAGAATATGTATGAAGAAAAAACATCTCAAAATAACAGTTGATATACTTATGGTGTTTTTTGCGGTACTGTCTTTAAGCGGATGGGAGGGTAAGGAGATATTCCATTACGTTGTCGGGAGTATTTGTTATCTGGTTTTTGCTGTGCATGTTTATCTGAACAGACAGTGGATGGCATCCGTAAAGAAAACATTGAAAACAGGAAATTTGACTAAGTCGGTGAAACATCAGTATAGAGTCAGTCGGAGTTTAATAATCGTTTGGCTGATTTCTTTCATTGCAGGGATTATCGCAATGATGGCACATATTGGGGGAATAGAGGCTTTAATACACATATTCAGCGAAATACATGTGATTTCTTTAGGGATTGGATTGGTATTAATTCTTGTCCATGTTTTTCAACATCAAAGACAGATTCGTTCATACTTCAAACGAATAGTATAAGCAGAACGAAACCGCTACGCGGTGGAAAAAGAAATCGCTACAAATCCTTATTTTAAGGGAAAAACAAATGATTCCCCATAGGGACGCGCTCTCGTTCTGAAAATTATCTAAGGTCGGCGAATATCATCTGGTATTCGCTATTTTTTCAGCCGACCTAAGATAATTTCTAAGAGCATTATCTGATTCCTAATTTCAAATAAAGTTGCATCGTAATTATAGATATTATCTGTGGTATTACTTCGCCATAGTTACCGTTGGTGAAAGCAATTAAAATAAAAGATTGATTAAATTGAAACACATAAAAATTTTATATTTAAAAATATGATTAAATATTTATAATGCTGAACTTAAATTTTAACGCAAGGTCAAAAAATAATTAATTTTATACAAGCTTGTACAAAAAAATATTGTTAGTACTATAACACCTTTTATGGTGTTATTTTTTTGCGAATTAATAAATTCTTATGGAGGTTTAAAATGGATGATAGGGAACTTCTCGCAAGACAAGTTATTAAATTGTTTGAAAAGAAAGGAGCTGTTTTTGATAAATTGGAAATAAAAAACGAATTGTTGAAACTTTATAAAAGATACTCAGTATCTAGGGAAACCATAAATAACGAAAACGGTTTAGAAAACATTATTAATAGTTTTATTGTTGCAAAACGGATTGATGGGTTATCGGAAAATTCATTGTGCGAATATAAGAGGCAACTATATTTATTCGATAAATTCATAATAAAATCTGTTGCAAAGATAGGAACAGAAGATATTCGGCGTTATATCGCATATCTAACAGACGAAAAAAAATTAAAAAAGACTACACTGGCAACAACTATCAATATTTTAAAATCTTTTTTTAATTGGCTTTTAATAGAGGAAATAATAAAAATTAACCCCTGCTTAAAGCTTAAAAATTTAAAAATTGATAAAAAGGGGTTACGAAAGGCATTGTCTCAAGAAGAACTCGAAATGTTGAGAAGTGCTTGCAAAACCGTAAGAGAAAAAACTATTGTTGAATTTTTGTATTCGACAGGGTGTCGGTTATCAGAAATTATCAATATTAACGTAAAAGATATAAACTTTTACGAACGTTCAGTTTCCGTTATCGGTAAAGGTAATAAAAAGAGAACTGTTTATTTCAGCGTTAAAGCAAAACTTCTTTTAGAGGCATACATAAAAGATAGAAAATCAAACCTTGACGCTTTATTTATAAGTTCGAAAAAGCCGTATAACAGGTTAGGCGGCAGAACGATGCAGCAAATTATAAACGGACTTGGAGAAAGGGCCAATATTAGCAAGGCTGTCCACCCTCATTTATTGAGGCATACATTTGCGACGCACGCACTAAACGCAGGGATGGACATTATTGTAATACAACATTTATTAGGGCATGCGGAAATTGGTACAACGCAAATTTATGCTGAAATAAATCAAGATAATATAAAACAGGCGTACATTAAACGCTTCTAGTACGGGATGAGCCTTCGTACGGAAGTATCATATGAGGTGAGAGAATGAATGAAATTCAAATGACGGAATATGTCATTAACACAACAAAAGAAATCGCAGCATTATGGGAAAGCACAAAATCAGCTCACAAAAGAATTGACGAAACGGGAGAGCTGACTGCAAGCGTAAATCAGCTTGCGCGTGAAGTGGCGAGAGTTGCAGAAAAAGTTGAGCATATAGCTGACCGCATGGATAAAACAATCGAACGCATAGAACAAGGGCAAAAAGAACAAGGAGCAAGAATCAACAATATCGAAAAAACGGTTTTGACAATAAATCGAAATGAAAAAGCAGTAGAGGAACACGAAAATCGGCTTGACGCAATCGACAAATCTTCCGCTGACAAATGGAATAAATTCATTTGGATTGTTTTCACAGGTGTTGTCACATCGGTTGTTGCGTTCCTCATAGGTAAATTTTTATAAGGAGGTATAAACCTTGTATATTTTAACTGGCGCAGCGGCGTTTATTACGGGAATCGTAATATGCGCCGCTGTATTTATTGCGGCATTGAGGGCCGAAAACGCGCGTCGCCGTAAAGGGAAACGCGCCGCAGGGCCGATAAAACATAAGCACAAGTTAGAGTTTGTGAAAGTCATTCTCTTACTTGTGCTTTTTACTTACTTTATCGGCGTTTATATCGGCGTAAAAGTTGCGCTTTTAGATTTTTCACAATTAGGCGTATTGCTTGCCTTTATCGGGACACCGACTGCTACGGCAATATGTTTTTATTGTTGGAAAGCAAAGGCAGAGAACATTATCAAAATAAAAAAGGAAAACCCCGAAGAAACGCAGGGAATACCTGTTGACCTCAACAATATTCACACATAGGAGGCAAAAGTAAAATGACCGAAAAACAGTTAAGAGATAAAGTTGTAAATACAGCAATCGGCTTTTACGGTTTAAAAGAATCGGACGGGAGCCATAAACAAATCATTGATATTTACAACGGCAATTTACCGCTTGCCCGTGGGTATAAAATGAATTATACAGACGCATGGTGTGCTTGCTTCGTTTCTGTTGTGGCTATTAAGGCGGGGATGCTTAACATTATGCCGAAAGAAATCAGTTGCGAAAAAATGATTGAGCTTTATAAAAGGCTTGGACGTTGGCAAGAGAACGACAGCCATATCCCGAGCGCAGGCGATGTCATTTTTTACGATTGGCAGGATAACGGTGTAGGAGATAATACGGGAGTATCCAACCATGTGGGTGTTGTTGTAAACGTCGCAAACGGGACAATTAAAGTAATCGAAGGGAACATATCAAACGCCGTAGGTTATCGCAATATCGCAGTTAATGGCAAGTACATACGTGGTTACGGCTTACCCGACTTCATGGGTGCGGCGAGCGGTGTAAGTGGGGCTGCAACCTACACGACACAAACATTAACCGCCGATATTGAAAAAACGATATGGATGTTCCTCACAAGTAAAGGATTAAACGCATACGCAGCGGCGGGGATTATGGGAAATTTATACGCTGAAAGTGGATTAAACCCACGCAACCTTCAAAATTCTTATGAAAAGAATCTTTGCCATACAGATGAATCATATACAAAAGCCGTTGATTGCGGGGTATATACAAACTTTGTCAATGATTGTGCCGGGTATGGCTTGGCACAATGGACGTACTACACACGCAAGCAAGCGTTACTTGACTATGCAAGAGCGGCGTATGCGTCCATCGGCGATATGACAATGCAACTCAATTTCCTATGGAAAGAGTTGCAGGGGTACACAGGCGTTATATCCGTGTTGAAATGTGCAACCTCCGTTCGGCAAGCGTCCGACGTTGTTCTTTTGCAATACGAGAGCCCGCCGACCAAAGCGCAGCAACACAGGCAAAACGGACTGAGTACGGGAAAACCTATTATAATAAGTTTAATGGAAAGAACATTTCGAATTATTTTAAACCCATTGATGAAATCGTAAAAGAAGTCATAAACGGAAAGTGGGGCAACGGGCAAGAGAGAAAAGATAAATTAATTGCCGCTGGGTATGATGCGAATGCGGTACAACAGCGCGTCAATGCGCTTTTGAAGTAGGAGGGAGATAATATGAACATCTTAAAATTTTTACTGCTCAACTGGGATAGCGTTCTTGTTATCATTGTGATGGGTGTAGGCGTTGTCGTTCTTATTGCTAAAAAGCAGTATGCTATACTCGACACAATCATTTTTTCGCTTGTAACCGAAGCTGAAAAAAAATATGGTAGTGGAACAGGCTCGGCGAAACTCGCGGCGGTTATAGAATGGCTGTATCCCAAAATCCCTGCGGTTATCCGGCTATTTATCACTACCGCATGGCTTGAAAAGTTAATCAATCGTGTACTTGCTGACGCAAAGGAACGGTGGAAGAAAAACCCCGATCTCGCGGCGTACATCGGTATTATAGACGAAAAATAGTATCACATAGCCCCTCGACTGGATACGGTCGGGGGGCTTTATTTTTTTGCTTTTTTATTTACATACTCGGACGTATGCGGTATAATGTTGGAAAGAGGTGATATTATTATGGCAGATGAAAAAGTAGAAAAACCACAGCGGAAAACTAAAACCTCCACGCAAGTAAAACGACGGTATAATGATAAAACGTATTCACGGATATACGCCGACTTGCCGAAAGAATTGGTAGCGAAGTTCCGGGCGACGACGCAGGAACAGGGCGTGTCGGTGGCAGCGGTGTTCAAAAAGGCTATGGAAGAATACGTTGTGGAGTTCCCTCCAAAAGAAGAATAACCGTGATGTACAAAATGTACAAAACAAAGAAGTTTTGAAGAAGTGATTTTTGGGATATAAAATCGCTTCTTTTTTTATTTATTTTTCAATAGGAATTGACATACTCGTACGACTATGTTACACTATATACATAACAACAAACAACCACACAACAGGGGGGGTAGCCCAAATGATTATGATAGAAAAACAATACTTCAACGTAACCCCAAAGCAAGCGCAATTCTTCATTGAATTAGCAATCAAGAAAGCAGACCCCAACAGGCTTTGCGGAGTGGACGTTGACGGAGTTATCAATACCACCTGCAATACGAGTGGCAAGGTAGAAGTCAAGAACGGCAAAAGAATTTCCACGGATTACACGCAGAAAGCCTACGTCAGAATTAACTACGACGAAAACGGCAGCGGGAAAGTCGTTGATTATCCGTCAAGATATTATGAGTACAAAGAACGCGGCTACCAAACTTGGGAAGAAGATACAGACGAAGCTGATTACACAGAGATTTACCGCGAGAAACCCGGCGACTACCAGTATTATCGCAAATCTGCTGACGGTTGCTATAACGAAACCTTAGAGTTTAATTTCGATACCGAAACAAAAGGTTGGTGCTACTTCTACCTGTGCGATACAACAGAACAATAAAAACCGGGGCGGCAAGCCCGCCCCTCAAAATAAGGAGGAAACGAAATGACAATCAATCAATTTATGAGCAATGTTCCCGGACTTGAAGCAGTAGACGTAAGGGAGTACATCAAAAACGAACGCCTTGAAATTGCCAACGCCGAAAGCCATAGTGAGTATTTGAAGAATAACTGGCATACAGGATTTGAAAAATACTGGGAAGTGTACGGCATAAGCGTAGTAGCCGGGATTTTAACGGTTCACATCTGCCCTCCAACCGAAGAAAAGCAAGAAAAACCGATAGAAACAAGGCGGTTATATAGCGGCGATTTGCGGCGGCTCTGCATAAGCAAAAATTGGTACACCAACGGCGACAATAAGCAGTACGCGAACCTGCTCAACTCCGCAGACAACAAGACCAACATAACCACAGCGGACATCATAACCATAGCGCAGGACATCAAAAACCACAGCGACACGAATATCCTCTGTCCTCAATCTGCTTTGAAGTCGCGGAGATTTGTCACAGCTTCTTTGACGGATTGGAGGAAGCGGAATGAAACGGTTAGAGATTTACGAAAACGGGCGCAAGTCCTTTACAGAAAACGGCATGGGGACAACGAAAAGCGCAGATGACTTCGGTGCATTACTGACGGTCATTGAGGGCGACAACGAAGTATCGCAGTTCTACTGGTACGAAGCCTACAGCAAGTTAAAGGACAGCGAAAGGAAGTTAATCCAAGCGTTCTATCCCGGAGTTGACACGCGAGTTACAGAAAAAACGAAGTCGCCGGATAAGCTGATAAGCGGGATATACAGTTGGTGTTTGGGCAAAGAAAACCTACGCGTCACCT
The DNA here is from genome assembly GCA_023690525.1 of Holotrichia oblita. Lineage (NCBI taxonomy): Eukaryota > Metazoa > Arthropoda > Insecta > Coleoptera > Scarabaeidae > Holotrichia > Holotrichia oblita. The sequence continues at coordinate 399,676 of JALQSN010000021.1, read as the reverse complement.
GCCCCCGGTGCGGCGGGTCAGGGCATTACAGTTACAATCAACGCGACGGTACAAAGTGTTTCAAATGTTGGGGTAAAAAGTACGTCCTCCCGAAGTTAAGCAAGAAGTGGATAACCCTTGTGATTGAGGAAAGAAGCAAGGCATTAGCAAGCGCAGAGTGACGGGGCAAAGCCCCGGATAATAATAAGGAGGATATGCTATGAATGAATTTGAAAAATATGCTTTGGAAGAGGCTTGCAGACAATGGATTGATTTTATTGATGAAGCACCAGAACGTAAAACAGGCAAGGGATTTGCCGAGTTTTATAATGAAATATATTTACATATGAAAAAGGAGAATTTTAACATGGATAAGCACGAAGAAATAATGAAAAGAATGATTTCGGCAGCTCTACATACGAAGTACGAAAACAGTTGTGCATATAGCAAAGATGAAATATTGAAAGAAGCTGTATCCCTTAAAAACGCATTGAATAGCCTATATTCCGTCACCGACAAACAATGGCAGAATATACTCGCTGATATAGGCAGTTACGTGGATTTCTTGATTTAATAAAGAGTGACCACCTTCACGCGGGTGGGTAATGCGGGAATTGGGTCACACCCCCCCACAGACGACAGAAAGGAGTTATGGAAAATGTTTATTGAAACAAAGTTTTACGACAGCGGGAAAGCCTATGCCAAACTGCACAAATGCGAGGATGAACCGCAGAAAGAAACGTCGGAAAAATACGATGTTTATATTGAAAAGGTTGACAACCTGCAAGAATGGGCAGAGAACGAATTGGAAATAGAACTTGTAAATGTCATTGTTGATTTTGTTGCCGACTTGGAAAATGGAGATTGGGTTGATATCACAAATTACTGCTGAACAATCCGAAACGCTCCGACTGGGAGCGTCCGCAGGAAGTGACTGCCCTGCGCTGATGAGGTAGGTCAACCGAAAGCAATAACCGAAAGGGGCAAACAAGATGAGCAGTTACACAGAGCAAGTGTATAAATTTATCGCAGGAGGGACAGAGAATGAACCCTTATGACTTGTACGAGGAAGCTGTCAAACGGCTTCCCGCCGGACACATAGACCACCATGCGAGTGATTTGTATATCAAAGTTACGCCGGACAGCCGCCTATTGGTGGAAGCATATCGCAAGGAAATCATCGCGGAGCGCGGCGCACGAGCAGACATTATCACGATGTTTCGCAGTATTCACCCGGACGACAAAGGCGCGTTGTGGTATGAGATACCGTTCCATTATACGCCGTACTGGTCTGAAAGAGGGTGCAGGTAATGTCGCCGCATAATGTTAAATCGGGAAATATTAAAAATTTCGTGGGCGACAAAGCCTACCAAGTTATTAAAAATATCGCTGTTGACGGCGAAGCACTACGCGCCGCGCTCGTCACACCGCAGAACGCTCGTGCAGTATTCGCGGATTTGTCCGAGCATGACATAAAATCCATCTGCGCTGAAATCAGCAACAGCGGCACAATCGGGCAAGTACGCAAAACCACACGCGATGAAATCACCGCGACATTTGCCGCCGTCGGATATGAAACCGTTATATTTGACGACGAAGAAGCCATATACGAAGCGCAGAAGTATTACCGCGCCGGGGAACAAATATGCACCTATACCAACCTGCCCCGCCGCATGGAAGAATATCACATGATTGTAGCCATATGCGCCGATATTGATAAAATCAAACGCGCAAAAAATCCGAGCCGCGATGATGAATACGGGACAAGCATATTAAATATCCAAATCGCCCGGAACGGTTCTCACATGAGCATAAAAAACCGCTACAACCATACCGTTCCGCAACCGGATAGCACCCTAAACAACAACCTTGACTTACTCGCTCCCGGATTACAAAGCATGGTGCTTGGCTTTTATGGATTTGCCAGTCTTGCCAGTAAAAAAGCGCATTATGAGAACATAGTAAATATCAACGGCGTTTATCTCAAATACCACACCGAGCGAGATAACAAATACTACGGAACATTTGTTCTTGACGGCACAAACGGCACACGATTTACCGACCCAAGCCGCTATTTTATAACAGCCGGGAACGGCGACCGTTTCCACGCAAGACCACTTGTGTTGGACTTCAAGACCAAGACCGCCACCGATTTGACTGACGGGCAAAACGGCAAAGCGATATTATTAACTCGCGCAATGAAAGAGGGTTTGTTAAACAGCGCGAACAAGGAACGTGCTGAAACCTTGACCGCTACTTTCCCGGAATCGAAGCGGGAATTGTTGCAAACAAACAAAAAAGCCCTGCAATACATTAACGCCGCCTATGGTTACGATTTCACAAAGCCATTCACCGTTACGGGATTTACGGGACGGTTCACCGCCAAGAGTATCGAAAAAGCCACAGGACACACAGATGGTATTTTACTTGTATGCTGTCGCTCTGATATGAACGCCGTAAAATTACAACGCAGCGGGACATTCGCGGCAAAGGATTTACCCCGCGCTACGAGCGTAGGAAATTTTTACTCGCAAGGCGATTTTGAAAATGCCCGAAAAAGCGGCATGGCGGCAGTATTCTTTGTCAACCAAGCCAAAGAGTACCGAGGACAACCGAAGCCGGAGAAGCAGAACGCGTCTTACTCATACCGTACGCAACGTGAAGCAGTCATTGACAGCGCAGGCAACGACCTAACCCAATCCCGAATTGATTTAGAGCAAAGATTGAAAAAATATAAAACCGAAAAACGTGCAAGAGAAGCCGCCGCGCAGGACCTTACTTCCGACATTGCGGAAATTGACACACTATTTGCCGACTTCAAGCAAAGCCTAATCACCCTATTGACCGCCGCTTCAACTTATGAAGATTTTAACTCCATAGAGAAAATGACAGGCTACAAAGTTACATGGCTTGTGCGTGACATCGAAACCATAAAACGCAAAGCGTCCAATAAATCATTTGACAGCACGAAGCAAGCGCGGAACATGATTGAAAGTGCAAAGGAAGGTATAAAAAAATTGACTGCAACGGATAAGGCGGAAAAATAAATAAACGAACGCGAATTTTACGATTATCTCCAAGAAAATTACACGTTTGACGGAACGGTAAGCCGTTTAATTAACAATATCCTTGAATATATAAAGGGGCAGGATTTTATAGACGCGGAGGACGCACAAACGCACTTGAAATCGTTGCTTGACGGAGCGTTCGGGATTGAGGAACGCGAAATAAAACTCTACCGCGCCCCGGAGTGCGAAGAATGCGGGGAGTACGCGCCCTATGGATTAAAAGAGTGCGACGGCAAGATGTTGTGTAGTGACTGTGAAGCACATTGGGACATATCGGACGAATAACAGGAGGATAAACCATGAAAAAGAAACCGAAGAACTTCGTTGAGTTTTACAAGGACAACGGCATATACAAGGACGAACGCGGGTACTACTCCTTTATAACTGACTTCTCAAAAAGGTACGACAGTAAAAAATCCATCAGAGCGGCAATATCTCAATGTATCAAAAACGGTTGGGAATTGCGGAGCATGAAAGAAGTAACCCAAATTATCAAAGCGGCGGCTAACCCTTTGACATTGTGTGGGCAGGTGAAAAGGAAATGACGTTAAATAACTCCGACGGCGATATACGCGCTCAATGTGTGAAGCTGTACGACGAGGAACTTGAAACGCTCTGCGAGAAGCTAAACCCGGCATACACGTCGTACACCGATTGCAAAGAAAGGTACGCGGGAATTATGGATTATTTTCGCGTTCAACTCCACCGGGGGTATATCACGAAAGAACAATACCTCGAACGAGCGAGAATGTTTGTCGGCTATAACGAAAAGCAAAAGAAAAGAGATTGATTATGGCGTACATAGGCGGCGGGGTATGTGAAGAATATAAGAAACCGAGAAAACGATTAGCGAGTACGTTTTAGAGGATATTTTGCGAAAGTTGTCTAAGGGACATCAGAAAAGATTTGGCATACACCTTAAACGAAATAAAGTGGGCGAGAAGCAAAGAAAATGAAAAACGTGGACAATGTATAATCCCCCTGCCGGATAAGCGGGGGGATTGCTTTATTTGCGTACACAAAATTGTACTCAAAAAGATATGCAAATGTTTGTGTACAAACGCCAAATTCTGAAATGATGTGCGGAGGACGAGTGATGATAAGTGAGCATTTACGGATATTTGTGTGAATATATGAAAACCCATGAAAATCAAAAACCTATTCCCACTCAATCGTTGCCGGGGGTTTGGACGTAATATCATACACAATTCGGTTTACTTCCGGTACTTCGTTTGTGATACGCGTTGAGGCTGCTTCTAGAACCTCATAAGGTATTTTGGCGAAGCTGGCTATCATAGCGTCCACACTGTGTACTCCTCTTAAAGCTATCGTATGGCCATATGTTCTTTTATCATTTGTAACACCAACAGAACGCAAGCCTGTTATCACCGCAAAGTATTGCCATATCTTACGTGCATATCCCGCTTTGGCAACTTCGTCCCTAAAAATATAATCAACTTTTCTTAATATATCGAGTTTTTCCTTAGTTACCTCACCAAGCACGCGTACGGCAAGTCCCGGGCCGGGGAATGGCTGACGGTATACCATACTCTCAGGCAGGCCGAGTATTAAACCAACCTTCCGTACTTCATCCTTGAATAAATCCTTAAGGGGCTCGATTATTTCTTTAAAATCTATAACATCGGGAAGCCCGCCGACATTATGATGGCTCTTCACTAATGCTGAATTTTTTGTACCACTCTCAATTATGTCCGGATAGATTGTACCTTGAACCAAAAAATCAACAGCGCCTATTTTTTTTGCTTCTTCTTCAAATACACGAATAAATTCTTCACCAATAATTTTGCGTTTTGTTTCAGGCTCTGTCACGCCTTGCAGCTTATTTAAGAACCTATCCTCGGCATCTATACGTATTAAATCCATGTCAAACCGTTCTTTAAAAATAGCTTCAACTTCATCGCCCTCATTAAGGCGCATTAGGCCATGATCAACAAAAATACATGTCAGGCCCTTCCCCGCTGATTTATGCATTATCGCAGCACATACGGCGGAATCAACCCCGCCCGATAACGCTAACAGCACCTTTTTACCGGCAAGTTTTTCCTTAAGCCCTTCTACCATTCTATCGGTAAAAATATCCATTTTCCAGTCACCTTTAAAACCACAGGTGTCAAATAAAAATGTGTTTACCGCTTCACCGCTCCCGGCTTCGGAAGCCATAAGCGTCGGAACGTCATAAGCACAATCTGTCTCTGTAATTATACCCATAGGTTTTTTTGCTTCTATCTCATTAAGCGGTGTATCATCAGGCAAAACTTCCGAATACACACCCATATCCCGCGCCATACGGGCTATGCGTTGAGCTTCCGCACCGCCTTGGCTTAGTATTATTAATAATTCATGATTCATTTATGATTCATCCCTTCATTTCATAACTAACTTTCTTCTCGTAAGCTTTGTAGCGATTGATTTTATTAATTTTTCATTAGGTTCGAATATTATTACGGTTTTCTTTCCTTTATACGATGTCACAAACCTATAAGTATTTTCTTTTGTTTTACCTGAGCTGTAGTTTTTAGTCACTTCTGCTCCTGTGTAATACGAATCCTGCTGCTTGTCGTCCACATGCGACATCATCTCAATTATGCCGACATCTGCCGAAAACATCCTCTTACGACGGTTTCTGTTGTAAATTACATCAATATCAAGCTCTCCGTTGGTGAATATGTATTCATACTCCACATTAAGAAACCCAAAACCAAAATATACACCGAATACTACCGCAACAAGGACTATCGAAGCAAATTCACCAACAATACCAAATGCTAGAAATGATATTATAATGGCTGCCACTATCATTAAAACTCTCAGTGCCGTATCCTTAGCGGTTGATTCCTTTTTGATTATTTGCTCGTTGAAAATATCTCCCACTTAAATCCTCCTTATATGATTAATAAAACATTTCCTCGACTAATTTCGCCGTATCCTCAATATAGTGTTCAAAATATTGCGACTTCTCGGCTGTTCCCGGCAATGTTGCTGTTTGTATCTCGCATGACATTATATCATCCAGATACCAAAGATATTTCGGCAGGTCGGTTATCTTGAAATCCGTTTTTACATATGATACAAATGTTGAAATATGTGCCGGTATATTACTTATTATCTTGTCCCTTTTCAACGCTTGTTTAAATAACTCCTTAATAAATTGCTGTTGTACCTCTACCCTTTGTAAATCCGCGCGAACATAACCTTCGCGATACCTAACAAGCCCCTCCGCCATTTCACCATTAAGATTTACCAGGCCACCTGGTATGTTTATCAAAAGGTCCTGGCTAGGGTCTTCGTAATAAAGGCCGCCCGCTGGTATTTGCATACTAACACCACCTATATCGTCAACAATTTTTTTGAATGCGGAAAGGCTTATTTCGGCGTAATAATCCATTTTTACGCATAAAATATCCTCAACCTGCTTTAAAACATATTCCGCGCCTAAATCTTTCCCTGCGTAGCTGTGTACCTCATTTATCCTCATTACGCCGCTGGAAGGAAGATTTTTCCTGCCTGCATCCTTAAGAGATTGCAACCTTTCGCCTGATAATTTAACATATGTGTCGCGAGGGATGCTTATAAGATTTATTTTTTTTGTCGTAGCGTTAAAACATCCGGCTATAACAACATCAGCTAATAATCCGCTCTTATCAACGCCAATTATAACAAAATTTGTTTTGTTCGGAGCTTTGAATATATCCACTATCGAACCGCTGGCGCTTGTGCTGCTCGGCTTTTCAGAATTTGGCACAATATTAGTTTGCAATGTATTTCCCGTAGTTATATCTACCGATGGTTTAGCTTCGCCGCTGCCGGGCGCCACTACCATATATGCAAATATTCCGGCGGCCGAGATTATACAGAAACTTCCAACTATTACCGCCAATATTGTAAAAAATTTTAATATCAGCGCTTTTTTTGCCTGATTCAAAAAAATCACTCCCTTCTGACTTGCAATTATAACAAACGTTTTCCAAAAAATAAAGTTCCTTAATAATATTTTAAGGAACTTTATTTATATTCTTACTTCTGACTATGTAATTATATTAACCCAAAACTAATAATCAGCGCTTTATCAACCTTTTTCATAATTTCATTATCTAAGCGGCAAATTTTTTCCCTAAGTCTTTTTTTATCTATTGTACGAACCTGCTCCAGTAATACGACAGAATCTTTTATTAACGTACATTGCTTACAATCAATTTCTATATGAGTGGGAAGCTTTGCTTTATTTATCTGTGATGTTATCGCCGCACATATAACCGTCGGCGAATACCTGTTGCCTACATCATTTTGTATTATCAGCACAGGTCTTATGCCTCCTTGCTCAGAGCCAATAACTGGACTTAAATCAGCGTAAAATATATCGCCGCGTTTAACTAACATAGAACCACCAGCCCCATTTTAGCGGCTTACCTTATTAATCAAACCGCTGAATTTTCTTATATCTAGTATTCCCAAATAAAGAGGCTGTATACATATTTAATTTTAACCTTTATAAACTCGCGGTACCCTCTTTCCAATACAGCAAATTATTTCATAGCTTATCGTATTTTCAAGCGCCGCTATTTCATCAACGGTTATAGAATTTTCGCCTTGCTGGCCTATCAATACAACTTCATCGTCCGTACATACATTATCTATATCACTAACATCTATCATAAATTGATCCATACATATGTTTCCGATTATACGGGCGTAAGCTCCGTTGACCAGTACTCGCCCTCTATTGCCTAAAAGCCTTGAATATCCGTCTGCATACCCGACAGGGATAGTCGCCATCTTTAATTTTTTATCCGCAAAAAAGCTGCGCCAATACCCAACGCTTGCTCCCGCGTCAATTTCTTTGACATGGCTGATATGTGTTTTTAAACTCATAGCCGGTTTCAAACCAATATTATCCTCTAAGCCATCTGATGGAGCATAACCATACATTATGATACCTGTCCTTACCATGTCACAATCGAAGTTATCAAGATTCATAACTCCTCCGCTATTGGCCAGATGCCTTATCCCTGTATTGACGCCTCTTGTATTAAGCTTTTCGACCATTTGCATAAATAAATCGTATTGATGTTGCGAAAACTCCTTATCCGCGTCTGAAGCTGCTAAGTGACTGTATATACCTGTTATTTCTATGTTGGGAAGCTGTGATATTCTTATTATTTCCTCTTCCTCAGCTTCTCCGGGAAAATATCCTATCCGGTTCATGCCTGTATCTATTTTTATATGTATCTGCGCCGCTTTTTTATACTGCACCGCAATTTTTGATAATTTTTCTGCTGTTTTATATGAATAAACAGTCTGTATCAAATCGCTTTGTAAAGCGTCGCACATCCTTGGCTCGGGATTGTATCCCATAATTAGTATCGGGCATGTTACACCTGCCTCGCGAAGCATCACGCCCTCCTCGCAAATAGCCACGCCTAGCCAATCTACTCCGTTTTCAAGCGCCGTCTGCGACACCCTCTACGGCGCCATGCCCATATCCATCGGCTTTTACTACCGCCATAATTTTTGCTTCCGCAGCAACTCTCCTGCGTATTGCCCGTACATTCTCTGCTATATTTTTAAGGTTTACTTCCATACAAACTCTTTCGTAATCCATAATTACCCCCTTGGTACTTTAAACAATTCATCTTCCATCTTTGGATTATACTCGAAATTTTTATAAGTAACAATAACTCTTTCACTTCCGTCAGGGTCATATATAACCAATTTCAACGGCTTCAATGTTTCATTATCGACCCATAACTTCTCGGTACTTAAATACGCATGGCCTCCGGGTATTGTCGCCTCAAAAACGGTGCATCTGCTTTCGTCCATTGTGGATGCGTTGATTGATATTTCCAGCGACTTAAAATAATTCTGCACAAACGTTGTGAACAGTACCTCCATACGGTCTCTCGATTCGGTTGAGGTTACGGAAATTTTACCGGCTATCTTAGGATTAAACTGACAAATTTGCTTCCCATCCGATAAAGTTACATTACCAGCCACTTTTTGCGGCCCCGTTATCTCAATCCTGTATTCTCCGGTCTTTTTACCATATTGCGCTGTATCATAGGTGTTCGAGCCTTTGTTGTTTATGTATTCAATCGTGGCTTCTGTCGTGAAGCATTCCAGCTCTGCCAGCTTCTTATGTATTTTTTCATATGCCGACATATCATCCTGCGAATCTGTACGCAAACCGCATGATGAAAGTAAAAACGCACTTAGAGCGATTATCATTGGCAAAAACTTTAGTTTCATTTTTTATAACCTCCTCGGTATCCTGATGGTGTACGGCAACATGGCCTTTTATATATATACTTTAGGAAACGTGTTTTAATGAAAAAACTTGCTTTTTTTTTAAATTGATGTATACTCTTTTTTGCGGCGCAGGGAAAACGGTTAAAATCCGTTACAGCCCCCGCTACTGTATTTGGGGATGAAATCCGCAGTTAAGCCATTGGGTATATGCCTGAGAAGGCTTCGGAGAGTAAAATGATCCAAAAGTCAGGATACCGGCCGCAAAATTTATGTTTTTACTTCGGAGGAAGCAAAAAAACTTAACGCCGCTTTAAGGCGTTGTTTTTGTATGCGACCCGCTAAAAAGCGGGTTTTTTTATTAGGAGGAAAAATGAAAAATTTAATTTTATTTATTTCAATGTTATTTTTATTACCATTACTCTTCGCTTGTAAAAGTGAAGCCGTTAATCCCGAAGGCAGCAAATCCGGTATTTATCCACTGACGATAATTGATTCTAACGGCGATGAAGTCACAATCCAAAAAGAGCCTGAGTTTATAATTTCGGCATCGCCGAATATAACAGAGGCTATTTACGCATTAGGAGCTGGAGACAAGCTTATCGCCCGAAGCGATTTTTGCGATTATCCTCCGGAAGCGTTAGAGATTGAGAGCATCGGAATGTTCAATACCCCCGATATTGAGAGGATATTAGAGCTTAATCCCGATTTAGTGATTGCATCAGCGCATTTTAGGGAGAACGCGGTTAGGCTTCGTGAATTAGGATTAAATGTATTAGCATTATACGAGGATGAAAACTTTGAAGGGTCATATTCTCTTATTGAAAATTTGGGGTTAGCGCTTAACAGAGAAGCCGAAGCAAATGAGATAGTATCTGGTATGAAATCTCTTGTAGCCCAAACTACTTCGCTTGTATCAGATTTAAGCAAGCCTAGCGTTTACTATGTTGTCGCCTTTGGCGTGAGCGGTGATTTTACCGCCGGCGGAAATACTTTTATAGGAGAAATGATAGAAAAAGCCGGCGGCGATAATATCGCGAAAAACATCGAGGGTTGGGGATATAATCTTGAAAATCTACTCGAAGCCGACCCTGATATAATAATTATTTCAAATCAATTTGATTCTAAGGAAATATTTATTAACGCAGATAGTTATAAAGAGCTCACTGCGGTTAAAAATGGGCGTGTATACGAAATCGAAAACAATATGCTTGACCGGCAGGGTGTACGTAATGCCGATGGTCTCAGGGCACTTGCTGAAATTTTGCACCCTGAAGCGTTTGCTAAAAAGGGCAATTAATATGAATTTTATAAAAAGAAAAACCGCTGTACAAGCGGTAACCCTTTGCGCATTTTTATTATTTGCAATTTTATTAGCGGTTTCTATTGGTTCAGCTAATCTCTCAATTCTTGAAAGTTTAAAAATAATTTTACGTATATCAGACGCAACGGGAGTTTATAATACGATTATTTGGAAAGTACGCCTCCCCAGAGTTCTATTATCCGGGTTAACAGGTATGGGGCTCGCCATTGCCGGCGCTGCTTTTCAAGGATTGTTTCAAAATCCGTTGGCAGACCCACATATACTTGGTGTTTCCTCCGGCGCCGCACTGGGCGCTTCCATTGCTATGATTCTCGGCGTAAGCTCAATCCCTTTTATTGGCGCGGGTTCGGTCGGTATATTCGCTTTTATCGGAGCACTTGGAGCAACCGCGCTTGTTTATAGTGTAGCGCGTGCAGGCGTCCGGGTTTCTACAGTACAAATTGTACTTGCGGGTTCTGCGGTGAGCGCCATGTTATCAGCAATTATTAGTATGTTAATGATATTTAATAGAAGCAAGATTGAAAAGGTTTACTTCTGGACACTTGGAAGCTTTTCTGGAGCAAACTGGAACGAGGTTTGGTTTTTATTTTTCTTTATTATTGTATGCGGCTTAGCGCTCATTATAATGTCAAGAGATTTGGACGCTCTTGCCACTGGTGATGAAACAGCCGCTTCGCTTGGCGTTGATACTACACATGCAAGGCTTATAATAATACTTATTACATCACTGCTTGTGGCGGCTTGCGTTTCAGTCAGCGGGATAATCGGCTTTGTCGGGCTCATTATACCTCATGTGCTGCGTATGCTTATAGGCTCCACACACCGAAAATTATTGCCGTTTTCCGCGTTAGGAGGCGCAATTTTTATGACTTTGTGCGATACCTTTGCCAGAAATCTCGCATCCCCGGCGGAAATTCCAGTCGGAGCTGTTACGGCGATTTTTGGCGGTCCGTTTTTTATATACCTTCTTTATCGCAATAAGGGGGGCAAAATATGAATGGCATTAACATAAATGGTTTGAGCTGGAAGCCAGGCGAGGAATATATTTTAAAGGAAATAACTGCGGATTTTGAAAAAGGTTTTTTTTATGGTATTTTAGGCCCTAACGGTTCAGGCAAAACATCACTTTTAAGACATATTATGCGTATAATGCGTCCCGAGGAACAGGCTGTACTGCTTAACGGCGAGGACATACGCGGCTTCAGCAGGAAAGAACTTGCCCGCGAAATGGCATGGATGCCGCAGAACACCACAATCGACATAAGCTTTACCGCTTATGAAATAGTGATGATGGGCAGATTATCTCATCTTAAACCATTTCGGCGTGAAAGCCCCTCCGACCGCCAGAATGTACGTGAAGCAATGGAAATGACAGCTTGTTGGGAACTGCGTGAAAACGCTTTTTATACTTTAAGCGGCGGAGAAGCGCAGCGTGTCATAGCCGCCAGAGCAATAGCCCAGGACGCGCCCGTCATCATACTCGATGAACCAATTTCTCATCTTGATATCAGGTATCAAAAAGAGCTTATGGAAACGATGACATTACTGCGTAAAGAACGCGGCAAAACAATAATCGCAGTATTACATGATTTAAACCTTGCCGCACAATACTGCGATAAAATATTTCTTCTTAATAAAGGAGAGATATACGCATATGGCAGTCCGGAATCCGTTCTAACACCTGAAAATCTTTTTAATGTATATGGCATCGAATTTTACCGAATGGCTCATCCGACTACTAACAGTTTGTATCTGATACCTAAATAATTATTTTTATAAATATATTTGAGTTTAAAAAGTTTACTTCTTCACAATATTTAAAATTAAGGGTAGAAATATTTTTTCACATATGTTATAATTGAATTTAGAAGCTTATATAATTATGCGGATGTGGCGGAACTGGCAGACGCGCCAGACTTAGAATCTGGTGGGCAACCGTGGGGGTTCGAGTCCCTTCATCCGCAGGAAGCATTGAAGAATTAGGGATTGCAGGTTTTCTGTAGTCCTTTTTTCTTTCCCATTTTTTTGCGTCTGGGTACTATTTGGGTACTGTTGTACCGTTTCCTTATATATTAAATATGTTTTCTACTACGTTTTTCTTGTTTTTATAATATTGAATACCATAAAAAATAAAACGTCGCAGAAGAGCGTATAATACATTTTAAAAACATAAAAAATCTCCGCTCCCCCAACAAAAAAACAACCCGCACTGTCAAACGACAAACGGGTTGTTCTTCATTTTGTAGGGAGGGCAGTACCCCTCTATTATATTGTGTCCGGATTGGAGTGGGTTATGCGGTGGGGCGGGATTTGTCGAACTCTATATTTTCGGTTATGGTGTGGTGTTGTCAGCAACCGCTTTCCACGATTGCTAACAAGTTTGTCTAAGGGATTGTAAAAATTATTAAATAAGTGTATATTAATAGTGGCTTGATTATTCATAAGTCTGTTAATAGCCTGTTGAAGACTTTTCAAGCTAGCCTCGCACGTAATTGACTTTGATTTTTTTTGTTTGAATTTTCTTTTATGTGCGTAGTATAGTGTGTGTTGCATATAATATCGAAAGGGAGGTTGCGCTTATGACGCTAACAAAAATAGACAAAAAAGAAAAAGAATTTGATAACGATGTTCAGTCTGGGGCTTATGAGCATTTTTATTCTAAACAACGCAAATTAACAAAAGATATGTATGCAACTTATAAACACTTTGGTAAAAGTACTGATAAGATAGCAATAAAATCAAAGTAATAAAGAGGGTCATATCCTTAATCGGAGTATGACCCTCTTGTAGTTACAGACATACTATTGTGGTTTTCAATAATTTTGGATATATAAACATCCTCGTTAAATAAATGCATATAGCAATGATGTAACGTTAGTATATATTCTTGTAATTTTGGGTTTGACTCTAGCTCAAAAATTTTCAATCCCATATCTTGACATTGTTTAATGTCAAAATGGCGGCTGTGGGTTTTCGACTTAGCATTTTCGTTTAGCTTATCTAAAATATTTTTTATTGCATACTCCGCATTTTCACCCCTAAACATATTTTCTTCTAACCATTGTTTAAGAAGCTCTTCTGATAATTCCGTTGATTTTTTACACTTTTCATAAAAAGCAACAGGATATTTCATTAAAAGAGTTTGCCAATATGCCATTGTGGACTCATCTTCTGACATTTCTCTTTTAGCTTTATCAAACTCCTGTATGATGTCGAACGCCGGTATTCCCCCAAACTGCGGGTCTATTGGGCCTAAACTCGAATGCTTACCCATGTAAATTGTATTGCATGCACATGCCAGCATTGTACCAGCCGACATGGCCATATGTGGCACAAATGCTCTAATATTTTCCTTCCCAAAAATTGAGTATAAATAATTTACTATCGCTTCCAAGGCCGTTGGGTCGCCTCCAGGTGTTTGTATAATTAAATCCAATCCCTTATTTTTATCAAGCTTATAAACAGTACTCATGAATCCATGCATATCACTATCATTGATATCTACATTTTCTAGTGGTTCATTAGCCAAAAAGTTAGAATAATAACAGATAACATTTCGACCTGTGTATTTGTACAAATTTTTTAAATACCCACGCCTTTGTATTTTCCCGGCATTATCGGCTTTGTTTGCGATGTCATGTATAGATGGCATTTTTATACGCCCTTTCTTGAAATTATAAAGTAAAAGTAACTGTAATTATCAATATCATTTTACATAATAATACAATAATTATAAAATTTCAACAAAAAAGTTATGGCAAAGAAAAAGCGCGATGCGGAGTTTTTTTTGTCGAGCTCGTCTCAATTACAGCGTGATTGATACAAAGAATTGCTTAATATACATTGCATTTTTAATCGCATTTTCATGTAACACGCATCACATTTTTGACTTGACCAGCTTATTAGGGTTTCGGTTCGTTTGGTATGTCTTTTTTGTCACGTTCAATCTTCTCTGTAATAGCCTTATTAACGAAGCTGTTAAGGCTTTCGCCCTGCTCGGCAGCATGAGCTTGTAATTCTGCTTTTTGACCTTTTGGTATCGTTATTTCAAGCCTATCATAATTGTTTTTTACATATTTATGAACTGCCTTCTGTTGTGCTTTACTTGTTGGCAAAGATAACGCCTCCTTTGACTATGATTGTACAATAAATATATAATCACGTAAATATACATATTGCATAAACATATTCACGTAAATAGATTCGAAGTTTAGCTATTTATTGCATTGATATATTCACGTGAATATATTATAATAACTTCACAAAACAAACACAGGGGGTAAAAAGGAATGAAAACAATAGAAATAACAGGAAAGGAACTTAACCGTTCAAATCCGTACGTTGATTTTGTGTACGACGGGATTCTCTATAGATGGTACACAAATGAAGATAAATTCAACAAGGTTTACTACTTACCGGGAGATTTCAACAAAGCAGTGAGGGGCAAGGAAAGGCAAGAAGTTTTTTCGCAATTAAAAAACATGGTTGCCCAAGAAGAAGCAGAGGACAAAAAATCCGGAATTATCAATTTTACAAAAGTTATTGAAGCTAAAAAAGTTAAAGAAAAGGAAGCTAAGAGGATTGAAGAATTAAAAACTTATTTTTTTGATTTAATCGAAGGTCAGCCGCAGGAAACAGTAATGCAAATAGCAAAAACGATACTGAGCGGCGATATGGAAGCTTATAAAACGGTCACCGAGCCTATTATAAGAAGAAAAGTAATATATGAATGTAACACCAATAAATAAACCCACACCGGCCCGGGCGACGGTAAACGCCCGGTAGGAAATTTTGAGGGAGGCCAGCAAAAGTGTTAAAGACAATATCAAGTATGAAATATCAGAAAGACATTTCCTATTATACAGATGACATTATGGAAAGCGGTATGGGTATCCATTGCTGCACAGGATACGCCGATGATGGCAATGGAGTATACGAGATTATTTTTGATTTGCGCGGCGATCATTATTATTTAAAAGATATTGAAGAAGTCGAATAACCCGTCGGACGGCTTCCGGCAAATAACTTTAATGGAGGGCTAACAATGGCAAGATTAAATTATTATCAGTTTCCAAATGAAATAGACGCACACACACGCTACATGAACGGCGCGGCGAACCAAAATGGCGAATGTCTTAAAGGGTATGACACCTGCCGGGGCTGCCCTTTAAACAACGGTGGCGGTTGGCGGGAATGTGAACATTATAAATGCCTTGAAGCAGAGGAAACTATCGGCAGCATTACCGTTACAACTGCGAAAGCTCTCTTAAAGCAGTTCGGTGGTTCGGCATGGACACAACATTGTGACAGGGACGGCGGTTGTTTTGAGGTAACGGAAATAAAGTTGAACGGTAATAATAGCAAGTTTAAATATAACAAGCATTTATAAACCGGTTGGGTACCGGCAGGAAGGAGTAACCATTGAAAAGAAAACGCGCCTACAAAAGACTTTCAGAGAGGTACAGAAGCCTTGATATTACAGAATATATAAATATTTTAATGGGGTGCGGTTTTATGGATTTTATCGAGCAAGCAGAACGGATTATTGACGGGGTAATGATACTGGAGGATTACGAGGGTGAGTTTATTTGCACCGTAAGTGAAGACACGCAGCTTAAGGTTATTAAGCATTATTACGATGGTAAATTCTTCGGATGGAACGTATACGCGCTTATTGACAGTGATTTAAAGCTCTTAGAAACTTACGAAAGTAAACGTGAGGCAATAAGCGTTGTGGAAAATATTAAGAAAGAGCTACGGCTTGGAACGAAGCGTTATGAGCTGCCGGGGAATTAGGAAAGGATGAAACTATGAACGAGGTACAGGAAATTGAGCGCATTGTTATTGAATTGAAAAAGGCTTACGACCTTATGGGGGTTAATACTCGTTACAACCGAAGGATTAATCAAGCACGGGAGATTGTTAAAGCTGAAATGTTAAGCTTGGATAAGTTACGGACGCAAATAAAAGAAGGCTCGCTGTTACGCCAATAACAACAAGCCATGTGGTAAACCAAGAGGTGTACCCCTAACGCAAATAAAAGGATACACCTCTTGGAGATTTATTTCAATAATAAATTTTATGGAGGCTTTATTATGTCAAAAGACGAGTATATACAATTAATTGAAATTTCGGGGAAATTGGAAAATATACGGGATAATATCAACAGTGTATGCAATGTTATCCTTGAGCCGGTAACGCAACGGGCGTTGTATACTGAGGTATGTGCTATTGATGGGGTTATTGAAAGTATATTGACGGTTGGGTTAAAAAGGCGCTGAAAAATGCGTCTTTTTTTATGAAAAAATAAATCTTTTTCAAAACATTGACACGTGTATTGATACGTGTTATAATTATTTACATAAGGAGGGGATAAAGTGAAAAGCTATTCATCAAGGGAAGTAATTCAAAAATTAAAAGTGGATGGTTGGGTTGAAGTTTCCTGCGAAGGCAGTCACCATCAATTCAAACACCCAACAAAGCCGGGTAAAACAACCGTAAAAGACCCACAAAAAGATATACCAATAAAAACCTTGAAGCGAATAGAACAGCAATCGGGCGTTAAGTTTGACTAACGCCATTGCGGCTCGCTTTATCCCCCAAACGTTAAAGAAGGAGGCGTATATCATGCACAAAGATTCTTACTCGTATATAGCCGTTGTAAGCTTCGACGACGACGGTATTTCTATTAACTTTCCAGACCTGCAAGGCTGCTTTACGTGCGCGGAAAATGAAGATGAAATATTTAAAATGGCTAAAGAAGTGTTAGGGTTACATCTGTGGAGCATGGAGAATGATAACGAGCCTATTCCCGATCCGTCGCTGTTAAAAAACATAAAAGTTGATGTAAACGAAACTGCCATACTGGTTGATGTTTTTATGCCGCCGGTAAGAGATAGAATAAACAACAGAGTAATTAAAAAAACTTTAACATTACCACAATGGCTGAATGTTGAAGCAGAAAAACACAATGTTAATTTTTCCCAAGTATTGCAAAATGCTTTAAAAGAATATCTCCAAGTTGCGAAATAGTGTTAGGAATGAACAGCAAAAATTAAAAACGGCCTCTAAGGTATCAACCTCGGAGGCTTTTCCATGCCGCATTTTTGCTTTCGATAATAGCGTTGGTGCTTTCACCGCTAATAAAAAAAGAGTTTCTTAGTTGTTGGGTTGGGAGTCCCATATATCAAAGCAGTATATGTATACTTATTTTGGAATCAAATGGGTGTGTGGCGTAATATCCTGACAAGCCGTTGCGTAGGATGATTTATATACAAACCAGCCTGCTCTCTTACACTCAGAGGCAAACGACCAATCAAAACAATCTGAACAAGTTAAATCCCAAAATTGTTTATAGTTTGAACATTTTTCTAATGAGGGATTATTTTTATCTTTTAATTGACATCTGGGCTTAAAAACACAATTTGTACATATCGTATTAATATACATAAGTTTTCCCTCTCATCTATAGAATTAATATAAAATAACCGTAACCCTAATTATAATAAAAATAAGCTATAAATGCAATCAATTATTGTAATTTATCTACAAATTAAAACAAACCCCATACAACCTACAACCATGCTCCGGACAAAAAAATAAGCCCCCCTCGGGGATTGCGCCGGGGTGGATACTCTATTGTATTTAGCTCGCCCTATATTCTTTTCGGTTTTAGCATCCTTCGAAGTTAAAAGTTTAACATGACTTTAAACGGAGTATTGACAAACCGAGCAAAAACTTCTATATTTAAAATGTAACACAAACAAAAATAGAACACTTATATTATTTTTATTACTATAACACAAATTTCACGCGTTCATATTGGAGATAAAGGGGTGAGGATCGTGATAGACTGCTTGTTATTAACTAGGTATTTTTTATTTAAAGAATCCATGGGAAATTTAAAATTGCAAAAGCTGTGTTATTACGCTCAAGCATGGTATGTTACTATTTTTAATGAGCCATTAATAAAAAATCATTTTGAAGCATGGGTGAACGGCCCAGTGTGCCCTGATATTTACCATAAATATAAGACATACGGAAGTAGCGCTATAAAACTAAATGAAAACGAACACGTCGATGTAAAAAGAGATGTGGAAATCTTTTTAGATAAGATATATGAACTTTATGGCCCTTTTAATGCGAAAGTTTTAGTTAAAATGACACATAATGAAGACCCATGGAAAAAAGCGAGAGAAGGTCTGTCGCCTTTTGATTATTCATCAAACGTAATATCAATTGAAAGTATGAAGAGGTATTATAGCACGCATCCAAACTACACGATGTTGAAGCCCGGTTTAAAAAAGGAATTAGGCGTTTATGCGGTGACTGTATGCGATGGTGATTTAGACCTCATTGCCATAAAAGGCGCTAAAAAGAAGGATATAATTGCCAACTACATTAAGGGAAATTTTTCATCTAAAAATGAATTTTTCGATGAGCTATACACAGAGAAAGTAAAGTATACATTTTTCTTTTATGAAAATAATATATTCACTGTAGATGAATTATCGGAGGGATATATTATGAACCCAAAAGAGCATATTTTAGAAAGTATGAAAACTATTCTAGGGAGCAATGCGCCCACAATAGACTGGACGGTCCCCGATATAAAAAGTAAAAATTATTCATATACTTTTTTAGAAGCCGGAATCATGGCCTGTGCTGAAACCTATGAAAAAACTGTGGAATATGCAATTGCGTCTATTATTGATAGTAATGAATTTTTTATAAATAATACTACGAAGATAGCGGAAAAAAGTAAAAAAATACGCATTCTTGAAAAGGTTAACGAATTATATGTTGTGGATCGCGATGCTTTTATGGATGAGATTAAGCTTAAAAAAAATTATTTACCTGCTGAAGTTTAATTTGTTTTAGGGGGACGAAAATGCGTACAGAAGAATTCTTAGCTTCAGTAATAGACACAATCCTTCTTAAAAGTTATGGTTACAACAAAACCGCTCAGGGGAATTCTTTAATTTATATAAATACAGATGTGCATAAACAGGAAAGAATTATTACGCTTCATAAAGACCAAAATTTAGTTTTAAAGAATCAAGTAATAAAAGTTATTATGCCTGCTATATTTTGTAATAGTTACAAAGATTTTGTGAATGTTTATAATAACATTTTAAAGCAGACAGTAAGTAAAGCTACATATATAAAATATATGGTCGAAATTTAGGAAAACAGCCGTACCGCCCAACCCATGAGCGATACGGCTTACTTTTATTATATCTGTTGCAATTTCCCTGCTATATTTATTAATAACTGCCCTAAATACTCAATCAATCCGGATTTTACGGCATTAACCCAGTATTCGCGCCCCGTTATAACTCCATGCGATACTAAAACATTTATCGCTGCATCAACTTCCAGCGCGATAGCGGTATCCCCATCGTACTTATCAAGTCCGAATTGCTTAATGATACCGCATACCTTTGTCACATAATTTACATCCGTAGCATATCCGCCATCCTTAATAATCGCTATTTGCTCCCTGTAGTCCTTTGCCTTGGTTATCCCTTCATAACGCAGCGCATTTCCGTTTTTCGCACCTAATAGGTACGCGCTGTGGTCGGCTATGCTGTCCTCTACGCAAGCATATTTACGGAACTCCGCAGTAGTCGTATATTCTGTCCCGTCCGGCGTTTGCTCCTGCGTTTCTTTAGTGTAGGTACTCACACCATCCCACGCACTCCCCGCCCATGAATTATTGGAAAGCGTTTTCTTCATCCCAAAGCAGTTATTTGCGTTTTGCGCCAGTTCCGATTTTAAGTAATTACTCTCAAGTATCATTTGCGCGGCCTTTACGCTCGGGAATAGCCCCATGCTTAAGGCGTTAGGCTTTACCAGTTCTAATATCTTTAAGGCTGCATCAGTGTTAGTGAAGCCCTTATATGACGTTGCTTGAATGCCTCTATCATTCGCTGTTATCTGCTTATTATAATCCCTCAGCGCCGCCCATGTGTTAAGGCCACATATCCCATCTACAGTCAAATTATTTACTTTTTGGAACGCCTTTAACGCTTCCTCAGTTTTGGTTCCAAAGTCACCATCAACGGTCAGCGTTGCTCCCGTATTATTAAGTAGCCCCTGTAACTGCTTTACAGCCTCGCCCTTATCACCTTTACGGAGCGTAGAAGTATTTATACTTTCCTCACAAATAACGTTTACAGGCGTTTTTACACAGTCAAGCACTGCTTGTTTAAACTGCTTCCAAAGCTCCCAGTCATTCGCCGCCATGCTTGCCGGGCAGTTCTTTGCGCAAGCGTCGTAATGCCTCACAACGTTATCAATAGAAATGCTATGAAGCTGCATTAAATAAGCGACAAGCCCCACCGCGTTGCTATACGCTTTTTGGTAGTTGCCGCCGCTGTTGACGCATATTTCTATACCTATGCTGTTTGTATTGTTTACCTCCGGTCGGGGAGCAGTTCCATATTTAACACCAGCGTGCCATGCCCTGTCTGCTTCCTCTACAAGCTGAATTACTTTAACATCGTCAACCACGAAATGTGCCGACATACCAACGTTCCCACTGTTGAAATATTTATAATGACTTTCTGCGTTTGCCGTTGTCGCCTTGTTCCCTGTATCGTGTACAACTATGTATTTCTTTGTATTGCCGCCTTTGTTAAAGTTGTAAGATATCAGCTTTTTGTTTATTTGCATAACCGGCTCACTCCTTCTTGTTGAGTTGTTTAACAACCTGATTGCCATATACAGCACAAGCGGCTATCAATATACCTTGTATAAATGCTTCCAAAACAGCCCCAAACAATGCCGTAGAAGTAATATACGTTGTTGTACTAAGCGTCCAAAGCAAACAAAAGAAAACGGCCAAAATCATTAAAACAACGGGTATAAATTTGTCCTTTATTAATAACGTCTTTTTGAAAACCTCTCCCAAGATGTATATAATAACTGCTATTATAAACAATTCCGGTTTAATATAGGCTATAAAATTAATGCTCTCCATTTCTAAGACCTCCTAATTTTCTTTTTGTATAATTCCCTTTGAATTAAAATTACTTGTATGTGGCAGACTATCAACAATCATAAGAACCTTCTGTATATCATTTGAAATTTGCATCAGCGCATTGTTCGTAGTAACCCCCGTATTTTCAAGCGTTACTTTAAGCCCTGCTATTACCTCAGTATTTTGGGTAATTACTTGAATTATCTGTGCTTCACGCTGTATATAACGGTCTAGTCTGTCGTTTTCGGCTTTGGCCTCAGCTTCCTTTCTGATCTGCTCTGCCGTTCGCCGCTCTTTCCGATCCTTCATTGTCATTATGTATAACGGCAGCAGAACTGCAACCAATACAACAGCCACAACAATAAAGAAATATATCAACTCACTTTGTGTTTGCTGTGCTACTTGGTTTAAAATATCACTTTCAATTTGGCCCATTATACCCACATCCTTTTTAATTAATTTTTATCTTAAAATAACTGAAAAACACAGCGGAGCGGTTCAGGCGTTTGGACAATAAATAAGTGTAAATGTCGGTTACCAGTTTCTGGCTGCCTCCACTTACACTTTTTATCGTACCATAGAGCTGCCGTTCTTACTCGCCTGAACCCCCGAGCTCAATTATCATGTTCAATTCATTCTGCGTCGCTGCACCTATATAATAAATTTCCAACCTGTCTTTATACAGCTTTTGTTTAAAATTATCCTTGCTCAATGCGGCGTAATACCCCACGCTTTCCTTTGTTAATTCAAGTGACGCAATTTTGGCAATATCCTCTGCCGATTGGATATCAAAGGCGTAAAGAAATTTTATTTTTTTATCATTTGTTTCTTTAGGGAATATAATTTCCCATTGCTCGGCGGTTATATGCTCAAGCTGATTTATTGGAATGCCCTTATTTATTATTTTCTGTACATCGGAGGTTTTATCCGATGCACTCCAGTCATCCCACTCCTGTGACGAACTATCGCGGTCATATGGCGTTTCCGGCAGCGGGTTATCCAACGTTATTTCGGTTAAATTATTGCCGTAATATTTATCCCCGTTTGATAAAACTACATAAACCATACCGTTATTTGCAAGCGTGTAAGCAGATTTTATCTTTTTAACACTGTAAGCAAGCGATAAATCGGCGTAGCCTGTAGGTATCGCCAAACGCTTATTAATTTTTGGCAAAGCCCTGTATGATATTTTTGCTTCTGTTATATCTTCCAAATTTGATACTACGACTATCGCCTGACCAATAAATAAGTTTTTGATTTCTTGCGGCAAGGCGTTCAATTCGTCTAATGTATTTCCATGTTCCATTATTGCGGACTTAATTATATCTTTATCATCAATAATAGATGCGATTATACTGATATTCCCATCTTGATGTATACGTACATAATTATTATTATTTAATAAAGCACAGTATACTTCTCCCCACTTGCCCCACGCATATTTCCCACCATATACACCAATATTAGCCTGTGTATTATCAGGATTTTCGCCAGTACCAATATGTTCCCATTCAATAATTTCTGTTATATTTCCATTCTTATCTATATTGCTATTAATATTTGTTAAGCTAGTATATGACAAATATGAATAGTTACTTAATGAGACGCAATTTATAAGTTTAGGTTTAAAATATCCTAATCTGGCTACCACATAACTATCGTCACTGTTGTACAATTTCCCCTGCACAGAACAATTTGTAAATGAAACACATTTATCTACCATTTTAGATATAGTTTCTCCGGATGACCAATATAAGCCAATATACTGCGCTCCAGTTGGATTATTAAAAAAGAGAACATTATCGAATTCAAGATAGGCTGGTTCATTACCCAAAGTAGTTATAAGGGAGTTATTGGAACCAGATGTTGCTTGAATACACAATCTAATAAATTTTGTATACTTCTGCTTACCACTAAATGAAACCATAGTTTCATCGGATGATAGTTTAATTTTTGTATCCAAACCACTACCTATATATGTTCTCGTATAATCAAACCCGGAATCAAACCCACTTTTGGTAAAAGAAGCTTTATCGCCTGCACCAACATTATGTGTCCCATCAGAAAGTATACAGGCACTATTTTCAACTTTCTGCTGGGAATATTTATTTATAGTTTTAAATGCGGTTTCCGGGGTGAGTCCATTATTTGTATCCAAACCATTGGTTGAATTAACATAATATATTTCATTAAATGTCAATACTACATTATTTATTTTATACTCCTTACTCATATTCTACCTCCATTCTACCTTCAGTTTTATTCCAAACTCCATCATTAACAATTATCTCTGATATGTTGTTAAAATCAAATAACTTCAAAAGAAAAAATACTCTCGAGTCCCTCCGGAAACCTATATGTAAAAATCCCTTCATCGCCTGTCATTTTCTCTAGATATGAAGTCTTAACCCCAACACCTTCCGAACTAAACTGAATATACTCATTCGGGATAAAACTTTTATCGCTTGTATTATCATACCTTCTGATAAATTCGTTTATCTCTGTTCCTTTTTGGTATGCCCAAGGAGTTAGAAGCCCTGCGGAGTTATACTTTATATTTTGGGGGAAATTTAATATCGCCACCGGAATTTCGGTATCAGCAGTAACATTGCTCTTGATTATCTGATATTTACCTGCAGATAACATTCCTTCTACAGTAGTAGATGAACCTTGCGTTTTAACTCCTGTATCAATATATTCTTTGGTTTCATCATCCCACGTAAACCAATTCCCATTTTCTCCTATGTATGGGGATTTACCATTTAATCCTTGAGTAGCGCCTTCTTTGCCACGAATATCGACCGCATCTGTAATATCATCTACAAAACCATTGCTGCCCACATATTGGCCAACAAGCGGCTTTTCGCCAGTCCCTCCAACCCAGTTTACGACTTGTTGAACTCTTCGCTCCCCTCCCTCGATAATCGCCAACACAGGTGTCCAGCCTTGCCCCCCATAGCCTACATTGTAACCGTTTTCGCAACAATCATTTTTTTTAACTTCATTACAATCGCAGCAATTAATAATAATCGGTCTGCATGACATAAAATGCTCCTCCTTTAATTAATAATATTGTAAATACTGTTTTTGTTTTACATATGCTATTTTAATTTTTATCCGGTTCAAAAAGAATTTGAAATGTTCATAAATTCTTTCTCTAACAAGCAAAGCAGTATAATGCCTCCTAAATAAAAAAAGACCGTTTACACCGTCTTATCTATCTCTCGTATTCATCTCCGCATATTTCTTTATACTGCTCCGGAGTAATAGCCTCCAACTCGACATATTGCCTAAGTTGGTCTTTTCGTGCATACCCTTTAGAATATTTTTCTTTTAATCTTTCAAACATTCGCGTTCGCCTCCATCAATTAATATTTTTAGTTCCATATCAGTTATTTGTTGACCTTGTATAATTGTGGCAATTTCTAAATCAGTTATTTGCTGCCCTTTAATAATATCCGCTAACTCAAGATCGGTTATTTGTTGGCCTAAAAGTTGTGTTTCAGATGGTTCTTTTGGTTCTTTAAAGCGCCCTTTGGCGAGGATTTCCGTTATTTCTTCCTGCGTCGCGGATTCGTACCATTCCTGCGTTTGAGGATTGAATTTTGCTTTGTAGTAATTCGGAGGCCAAGTGTTTGTCGCGTTCGGTACGTTTTCATCTTCTGCTACATATAAATATTTTTCCGAACCTCGGATAAGATTGTAATCATCGTCATAGAAAAAATATAGTAACCTCTTTTTGATTATGATAGGTTCGACAGGTACAGCGGTTTCTTTCGGTGGAGTTATCGTAGGAAGAGGCGTTATACCTATTTCATTTTTACTGTTTACAAAATTTTTGTTCAAAATTATTACCTCCTTACATTGCGAATAAGCAATCTATATAGGTACCAACATTAGATGATAATTGATTAGATACGCTTCCGATTACTATAGCTCCATTTTCATATATTATTAGGCTTGCAAACCCGCCACCATGTATTATTGCTGTTGATACTGTTTTTACTTCGTGATTCCTTGAAACTCTATAACCTTCCGGAAGAGTACCTAATGCTACTCCCGTAGGTGTAACACCTGTATTATGTCTTACAGATCCCCTCAGATATATGGTTCTACCTTTTTTACTAAATTGGGCTCTATCTACTTCTGCGTTGTTTTCAAACCCATTCTGTAACGGCAAATCAAACCATTCGGTACTACCATCAGCCGGAGAAGTATCTGTTATCATTAATTTCGGTGCTCTTGACACTGTTATACCTGTTTCGTCATTTATGAGTTCGATTTTCCAACCAGTAAAACCTACCATATCTGTTGTCCATGGCTGCCCGCCAACTTCGACATCAGAAATAACGAAATAAGGATAATCCCATGTAGTTATAGGCAATCCAATAAAAATACAACAAAACTCACCATCGTGTCCAAATCGTACATTTGTAAATGGTACCTCCATTCCATTTGTTATAAGAAGAGCAGAAGGATTTTCCCATGAGTTACCTTCGAAATAAATATAACCGCCGAGTTTTAATTCCCAGGCACCCATTTGTGTATAATTATACCCTTTTATTGTTAATGAAATAAATGCACTATTCCAACTTACTGGTAAAGTTATTTTTAGTGTTCCTGCAGGATAGCCATGATATCTTTGTGCTGCGATAGGTTTTAATTGTTTCACTTCACCGATTATCCGGTTGTTGATTGCACCACGAACGAAATCTGTTTCAGCAGTCACAACATAACCGTCGGAGATTATCGTTCCGTCTGTTAGCGTTGTTATAGGGATTAGGGACGTGCCTTTTTGAAGTTCGGTTACTTGGATAATAATACTTTGATTATCCTTAGGATTTGGAGAGGTATCCATTATTTCTAAATAACCGGAACCATCATCTGTAATAACAAGTCTTAATTTATAGTATAAATAATACTCCCCGCCTGATAGTTGATTTATAAATCCCAAACGGTAATGAGTTGTTTGTACCTGAAGTAAGCTTGATATAGTTCCATATTCATTTCCATAATGTATTGATAATAAAAATGAAGCTCCAGCACTCCAATCAGCTATGTTTCGGTTTATATCCAGTATCCTGCACCACTTACCCGTTGAGATTACGGATGTGTATTGGTGCTGGGTTGCTTTTTCCTTCGCCATATTCGCAAATCGTGAATCTACCTCATTAAAATTTTTATTAAGTGGCTCATGCCAATCCATTTTACCTTTTATAAACTCATAAAATCCCGAAGCAAGCTTCGGGAAATCTAATAATGCCATATTCCATCCTCCTCGTTAATTTCCACACCCGACCGGTACAGCAGCAATGTTTTTACCTAGGCTTGTTTCAAGGCTGTTCAAAGCTTTATCCACTGTTTCTTTATTACTGGTTACTGTTGTGCCAAGCTCCGAAATACTAGCGCTTAAACCGTTAATACTGCTGTCTGCCTCCATTTTATTTTTGCTTACATTCGTATTCAGCGAGAGTAGGGTGGTATTCAGCTTGTTGATACTGTTACTCGATTCCGCTTTATTGTTGGTTACGGTTGTGTTTAAACCAGTTAAACCGGTACGCAATTCTGTAACGGCTTTGTCCGCGCCTCTCTTGGATACATTAATAGATGTCGTTAACCTTGCCACTTCGTCGGATACTAACTGCCGTACAGCTAATTCACTCATAAGGTCAAGTGTGCCGCTTAATTTCGTTTCCCCAATACCGGGCGTAATTGTATATCCTTCAAACAAAATAACTGACAATGAAGTATCCGGATACTTCAAAATAAACTCATTCCGGCTTACACGTTCCATTTCAGGCTCACCAGATAGATTCTTTAATATTCGAAGCTGTAAGCGGTTCCGGTCGTCAAATACAGCCAGAGAACGCACTTCCCGACTGGGATTACCGCCGCAAGGTACATCGCTGCACCCGCCATAACCGCATCCATGTTCAACTTCCAATACCATGACCTGCGGATAAGTATCAAGATTGTGTTCTATTATGCATTCAATGGGATTCAGAAGCGTTATTTCATCAAGAGCATGTTGTACGTTTTCGGCATTGAGCTTTGTTTTGCTGTTGTCGTAGCCGATTAGAGAAGCACCGGCATCTGACTTAAGATACTCCATAAATTCTTGAAAATCTCTCAAAGTTACGAATACTTTACTGCCATCGAATACGATTTCAAACTTCCCCGAGCGTGAAAGTACTGTATTAAATTTTATTTCACGATAAACAAAATACGTTTTAGCTGCGGGGATATAATCGTACTTTTGTGTATAGGTGTACCCATAAAGCATTTCGGACATTACCTCTTGTTTTGTTTCCGCATCCAATAAACGTGCGAATATCCCGATTTCGGTCATCAGTACATCTTCTTTTAAATCCGAATTGGAAATAACTATAGACATATGATGATTAATGCTTACCGCATAGGTTTCTTTTATCGGGACATCGGCAGCGCGGTCAATTAAATCTGTCAGATAAAAAATATCATCGTCCTTATCGGGCCTGCCTTGGCCGATCGCACCTCTTGTAAACTCAACAGTATATTTTTTACCGTCTTTTTCTCCGGCCACTGTCAGCTGACGCAAGGCCATTCCTTGCTCTGTTAGTTCGAACGCCTGATAATGCCCTGACAGGTTTGTTTCGCTCATATTATCGCCTTCTTTCCTACTTTGTTTTAGACGGTATTTCGATGTACCCTACGTCCCACCATGATGATGCATAGCCAAGGTTTATATTGAAACTCATATCGTTAATTGTCTTTGGCTGCAACTCATTCCAAGATGCATCAGTATCAAGGATGCTGCCGATATAAAGCGTTTCATCAAGTTCTAAATCCGGTAATATAAAATCATAACGAATCCTTACTCCACTAGGCTTCGGAGTTATGTAACCCCTCGACATAAATTCCCTTTCCAGCACAGAAGGTTCCCCAAATGTGTAAAAAGTTAAGGTCATGTCTTGATTGTCTTGTAAAATAAATTTATACTGCGGAAATAGCTCCTCAAGCAGCTCATTAGCTGACTGCATACTTCCATCCCATTGATTAAGGCTTATTTTTGCCGTTTGTAATATTCGATAAATATCATCGTCAAGCATCGGCGACAACCCAAGAGGCGGCTCAAAATTTAGAACTCTGTCTCTGCCTACTATTTCGCCGGTTACATCAAGTTGAACGCCTAGGGCCTTATCAATTTCATACGCCGTTTCTATTTCCTTAAACACTTTTACGGCGGCATCGACAGACGCTAAATTTGTTTTTAACCATTCCATAAATTTAGGTCGCTTGTGCTGTGGAACGATTTTCTTTAAATAACGTTCGTTTTCCGGCATTGGCGACCCTCCTATATAAACTTTATGGTTACATTTTCGATACTTCCTCTGGTTACGTGGTTAAATGGAATATCTATATCGAAGCTGTTTTGATTTTCCTCATCCCCTCCTGCAGTTATTGACACTATTGAAAACAACGGCTTCGTTAGGTTAGGCATTGCCTGAAGCGCGGCTCCCCACAATGCGGACAATGTAAGATTCTCTCCTATCTGCAAGCTGTTCAGGTAATCCACTATGTTAATGCGTACATCTTCGGTTATCTGAGAAACATACCCTTGTAACCGCTTAACTGTTGCCGTTACAAATATGTCCGTATATTGGGGGCGAAAAAAGCGTATTGGCGTGGTCTTTTTCATACCGTATACAGTGCCTGTATCTATTTCTATTATGACATCACCATATGTTCCGCAACCCGGAGTTTTTCGGAGGTATAGTACATTTGCTATCTCTTCAGCTCTCCTGCCTTCAACAACGGCACATATGGAGTGTCCGGGTACAGTATTTTCATCAGTTGTGTTTGTATCGTTTTCATATAGCCTATACCTTGTAACATCTGCTATTTCGGCAATCCCTCCGATGATTCCTTCCATTACTGTTTTTGATGGTTTTGTGGTGCTTATTACTTGCCTCGCACGCAACGCCTCCTGCGATTCAACCTCCTGCCCCATTACTGCAGGTTCAAGATTTGTCACGCCGTACCAACCGTTTGTTGGTGTGATTATTTTATTTAATTGTCCCGCACCCGCATAAACAGCACCTATTCTTTGACATATTGCCAGAGCTTCCGTACTTCCGTTACTGGATATGGTCAAAGGCGTTTCTAAATCCCAGTTGATGTTATTTCGGTCGGCAATAATCCCGCCTATAACCTCTATCCCCGGCTCACCTGTTAAAATAACCCTGCAAACGCTTTTAGTCGCGCTTTTTCGCTTTATTCCGTTAAGCCGGACAATGCCATCTAACGCGCCGCCTATAGCTGTGGCAGGGCTCCTGTTATTATATGCAAGCTGTGATGTAAGAAAAGTATCGTGTATCTTGTCTGCCATGACGGATATAAACTCATAATCCTGGCTGTCGTTTTCAAGATAAATGTCCTGACCGTATATTCTCCTGGCTTCTTCTAGCAAATGTTGTTTTATATCATTATATGACGGCATGTGGAAGCCTGTTTCGTCTATGTACGGCTTAAAATAAGACATTAAAAATTCACCTCCACACTGTTAAATTTATCGCCAATAGTAAGACCAGCTTCGCCGTATACAGTGTTGATTGTGCAATAAGCTTTATAATCCCTGTTGTCAATGGAGCTTTCAAAATTTATTATTTCTTTCACATCTT
Source organism: Holotrichia oblita (assembly GCA_023690525.1). NCBI lineage: Eukaryota > Metazoa > Arthropoda > Insecta > Coleoptera > Scarabaeidae > Holotrichia > Holotrichia oblita. The sequence continues at coordinate 369,400 of JALQSN010000021.1, read as the reverse complement.
TTGTACCAAGTATACGCTCGCTTATAATCAGATCTACAGCTTGCCGTACTTCATCCCCGCCATAACTTCCAAGTATTTTTTCAAATAACGGCAGACCATCTTCCAAGTCCTCCCACCATTCAGCATATAGCAACCTCATACGCGTAAGTATGGCTTGACCGACGGCTTCCCGCCCCGTCACAAATTTATTACTTCCAAGAGTGTAATCCCCGTCTTTGTCTAACTCTCTGTATTTCAAGGTTCTTCCTCCTCCAACACAAATTTTTTTGTTTTAAGATTAAAAACCCCTGTATTAGTAACATTGATATCACCGCTGCTTTCTATATCAATGCTTGAATTTCCCGAAATTACTATTTTTCCTTTTGTGTTTAAATTAACATTGCATGCTGCTCCGATATTAATGTTTTTTAATGTTTCAACATTTACATCCCCAACAGATTTTATGTTAATGGTTTTATTATTTCTTATCTCAATATAAGCATCTTTGCCCTCATTACGTAACATTACCGAATCTGTAGAATACTCCGTTACTGCCCGCGGAACGCTTGTAATTCCTAACAGCGCAACTGCGTCTGATAAATCATGTCTGCGCATCTCAATCTGCGTTTGTATACCTCCGGACTGCCACCATGCATCAATACACATATCGTTGAAAATAATAAGGCATTCGTCACTGGGCTTAACTGGGAAGGTTAAACAATACCTTCCGGCGCGCGGAAAGAACACCGGAACATCGAGCAACTGGGGAAGCTGCTCCCATATCCCGTTTATCCTTTCTTTTATTAAAGGTTGTACCGTAGCGGTTTGCTTGACTGTGTCAAAATCGACTATTTGTCCCGGCATTGCTACGCGCGTATTTGTCAGAGCGTTTTCCATAGCCCGGCGTTGCTGCTCCTCATTGTCTCCTATCCTTTGACCTACACCTAAATCCATATCCCCGCCCCCCTATCTCATCGAAACGCCTGTGTCCGGCAAATCGCCTGATTGTGTCACTCCTATAAATTCCGTATACCATTCGTCACCGCGAGTGTCGCCGGTATGTGTTAATTTTATAATTCTGTATACCCCGTCATAATCTAATTGTTTCGGTAATGAATCGCGCTGCGCTTTTTGCAAACGGATATAGCTGTTGTCTATGTGTACAAATGAATTAAGATTCAACAATGGGTTAAGCAGACACTTGGCTTTTATACCGTCTTGTGTCTGCTCGGGCGCACCTATAAGCCCGCTTGACGGCGAAAGGTTGATAATCTTGCCTTGCGGCAAATCTGCGGCTTTTACGATATTTACCTTGCCGTCGTTTATATAAAAGGCTGCTTGCTCGGTTTTTGTTATCTGATGCAAATAGTCTCTCGCGAGGCCGAAAACGACTTTACCTCGGGCTAATTTGCTGTTTTCAAGATTTTCTGATATTGAACCGAGTTCGACCGGATTGGTAGCTTTACTGGTTATTTCATTAACTATTGTCCGCGGCGTTTGCCCGGCGCGGTATGATGCATTAACAATACCGTTATTCAAAAATAAATCTCCGTCTTGCGAAATAAGCGTCAGTTTGTATGTTGTGCCGTCCTCTTTATCGCGAAGAGGCTGGACAATATCGCCGTCAAAAATAAGCCCATACTGCGGACCTTCATACCCTGCTTCCAAAACTATCCTCTGTCCGGTTTTTATGATGACATTTTCAGTTTTTGCGGACAGATTGTATATCGTTATTTCTGAGTAATTCGGCGTTTCGTTCATAGATTTTTCAACGGTGAAGGTGCAGCGAAGCTTCGAAACATCAAAACCACTGCCGTTATCCGCTCCTACTATAAGCCTGTAACGCCTGCCGTACAGGATATTATTATCATAATTGGTCATAAGTCATCACTCCATATGAGTTTAAAATCTGTGCCTAAGTTTTTATCATCGGGCGCTGCTGCGTTATTATCAGGGTTTGTTTTGACAAGAACAACGCTTCCTATGTTCAAAAATGAATACTGTTCCAGCAGGTTAGCCGACGGATATTCTCCTGATATGAGCGGCAGAGAATCTACAAGCATTTTTCCTGTTACATCGTCGGTTAGCGTCATTACCCAATATTCGGCCTCGGAGTTGTATTTTAGATTAAATAAAAGCGTTTTATTGTTTCTGTTTATGGGTATCGTGCAACGAAAGCTTTGATTCGGCTCAGAAGTTAACGGTATCATATACATAAAATCACTCCTTAATTTAAATACCCTACTAACGCGCCGACGCCGGATTTAAGAAGAGAGCTGTTTTTAACGGGCTCCGGTTGTACCGTTCCTATATTTGTTTCACCTGTTTTCTGGGGTTGCGCACCTGCCCTGTTGGGCAAGGCAACCGTATTTGTCCGAACTACTATTATTTCGCGCAGACTGATGGTAGCTCTTAATCCGAACATAGTGGTATAATCATCCGGCACTGTAATCGTTTCAATCAGCATATTTTCATATGTTTTTAACCGCGTGTGCACCTTTAAAGGTATCCGTCCGGATTGTAATTGTTTTATGGTATCAAAAGCCGATACGGACCTAGTGTATTTGTTCGAAAACTGTCCGTTTACAAAACTTACGCAAGCATCCGACATCCCGATTTCTATAGTAAGCGTTTCCGGCTCCATATAAGCGTGATCCGTTATGCTTGCGCCTTCCTCTACCGGATGGTCGGTTATTTTAAGCTTGCTACTATGGTCGAGCTTTAAAAACGCATCGAAAAAATACCCCCCGATATTTGTTTTTATACCGATAAGCTGCGGTATGTCGCTGTCTGAATAAAGAGATTTATTATATGCAGCCATTGTAATGCCTCCAATAAAAAAACAACCTCCGCTATCAAGAGATTGTTCTGCTTTACTTTTTTACCAGCATGATTTATTTTAGATATAAATAATCGTCCCGTTTTTATTGTTACAGGAGGTTAGCATGCACAAGGAACTTTTTATCAATAACTTGTTAATACATCAAACATTTGAAACAGCCTTAACATCGCCCGATAACCATGATGTACATTTAATACATAGCCTTAGAAATTCTTTAAGCAAGCATCTAATCGAAGCATTTTCAAAACAAGGCTTGTTATTTAATAACAATCAAGAAATTAAAGCTATAGATCTTAAAAAATCCAAGCAAACCCTATTATCCCCGATAAAAGTTAAAGATTATAATTACAAACCCCTTGATATAGCTTTCTGCGGTTTTTATGGCATAGGTATTAACAGCGCCAGATCATTAAATTTTTCGCAAAAAAGACGTTGGAATACTCTTGACGCTTTATTAAGTGACAAAGATTATTCTATTGGCAACTTGGCTTTCGTAGTAGAAAACGGAGATTATGAAATATCAATAAATTGCTGTTCCTCTATTAACCCAGTAGGGTATTCATACGATATATCTCCGCTTAAAAAGAAATCCAACTTCTGTCTTTGGGGTATAAGGTTTGATAATGATTATTTAAAACGCAGGTACATAAACCTTGTTAAAAACTGTAAATGCGAAGATTCTCATTTAGTCAGTATGTCTTCGGAGTTCCCCGTTTTATATATGTGTAAAATATGCGGTAAAGTATACACTTGTAAATGTTTCGAAAATCACCAAAACCCAATGAGCACCGAAGAGCATTTCACCATAAGAGAAAACCTATGTCATTTATGTACAAACAGAACCCCATCCATTTACTCTCTTGACCCGTATATCCTTTTATACATGGCCAAGCAGCCTGATATTTCTTACAGGGAGAGTGAAAACCTGGTAAGAGAAAGATTCGGCTATCCTAAAATCGGTGAAGGTTGGGTTTCCGAAACCGCACTTTATAAAACCGTTCAATCACTCCTGCCTGACAAAGAAGTTATTTTTCATTACCGAGGCAGAGAGCTTCAAGGTTTGGAGCTTGATATTTGGATTCCCGAATTAAAGTTAGGTATTGAATACCAAGGTGAGCAGCATTATAAGCCGCTTAAGCATTGGGGCGGAGAATCCGGCCTCGAAAAACGCAAACAAAACGACTATCGAAAAAAAGAAATATGTAAAAGCCTAGGTTATAATTTGATTGAAATAAAATACAATGACCCTATGGACGCGGAAAACATCATGGCTCAGTTAAGGCATTTCATTTGACGCAATAATCGATTTCTTTACTTTTTATATTTGACATGTTATAATTTGCTTGCAAAAGGCAATCGCAAAAGCGGTTAGCCGCAAACGTGAGTTATTAGAATAACCGCTCAGTTTATCAGGCTGTGGGCGGTTATTTTCTTTTGGAAAATTTGTCCATTATGTAAATCACCAACGTTATTAATGCTAAAACAAAAGTCATAGACATAAATATTACGCTGATTATCTCAAATATAGACAAAGCCTCACCTCCTTTCGGTTCGGATTTTGTAATCACCCCCTTTGAAGACGACGGCTAACCGCTTTCGCTTTTGGATTGCCTTGACTGGAGGATAAATCCTCCGTTTTTAAAATATCGTGCTTATTTATAAAAGGCAACCTCGATTATGAGATTGCTTTTTATATCTTATACGGCTCGTTGTTTTGCTCTTTTACCCCGTTCACCATGACGGTCATATGGTTGAATAACAGATTTTTGTTTCAGACCGGCATTAATAAGAAGCATCCGAACAAACTCCATTCCTTCAGACGTCCACCATGTTATGAGTTTTTCTTCTTTTTTATCGTCTGCCATTGTGAATAATGCGGTCTTTTGATAAACAAAATTACAATTAGCGTATCTTTTATTTAATACCCATCCGCTGCCTTCCGGTCGTTGGATATTCTGCGCCAACAGATAGCGATTTACTGCACGTGCACTAATGCCAAACGCTTCACCTATAGCAGTTGTTGTGTAACGTATCGTTGGCGTTTTGAATAACGGGTCAAACGCGGCGCTAGTTTCGGGGAGTGCTAATAGCGAAGTTGTTTTAACCTTGTCATTAATTTCTGTGATTTGTTTTTCAAGGTTTTGGATTTTATCAAGTAAGGTTTCTATTAACTTTTCGGATATATTTGTATTGGCAGGTTGAGTTGCTTCTGCTGGTTCTTGTAACGCCTGCTCCATTTCATGGAATTTGTTAATATACGCCGCTGTGAATAATGTACCTTTTTGTCCGGTCATTTTGTTGGCGATAAATTCGCAGCCTTTTCGGGTTATAAAATAGCATTTGTAATTTTTCCCTGTTCCTGCATTATAGCTGGATTCTATAAAAAAATCATCATAACGCAGATTTGCGTTTTGACTATTTTCAATATATTTGATGTAAGTTTCAATATCTCGAATCAAGTCAGTATGCCGCTTATCAACCATTTCCGCGACATCTCGGCTTTCAAGAGTATATTGTTTTACAAATGTTTTTCTCGCAACTTCAATAAAATCTTTTGACTTTTCTAATGCCTCTGTAAAGTTTGGGAAAAAACATTTCATAAAATTTTCAAATTCACTATTTTTAAGTTTTTTTTCGCCATGAGCCTTAAATATAAAATTTGCAATACCTATTCCTAAAAGTTCTTTTTTGCTTATTTCACTCACACTGTTGTAAAAATCTTCAAATTTCGAAAGATTACATAAATTGGTATCAATAGAAATTGATTTTACGCTTTCCTTATTGCTTAAAAAATTAGACATAAAAATCCCCTTTCAAATTTACACTTGAAGGAGACTTCTTTCTATGATACTATATTTCATAGAGAGAAATCTCTGCGATTAAAGACGTTCGCTGTCCGACCAAAGACTCTTGCGAAAGTCTTTATTTTTTTATATCGCTTTCCAACTTTCTGATTCCCTGTCTCACACCCTCCGCCCTTGACAAATCTTCTTGAATGCAATATTTATCAAGTATTTCTTCGCTTTTTTCATCAAGTCTGACATGAATAGGTTTGCTTTTAGGATTATCAGTTGGGCGACCTGCTTTTTTAGAAGCCACGTATCCACCTCCTAATTTGTAGCCCATAATCATATTAAATTATGTAGCCCAAATTGTCAAGAGGCTTTTTTATTTCGTATTCAGCTAATAATATTTACGAGAGAAATCTCGGTTGAGTAGTCGTGACTTTTCGAGGGTGTAACGGCTACTCTTTAATTTTTCATTTCTTTTCTAAAATCGTCTAAAATACTTTTTACCATTTCCAATATTTCTTTTGCATCTTCTTTAATATTTTCGCCATCATTTTCTATTAATTGTGCAATATATTGGTTTTTACTTAGACCTAGTTCTTTTGCCCTCCTTTCTAAGATATAATGTTGGCGAGAATCCAACCTCAGTGTAAATGTTTTAATTTGCTGCTCCAGTAAAAAGCACCCCCTTTTCCGACTTCGTTTTTGAAGCTATGATTAATATAGCGTAGCTTCATATATGAAGTCGAGAGGTTTAAAATATTTTTCCAACAAAAAAACGCTTTCTCAAGCGCTTTAATTTTATGTTTACAATCAATAAAAAAATGATATAATAAAAATAGGTAACCGCCGCTGATGCGGTTCGCCTAAATTACGAGTTTATAGTTTTAAACCACTCGCTGGCCATAGCAGAGTGGTTTTTTCTTTATCTGAAAGTAAAGATAAAGGTTAGCAATGATATAAGAAAAATACCAAATGTGAAAAGCAGCATAAGAAGCTTTTCGGCATCATCATTTTTCTTTTTCATAGCATCACCCCCCGTCTTTTGTAGGTTGGGAGGCGTTCCACATCTGCTCGATTACCTATCGCCTTTATAATAACACATAATATATTTCAGTACAATGCCGATTATCGTCGCTTCTTATAACCGTTATACAACTCCTGCTAGTCCGTAAGAACTTGTTTTCTAAGACATTATTTTTGCCCCGGTTTAAACTTGTTCCCACAACTTAAGCAGGTTATTTCAAATTTATTGCTCCCCGCCATTCCGGCCAACGTGCCGAAGGTTATCGCTTGCCCAACGCTAAATCCTTTTTTATGGGCTGTTATTTGTGTTGATAAGCACTTTGGGCAGTAGACTTTATCCTCAGCTTGTAGCCTCTTTATTTTTTCTTTTCGGGTTTCCTTTCCGTAATCCCCAGTCATTGCAGAGTATAATTTTTGTTCTCGTTCTTTTTCTTCTTGCTCGGTTCGTTTTGCCTCATATTCAGCTATACGTTTTTCATTTTCAATACGTTTTTGTTCGGATTCAGTTCTTTTTATATCGGCTTTTTCTTTTTTTATTTGCTCTATGTTCATTTTTATAGCGGCATTATACGCTTCAACTTCGTCTTGATTTAATGAATGACCAATAACTTCTCTTAATTTTATGAAACATTTTAAAGCTTGTTTAGCTTCGTTGAATCTAAAAGAAACTATTTTAAAGTCATCTTTTTCTGTATGTATATAAATAATATTATAGTTTTCTCCTTGTAGGTTAGCTTCTATAATTTCTTCCAAGGGAATAAATCCCTTTATATTGAGAGGGCCTTCCATAAAAATACCAGTTTTAAATACGAATATTGACTCAAAACTATTCACTAGCTCCGTATACCCATCTACGTATGCTACAAAATTTATAAGTATAGGTCCTCTTTCTCGTTTTAATTTTTTCGCGGTTTCTTTATCCAAAGCCATAAAAACATCCCCTCTACACTATAGTTTCAATCAATCATATCATAAAGAGGAATATTTTGTCACTATTAACCAAACAAGCCTTGTAAATTTCTCAATCTCAGTTGAGTTGTCCTATCTACAGCGTTGGCAACCGCTTCTGGTCTACCTGACGTATCATGGATAGTAAAACTGGATTTCATATCGTAGGAAGGGCTGTTATTGCAATTATAATAATTCGTCACGTTAGACGTATAAAAATGACTGACGTTTTGATTTAAGCTTGTGTTCATAGTGGTTAGCATATCATACATTTTTGTAGTTAATTGTATTAACACTGCTATATTTTTTGATAATACATCGGAATTATCCAATCCTAGATAACTCATAGCACCCGTTAAAACCTCTTTTGCGCGGGAGGGTTTGTTAAGGGGCACTATAGCCTCCGGTTGATTTCCTTCCGATACATGAGCGATATGCTCTTTATCGAATATACCACCGTCCGCGTGTCCGGGCATTTTGTCCTTGTTGATATTGAAAACCCCGCCAATTTTATCGCCAATGCCTGAAAATAAACCCTTCACTTTATCGGATATATCCCCAAAGAAACTCAAAACAGGAGTGAAAACCTCAATAATTTTATTTACAGCTTCAAGAAATTTATTTTTAAAATCTTCCGGGATACTGGAAAATTTACCGACAATAGCGCTTGCTTTTTCGCTGAACCAATCAACTAACGGAGCAAAAACACTTTTTATTCTCTCAATGGTGTTTGAAAAAAACGTTTTTATGTTGTCCCATATCTGGATAACAGCATCATATGCACCTTGAAAGTCGCCTGATAATACGGATTTTACAGCTGAGAACACCAGTTTAATGTTTGCCCATATCGTTCTAAAGAAATCTACAGCTGTACTGAAAGCCGCTTCAATTCTTCTCATCCCGGCAGAAAACATTTTTCCGAAAAAGTCATCACTTTCTGAAAAGACGCTTTTTATACCGTCCCACTTATCCTTGAACCATGAAACAACGGTATTAAAAGCCGCCTTAATATTTTCAAGGACAGCTTTAAATTTATTTTGAAAATATTGCGGTAGATTTTTTGCGCTGTTCTTTATATCTTCGAATTTTACGCCGAACCAACCGTCAATGCTGGAAAAAATACCAATGATTTTGTTCTTTGCATCTTGAAATTTGTCTTTAAACCAATTTGCTAACGGAGCAAATACATCTTTAACTTTATCGAAAACACCCGCAAAAAAATCCCTGATATTATTCCATATCTGTATAACTGCTTCGTAGGCACCTTGGAAATCCCCTGACAATACAGCTTTCACAGCCGAAAACACAAGCTTAATGTTTTCCCATAGCATTTTAAAATAGTCAACGATGGTTGAAAATGCCGCTTCGATTCCCCGTAGCCATGTACCAGCTATTTGAAAGAAATAATTATCGCTGTTTGAAAAAACGCTTTTTATACCATTCCATTTTTCTTTAAACCAATCGATGATACCGCCGAAAGTTGTTTTAATACCTTCCCACAATCCGGTAAAAAAGCCTTTTATAGATGCTAAAACTCCGTCTATAAAGTTCTTGAACCCTTCAAAATTATCATATAGATATTTAAATATTCCGGCGAATGGATTAATAATAAACAAAACTATGCTTTGCCAGTTCGATTTAACCCAATCTATCACGCCGTTGAATACTCCGACGATTTTATCCCTTGCTGCTTGAAATTTATTATAAAGCCAGTCCGTAATACCGCTGAAAACCGATTTGATTTTATCCTGTAAACCAATAAAAAAATTCTTTATCGACGATATAATGTTATTTACGAAATTTCTAAAACCTTCAAAATTTTCATATAGGTACTTAAAAACTCCTGCAAATGGGTTAATAATAAACAGAATAATATTCTTCCAGTTTGTTTTAACCCAAGCGATAACACCATTGAAAGCTTCGATAATTTTATTTTTTGCTGTATCGAATTTCTCTTTAAACCAGCTTCCAATACCGGAAAATGTTTCTTTGATTTTTGCCCAGAGGCCGATAAAAAATTCTTTAACTTTATCCCAATTCTTCACAAGCAAAAAAACAATAGCTATTAAAGCGACTATTGCGATTATTACTAATCCAATCGGGCTTGTTAAAAAAGCTACAGCCGTTCCAAACGCAGTTGTTACAGCCGTAGCGATTCCTGCAACCACATTCCATGCTGTTGTGGCTGCTGTCATTGCTATTTGCGCTGCGGTATCTGCAATTTTTAGGCTTGTATTAATAACCCACTTTGCTGCTTGCTTTATAAGCTCTGCTGTTCCTTTTGCCAAAGCAACCACAAAACCTTTGGCATACATAGCCATAAGTTGAATTGTAACGCCAATATCCTTTATTTTAGCTACAGTTAATGTTCCGATTGATTTTGCAAATCCTGTAAATGAAGTTATCAAACCGCTTATTTCTGATTTTAATTTACCAATCTTTCCAAGTTTGTTTATAGATTCTCTAGCCGTATCAACTGTCTTTGTCATTGTTTTTAAACTGCCATTAGCCAATTTAATAGCGTTTGTTATGCTGTCAATGATCTTGTTTACACTATTAACAGTTTTAAAAGCCGCAAATGCCGCCACAATGCCCATAATAATCGGCTCAGATAAACCCATGTCGTTTAATTTTTGAATAAGTTTAGCAATATTCGCAACTGTTTCAGAAACAAATCCGATTAAATCGGGCAACCCTTTTGATATGAACCAATCTAAGGCGTTTTTTCCTGTCCCCGTAAAAGCTTTTATTATTTTATCACCTAAACTAACAACAGGCTTTGCGATTTGGACAAACAGTTCTTTAATATTTTTCAATAATTCCGAAAACTTTTCGATAGTTCCACTTTCTTTAAACTTTTTATATAACTCTGAAAGATATTCCTTTGCTTCAATAAGTTTTTTTACAACAGTCTCCAGCGCTTTCCGAAAACCTTCCTTAAACCTATCAATGGTTCCGTTGTCTTTCAACAAAGCCCAAAAATCATAAAGCTTCTTCCAAAGACCGCCAAGCAGCGCATCGCCGCCATCGAGCCATGTATAAAAATCCTCCAGCAGCAACAACGCAGCTGTTATAATCGCAATCAATATCCCAAGCGGCCCTTTTTTAATAATAATACCAAGCGTTGTCAGCGCGCCGCCGATTACTTTTAATTCCTTCGGTATCATATCGAATATTCTTTTTACCGCAGTATATATGTCCTTCGCTCCACGTATAACAGTTGTCCCTACGCGCACGACCACATTTACGACTGAGGCGATCTTCTTTGTCCACTCTGGCATATTTTTTATAACGCTGTCATTAAGTCCGCTAAAAACACTCTTAACCTTTTCCATCGGCTGTTGTAAATATTTAAACAGATAATGCCCAACCCATTGAACGGCATATGTCACCGATTGTTTCATGCGTGTAAATTCAATCTGTATTGCTCTGGCCTGATCCAACCCCGCCGATAAATCGGGAGTTTCTAGGCTTTTAACATCTTCTTGAAGCCGTCTAAAGGTCTTTGTTAGATTCTCACTAACTCTAATCTCATCTGTGGTTTTACCCATAGCGTCAAGGGCAGCTTTTAATTTAAACGCTTCTTCCTTTGTTTTGCCGATGCTTCTTGCGTACTTTTCCAATTCGTCATCAGCGCTAATTAAATTCGCCGCAAATTTAGCAATGCCCGCGTTCGCCGCGGACACAAGCCCTGCTACGGCTACGCCTGCCGTAGCAAAGCCTTTGGAAAACGTTTTTACATTCCTGCTAATTGAGCTTAGAGTATTGTTAAGCTTGTCGGAGGCGTTATCCTTAAACCCGAGCGCAACCAAATATTCTTTTATGATATTACTGCCCGCCATTTTTCATGCTCGCCTCCAATTCCGCAGCCTCAGACGCACGATGCTCATTCTCGGCTTTTACGTGCAGCACTTCCACTATATCAAGAAGGTCATCAAGAGTGTATGTGCCGTCCCATAACTCACGCTGTTTCCAGTGTCCTGCGAGCACAGGAGCGAAAAGAAAATCGTCTACATTTACGCACTTGGCATGAACGAAGCCGCAAGGGGCTTTAATATCGAACTCAAGCGGCCTCCGTCGAAAAAACCGCCTACGCTCCATATAACAGCTTCGGCGGTTAATCTCATAACCAGTATGACATTGTCCTCGACATCAGGCACCCCATATGTTCCATTGTGGTTTAATATTTGCACCTGTCCGGCCGGAAGCAGTTCAAAGCAATTCATTAAGGACGTGTCGATGATTTTATCCAAATCGTTATCACTTATTAAATCCAAAGCCTTCGAAATACTCTCTAGTGATAGAAAATCCTCAACACCGCCTCCGGCTTTTTCCTGTATCGTTTTTTGAATATTATTTACATCCGCACCGGTTAGGGCTGGTAAAAATTGCTCGAACACAGGAATGATTTTCGCTATAATTAGTTTAGCTATTTTTAATCCTGTTTTCGCATCGAACTTTTTAATATAAAACTTTCGATTCTCTATCTCTATAAACTTCATTTTATCCGACATTTTCATTGCTCCTTTTTATTAATACTCTTTCATATCCCCAACGAGGAACGTCCACGTAACCTGTTGTCCCTGTGCCTGATATGGCTTATCTGCTCTTTTTTGAAACGAAATATTGCTCCCTTCATGCGTTACCTGCATAACCGGAGAAGTCGCCATTAACGATATTCCGGTCCATTCGCCTGCGGACGCTGCAACAAGGTAGTTATAAAGTTTCGTCAGCCATTTATGGGCTTCCGAGGTCTGTTGTACCGTTATGGCAACCGTACCGTTGCCGGCTTTTACCTTCGAGGTCATAACAGAGCCGTCAGCTGATAAATCTTGTGACGAAACGTCGTTAGCCATATTGAACTGTATGCTGCCTGCACCCGCACCCTGTAGGGTTAGCTGACCCATTGCCTTGTGGGTAATAACGGTTGATAAATCTTCAAACGAATATATGCTGTATCCCATTTTTCAATCCCCCTATCTATTTATATCAATCTGAACGAGTACTGTATGAATAGCTCCCGCCAGCTTAATGGGTGTGTATATCGGAGGTGCTTTCCTTGCATCCCTGTCGGCTTGGCTTTGGTTGTCAACCGGCTCGGATAATATCAAATAACCATCTGTGAGCATCTCGCCGGTATCTAAAGCACAATAATCAGGAGTAAGCCATATTGCCCCGCCGTTCCATTTACCCGGCGCTATAAAACCTATTTTTCGCATGGTTTCAAGGCTCGGTTTTAAAGCAAGCTTTATATCATTCAAACCAGCTTCTGTCTGTGGTATTTTAGGACGGCTTTTCAACAGGTCAAGAATAGCAAGCTGCATATCATTAACCAGCATATCAAGATTTAGTATTTCATCAAAATAGCAGCCGTCAGCCATGACGCCGTTTTCGAACATAGAGTATTCACCGTCGCAGCCGCGGCTCACATAATAGTTTGCGTTGACTTTTTGAAGAAGGGCGACTTCAGTATCATTCAAATCGTCCGTTAAGACGCCGTTTTCTGTTTTATGCATCAGAGTATAGGCGCTATGTGAGGTTTTTACGTTTGCGCCCATAGCGTATCCCATTATAGCGGCTACAGCATCATCGGTTTCAGAATACTGCCCGATGGTACGCCGACGGTTAAACCCTTTAAGCAATTCAAATACGCTATTCCCGTTCCCCTTGAACACCTCGCGTTCGTCAGTGGTATAAGCATAAATTGATGACGGTACGGCGGTTTCCGCATATTCGGATAATTGTAAAATTTCGTCCTTCTCTGTGCCACAAAAAGTTACGACATACCAATCCGTATTTTTTGATCTGCAAGCTCTCACAGCCTCAAGCGCTGTTTCGCCCACAGGTAATCCAAGTGAAACGCTGTCGCCGCCGATTGTTGCTTTCCCGGCTTTTTGGGCCTTGTTGCTTGCGTCAACCTCCGCAACAATGATTAAATGCCCTGATACTGCGCCAATCTCCGCTCCGTCTGTTATTTCAGCCCATCCGGTTGTAAGGATTTTATCGAACTCAGGCGTAGTTATAGATGTCGCTGCTGTTTTATAAACAAATTTATGGCCTACCGGCAGCGTATTTGGTTGTATGTTTACAATAAATTTCCCTGTATCCGAACCGTTTTCTGTGGTTACGGACAGTTCGATAAGTCCTTCTGTTTTAACATGCCGTCCAATCGCAACGCGGCTAGGTTTTTTCGACTGTTGGAAGTATTTCGACGCTGCTTTGTACTCAGGCATTTCTGAAGTGAATCCGTCTTCAAACATAGCGTCTAGGCTGCTGTATATTTTCACCCTTTCTTCAGGGTCTATTACAGGGCTTGAGCCAATAATTAAGCCCAGGTTAAACCCTTTCCTTACGGCTGACCTGGGCGATAAATTTACTATGATATTAGCAATATCATTTAATGAAAGTTTAGCCATTATCTGAGTAACTCCTTTCTATATTTTCATTTTTTGTAATTTCTTTTCCTTGGCTTGTTATTTCTAAAGCATTTATTGATATCTGCTCAATGACAGGCATTAAGCTTTCCCTGCGGACATATTCGTTAAAAACCGCAGAGAAATCAACGCGGTTCCACCATTGACCTTCGAAAAGTTCCGGTATCCTTTTTAAAGCGGCGACATCCGGTATAAGGGCTAAATTGCTTTGCTTGAGCAATCTGCGTATTTCATCAATAAAAAGACCGTCTCTTATTTCTCTGGCGCACTTGTAAGCGTTAGGACCGTAATTAACGAAATTAACATAATGGACGCCGGTGTACTCCTCCACAGCAGTCAAATCTCTGCCGCCGAAGTCGATATACCTTCTGCCCCGGTTGCGGTTGTAAAAATCGTCCTGCGGCAGCAAGTATATAACGCATATATCCTCGTCTTTTTTCCATGCGGGAGCGCTGTCATTACTCGGTTTTGATATATTCGAGCCCCAAGGGAAGCGTACCCGTTTTTGATTTTCCTCTGCACTGGGATCAAGCTGCAAAATATTTAACACAATGCTCCTGAATATATCCTCTATATCCTCAACGCTATTTACTATGTCAGGCATATCTCAGCCTCCCATTCTTACGCCAAAAGCGCGGTTAAAGCCATTTATTCTCCAGTTTGAAATTTGTATTATCTTGTACTTAATACCCTTATACTCAACAATGTCTGATATACCCTCGAACTCCTCCCCGTCCTCATGCGTCACATAAAGCTCGTTTGGAGGCGAACAAAAAAACTTCATAACACCTTTTTCCCTGTCACCCTCCGGAAGCAGGTTCAAATCGTCAGGGCTTGCGGGTTGCACAGGGCCGTAGAACACTAAAGGCGGATTTTCGATTATTTTAAAACGTCCTTTTTCCCATTTCCCTTTTCGCCTTATGACCTTATAAAGAGTAGCGAAGTCCGGATCGTTCATTAATTCGGATACGTCAATCATATCTACTTCTCCCTTACAACATATGTGATTGATTTCCTTAACTCACCCGTATCAATCAACGGGCGGTGGGCAACAAATGATTTTTCATTCTGCTTTCTTTCTTCTATATCCTTAAGCTTCTTTTTGGAGAGCTTTTTATTGCGTCTTGATTCCGACTTCTCCGACAACTCTTTCCAGTTGTTTTTCGGGTTGGTAAACCATGCTCTGGACATATTCTGTCCTTGAATGCCTGCTTTTTCTAAAGCCTGACGCATTCCCTGCCGGTCACCATCCAGCGCTTTTTCTGAGGCCTGACTTAGCAGTTCCCCTATTATTTCCCTGCCATCCTCAAGCGCCGGTTCTATAACAGCCCGCGCGGGTATCCCTCGCACCGGCGAACCGTTTGTATGGATATAAAGCAGCTCCGCATTATTTAACGATTCCTTCTGTTCCGGTCTGGAGCTTTTTTCTTCGGGTATGCCGATTAAAACCTCTGATCCTTTAAGCTCCTTCAAGGCCTCGCTGACAAGCGCCAGATAATCGTTTTGTTCTTGAATATCTACGATAAACTCAAACATTGCCCCGCCTCCTTAAGAAATGTACATCCCACCCATTCCATAAAGCTTCGCTAACGTAGCAAGCTGCACACCGTAATTGGTAAGCTTCCAGCCCGCCCATCCATCAAGGTCGGCCATTGTCTGCGAAAAATCGTAGCTAACACTTACTCCATCCACCGACTTCGACGACACAAGTCCTTTCGCCTGCCCTGCCTGGATTGCGGCCGCCGCGCCTCCCGCGGGGTTGGCAGCAGATTGCAAGTATAAGGTTGTGAAATGTGCGATAAACAGCCCCATGCACATCTCCCAACCTTCGTGATACCTGGATTTTTTTATTGAGCCATGAGCAAGCGCAAGGTAAGCATTCATTAATTCAACCGGGATAATAGGCTTTATTGTTCTGGATGTTTTTGTTTCTTCAAAAAACTGCGGGTATTGCTTTTTAAATTCATGCAGAGTAAAAGGCGGGTTATCTCCGCCTTTTAAGTTTGAAGCGCCTGCAACGATACTTTGAACATCCATAGTAACATCCCCTTATTCACCGCCAGAATTTTGTGTTTTTAATTCGGCTTCTGCTTCAGCTATTTTTATTTTCAATGTATCAAGTTTCATATTTTTATAATTCTTTATGCCGTATTCCTTTGCTTTTTCTTGTAACTCCTCTATTTCGGACATAGACAAATCACTGGTCGTTTCACCCATAACCTCAGCGTTTCCGTTTTTCTGGGCAAGCTTGAACAAATCATGCTCAACCACCCAATCGGGTACAGTTGTAACAATAAAGGGTTCAACTTTAACCTTTATAATTTTAGAACCCTCTGCTGCTGAAAATTCATAAGCCTTTTTTGCTATTATTCTCACAGACATATATGCCCTCCTTTAGATTCCATCGTAATATTTAACCGGTGTCAGGTAATGGAATTTAACTACGCCAAACTGCGCTACATAAGACGTTAAATATGCAAAATGCTCAACAGATGGCTGTGTCATTGCACGTTGCAACGGAACGGTAATGTCGAAGTTAACCATATCCTCATCGTTCACATAAGCCACCATTCTGTCTGTACCGCCTTCACCTGCTCCCGCACACCAGCGACAAGGAGCTATCGTAAGCTCTATTCCCTGGTTAATACCGATGTTGTTTTCGAGCAGATATTTTAAAATAGATACGGCGCCGTTTGTTCCGCCTATTGCCACAGGCATCTGCACAAGATATGTAAATAACAACGGTGGTATTAGGATATGGTTAGCCATGCCGTTTGTATCGTATTCTGAGGCTGCCCACGTTTCTGTCATTATCTGGTTTATTTCGCGTAAGATTTCCTCCGGCGTTTTATCCTTCCACATCCTTGAGCTGCCGGAACCCTGCGGGGATAATGCTATCGTTATGTCAGGATGGTTTACAAGGCCGTATGTTCCTATTTCGGAGAAGCCGTTATATACATTCATATCAAGCGTTTTATCATGGTTGAGCCTGATACCTTTATCCAAAAGCTCGTCTAAGCTCCTGCCGATGCCCTGTAGTTTCTGCTGGTCTATAAAAGGGATTTTTAAGTTGTTCGCCCACGTAAAGACTTTGTATGTATCCTTAGCTATATCAGCCTGCATAATAGGTATGTTGTTTGTCTGACCGCCGATTATGCCGTTTTGGTTGCTTCCGGTGGTAGCGTAAGACACGTTGTAGGAGGATGTAAATTCAACCCAACCGCCACCCGTTTTAGCCACGATATCCCTTGGCCATGTTACGGAGGTTAAAGGCTCTTTAAGCTTTGGATCTCTTTTTTCAAGCTCCCCCATAAGGAAAGCCATACCTCCCGATATTGCCGCATCCTGCATAGTCATTGCCGACGGTGTCCCATCCATTGCAACCGTCGGGAAACCGCCTTTTAAGCCGTTTATACCATAAAACATATTTTCATCCTCCTTATGCCTGACGGGTCAGGACAGTTATTTCAGCGACGCCGTTCGCGTCCTTTTGGCCTGTCGTAAATTTAACATTATTAAGCTCTACTGTGTTTTCCCCGTCGGCTTCGGCTTCAAAACCACCTATTTCACAGTTGGGGAATACTGCGTTTTCAGCAACCCTTACATATACCTTGCCGCCTGCTCTTGGCTCGCCGTTTCTTATTTCCACAACAACAGAGCCTCTGCAAAGCGCATCAACAGGTTCTCCGTTAAAATACACTCCGCTTGTTTCATATATGTCTGTCTGCTGCTTAACCTCGCGGACTGCTACGCCTATAAAATCATCCGCCGTATTATCTGCGCCGAACAACGAGTATGTATTGTCGCCGTTAAGCACGACCGGCGCGCCAAAAGGTATTTTACCCTTTGCGGTTCTACTTGCTATAACACAATCGCTCATCCGGCTGAAGCTGCCCGGATACCCTAAACCTAAGCTTGTTCCTATAACCTTTCCCGGCATATTATTTCCTCCTTAAATTCTTATTTATTTTTATAATGGGGATTATATTTTTTTGCTATATCCCTGCCTAACTGTTCATCATTTACAACTGCGTTATGACTTTTAGCATCCAACTGCTGCGCTTTGATCTGCTTTGTGTTTAAAATACCGGCATAAGCGTTTGTTTTTGCGTCCGCAGAGGTAAGCCCCAAACTTTGCCTGTACAACCTTGTTAGGCTATCAGTAACCAATTTTTTCGTCTTTTCATCTTTTATCTGTGCGATAACAGGTTTAATCGCGCGGATTTCTTTTAGTACAGCGTTATGGTCGGCATTTTGTACTGGCTTCACCGGATTTTCATCCGACGATGTGATTGTTTCTTCTGAGTCATCGTTGCTTGTTTCAAGTTGTTCTTCTCCTGAAAGCTCTTTCTCTAGCTTATCCAAAGAATCTACTGGAGCGGGGTTGGTTTTCATACCTTCCACAAGAGCAGATAATTTTTGCACAACATCGGTGAGCTGTTTAATGGCCGCTGCTGCTTCATTATCCTGAGCTGCCTGTGCTGCGTTATCCTCGCCCTGCGGTGCAGGTACAGGATTAACAACCGGTTCTTGCTGCTGGTTCCCCGATATTGTTTCTACTAACGCTTCCACCGCATCGGATATATCCTCCGGTGCCGCGTCCTTTGAAAACATCGGAAATATTCTTGCTAATGCTGATGCTAACGAAGCGTTGTTCCTAACTCCGTTTAAATTAATGTTGTTCTTTTTTGACATAAATTTTTTTCTCCTTTCGGTTTTTGGTGGTTGTTCATCTTTTATTGCTACCTTTCCGCCTGCGCGCCCCTCCCCAACTACTGCAATGTGATTACCCTCTATCTGCCGCTGGCAAAGCTCACCTTTTTCGTTTTGTTCATATATACAGTCATAACCGCATGAGATTTCGCGTTTACCTGTTTCTATTTCAGAAATCAATATAGAATCATAAATGATAAGATCAGCTACAACTTTGTCGGCATCTTCTCCGTTTCCCTGCCTTACGTTAGCGGCAACGCCTTTGAGATACCGGCTTATGTTGTCGGGGCGAACTTTATCGTGTGGATGATCGTCCGTAACGGGTTTACCCTCAAAACTCGCAAGTGCCGCAGGGTTAAAAACATCCTCTGGGTATCTATGCACTTTTATTAATTTATCCGCGTATTCACTGCGGATGTTAAGCTCCCGGCCCCAGTACTCCTGCACGCCGGTACGGGCAATAGGTACGTTGTAGCATATAAGAAACCCTTCCGGCGTTCGAGCCATGTTCTCTGATATTTTACCAGCGTAATAAGCTCGCATTTATATATTCACCTCCTTTCAAGGCAATAAAAAAACACTCTGGTTAAGAGCGTTTTGTAGATAAGGAATAATCAATTATGCAATCATTAAAAACTCAGATTTTTTCATGTTTTCGATTATCCTGCCGTTATAATGTACCTTGTGCGGAAACATAAGCGTTCCTACGTCTATAACAGGTTCGGGATAGCAACGGCAGTTGTAAATCCCTCCGGCATGGTATCTGTTACGTATTTGGTTTTCCTTGTTGTTCGCCAACCTTTCAGGGTTAGGCGGGTCGCTCCACTTAACCAATACACCGTCCATTATCTCATGCGAGCTTCTTACGCGGACATCCTTTGATGTGCGCCATATATACCAGTCAAGCCCAAGGCTCTCTGCGCGGGCTTTTGTAAGCGCGCACTGCGTCTTCGAAACTTCTGTGCGGGCAATTAATTTAGAGTTTGCCCATGTGTTATTGGATGGGATAAATTTTTCTTTTATTTCTCTTGCTATTTCCGTTGAGCGCCTGCCGCTGAAAGCCTCTTTACCGATATAAGTTGTTACGTCATTGGCGATGCTTTGCGGTAGTGTTACTATTAATTTGGCGTTTAATGCGACTTGTTCAGCCATAGCAAGCTCCATAGCCGTTCCGTTAAGCTCCTTTTTTATAGCCTCGTATATTAAGCGGCCTTTACCGTTTTCCAGCGCTGCTCTTCGCCAGTTGCCTTTTATTTGTTTGTTTAAATGGGTTACCATAGTATATGCTAAGTTGTTGCAATAATCATTATATGCTCTACTGTTTGCCATAGCGCGCAGTCGCCGTACTATTTCGTACGGGTCGTCTATACCAGATAAGGCTTCATGCATTTGTTTTATAACAGTATCCAACGACCTTGCGTAAGCCTGTTCAAAACGGGATTCTAACTGCCAATCCATAGGCAGCCTCCTTTTGCATTAAAAAACCGCCTTGTTAGACGGTTTGAATTTATTTACCTACATAGGCATCATTACATAATCTAATAATAAATTCATAATTTCTTCTGCCATATCAGCTCTTTCAGGATTATACTGTTCATAATTTGTATCGCTAAATTCGCTCTCCTCGCTTAGAATTGACATGCTTTTGTCTATTAACGTTTCTTTATTATTTAAGAATAACCTAATTATTTCGTCAGGTGCAACGTTCATTTCTAAAGCTAAAAAATCAATTTGCTCTTTATTAAGTCTTTTTAGCTTCATTGCTAATCCTCCTCTAGCTTTACAATAGATACAACATTTCCATCATTGCCCAAAACAATACGCATATTGTTATTTTGATAAACAGTACAATCTTTGTTGGATTTGTTTCCAGGATATGAAAGAGTTTGATTTTCCAATACATTCTTTATATCCTTTGAAGAATACCCTCTTTCCAACGCTCTTTCTAGGGCATGAGATGTTAATTGTTTAACGACAATCCCATTAGGCATTCTAATTCCTTTTACAGCGTTATTATACTCTTTTTTTACTTTATTATCAACGTATTTCCTTGTTTTTTTTCTGTTTGATTCTTCTTTTTTACTGCCGCCCTCCGGCTTTCTCCCGCTGCCTGGTCCGCCGTCAGCAATCATATCATCCGGTTCAGCATCGCCGCCGTTAAACAGTCCACCTGCAGGCATTTCACCCTCCCCGCCCATACTGAACTCCCCGTCAGCCTTTTCTATGTCCTCGTCCGTTATATTACTCCACTAATATCTCATCATGTTATCCGCATGAAGCAAGAAAACGCTGATTTTATCGCATTTGCTTATTGTACTAAATCCAAGTTCTCATGTTATTCCCCCTTATTTGCATAAAAACGCGGTCGTGTAGGTGTGTGAATAGGTGTATTATAGAAAAAAATTATTTCTTTAAAACCTAAAAGGACACTCCATTGGAATGTCCTTTTAGGTTTTAAAGACTAAATGCGTTCTGTAATTTCATTATTGAATCTTTTTTTACATCCGGCAAAACATGAGTATATATGTCTGCTGTCATTTTAATGCTTGAATGCCCCAAAAGCTTTGACATTATTATTAACTCTATTCCGCTTTCAAGGCCGCGGGTAGCGAAAGTATGCCTTAATGTATGGGGATGTACGTCTTGAACATTGGCGTTTTTTATTATATTTAAAAAATGTGTATATACAGTGGGTCTAGCAAGGTATTTACCCTCAAAATTAGGGAACACAAGGTTATATTCATTCGAAATTGCTTTTTGCTCTTTTTCTCTCAACATTTTTAGAATATTCGGTAATAAAGGCACAACCCTGTTGCTTGACTTGGTTTTTGGAGTTCCTACTTTCGTCTTGGATTTTATGCCATCTGCTTCGTAATCATAGATATAAAGCAATGTTTTGTTTACAGCTAGTGTACCATTCTCAAAATTTATATCATCCCACTGTAATGATAACGCCTCACCCAAACGCAAGCCCGTTGCAAGCATTAATATAAAAACATCGCCATGAAGTTCTCTTTTGGCGGCTTGTATAAATCTTTCCTGTTCTTCAGGCGACATCACACGCATTTCTTTTTTCTCCGCTTTAGGCAGCTTAACTTTGGCTGAAACGTTTTTTGCTATTAAATCGTTTTCAGCAGCTTGATTTAATGCGCCATATAAAGCGCCGAATATAAGTGAAACGGTCTTTGGCGCTAAACCTTTGTCACTTAGGTCATTTATAAATTTTTGAACCATTTCAGGCCGTAAGTCTTTCAACTTGTATTTGCCTAACAGCGGTTTAATATGAAGGTTAGAAGCTTTGTATAATATCATGTAAGAATTGTGTTTTATGCTTCTTTTTTTATATTCTTCAAGCCAAATATCCATCCACTCTCCAACGGTCATTTTGGAATGTTCTATGTACGTGCCTTTAGCCAATTCCACTTTAGCAATGTCCATTTTTTCCTGTACTTCTCGTTTTGTTTTACCATAAAATTCTTTTCGCTTTTGTTTTCCGTTTTCATCATAGCCAATGGTCAGTTTACCGCGCCATGTACCACTAGTACCTTTGAAAATTGTCCCTTCACCGTTACCCTTCTTAGCCATCAACCCCACCCACTTTCAAAATATCGTCTATAATGCCATGTAAGGCGGTTATCTGCTCACAGATGATACATACGCGCTCTTTGCTGTCAACGGGCGATATGGCTGTATTTAGGCTTTCTATGACGGTTTCTAGTTTGGCGGCTGTGTTGATTAAATGTATGCGTTCGGTTTTAGTCATAGGTTACACCGCCTTTTTCGGATATATCAGTAATTATGACGCCGACTTTTTCAAGGCTTGATATAATATCATCAAAGCTATAGTTGTGTTTACCAAAAAACCATTGTTTACCATTCATATCAACCATTACGCAAACACATCCGTCAATTTCGCTTAAATATAAGTCACAATTCTGTATTGATACCACAGTCCCGTTTTTTTCAACAATTACATTGGCTACGGCATCTTTATAGCCTGTCTGATAAGCATTTTCGCGTAAATCTTCAATCATTACTATTAAGTCAAGTACGAAATCATCAACGTTTTCGCCCAATTCTTCTAAACAAATACTTGCAATTTCTTTACGGGTATACTTTTTCATAAATAGCCCCCTTAAACTTTATTTGGAAAAAGTTTTTATATTGCCAACCGTATCTGCCCCGGCATTGGTTCTCGTCCTGCGGCTCTGTCAATGTCCTGTTCAACTGTTTCATAATCATAACCCAACGCAACGCCGATACCATGTAAAAGGCCTCTATAATAGGCGTATTTTAAACTGTAGCGTGTATCCGGTATTTCTGTAATGCTATCAAGATAACCGCGATATTGGCGGTTTAATTCTGTTCTTGTCATGGTTTATACAACTCCTTTTAATAATGCGTATAATGCGCTTCGTATTCCATGCTTGTGTTATAAAGCATGGTTAATATATATTGCTTTTTCTTCGTAATAGGCGATTCTAAGCCCTTATAGGTGTCAATAACGTGCGTTATATGCTCGTTACGGAGCTTAAGTAGTTGTATTTTGACTTGCTCCCGATTCTTCTTTTCACCGTTTAAAGTGATGTATTCGCCTTTGGTTGTGATTGCATCAAGCATTATCGCTATCATTTCATCAACCAAGGCTTTCTCCTGCGGGTCAAGGAAGGTTTTATATTCGATATTGCTTTTAATGATCTCTGTATACTCTGTGAGTGCGTCCGTCTTGTCCCGTCTGTCCTCTTTTTCAGATTGACTAGACATGACTGGATTATTTATATTGTTATGAATAATATTATTATGATTAGGGCGTAGAATCTCCGTTTCTTGATGCGTAAAATTTACGGGTCTTGAAACGTAATTTTTACGGGTCATAGTGTTTTCAAGGGTTTCAGCCGTTTCAATCCCAAACGCTTCTACCAGTGCCGACAATAAATATATCTTGTTCGGCTTAGAGATTCCCTGTCGAGCTTCCTCAAGAAGTTTAAAACTCTTTAAATCGTTCATAGCTTTTGTTACGGTTTTACCGGATAAATTTAAAATATCCTGCATATCCTCACGTTTGAAATAAAGGAAAACTTCGCCGTTATCGTCGTACCAACCATTTTTTATACTGATTTCGTGGCGGTTACGGAGTATTGCATACAGCACTCTCGCATCGTTAGTTAGGTTTGTAAATTCAACATCAAAAAGAAACTTTGGAAGCTGATAAAAACTATTGTTTATTATGTTTTGGCGGGTGTAGCGCACTCGGTTACTCATAACATTGCCTCGTTCATGCGTTCTTTTGCGCGTTTTAAGTACCAATCCCAAAACAAATCCCTCGGAACGGTCATGCGCTTGCCGTCTCTGACAGTAGGGCAACCTTTACTTCGTAATATCTCATAGGCTTTTCCTTCGCTATAGCCAAGCAATTCTTGAATGTGATAAGCCTGTAATACAGGCGGATAATCGCATATTTCTCTTGTGAAGCCGCAAAATTTGTAGCTCCTGCTCTTTTCTTTGGCTTCACCTTCATTAGCAACAAGCCTAAATACTTCTGCCATAATTAAAATAACCTCCTTCAAAATTTGTTTGACTACCAAACCGAAAGAGGTTATAATCAGAATATAACAAACTTCGGTTTGGTTTGATTGGAAACGCTCACATACTTTGGTCGGTAGCAGAGCGTTTTTTTTGTTGCCTTTAATCGGTTGATAAATTTCACCGCCTTTCTTTTTGTACTCTTTGTTTCAAGCAACACGCCATCGGCCTTGATGTTGTAGCCCATGAAGATGTTGTTGTAATAGTGTTTTTCTATGGTGATGACCGTATCCGGCGTTAGCATTGTGATAAATTCGCCGTCATAGTCGTCAAAATAACCTGTCATTGTGTCCTTGATTATACCTTTGTATTCTGCTACGTTTAAACTTTTGTAGGCTTTTTTGAGCTTCTTTTTACTCATTGCCTACCCCTCCATTTAATTACGCCGCAACTTTGCGAACTCTTTTCCCAAAATCCACACAAAATTCTCTGTCCCTGCCATCTGTTGATACTGCGTTGAAAACATACCAACTATGACCGCAAATGCTATTTTTACCTATTCCGATTATTGTGCATTTAACATGATTACCGTAATCGCCGTATTCTATCGCAACTACATCGCCTATGCTTACTTCGCTTGCATCAACTGTTCCTTTTTCTCTCTCAGCTTTAGCTCTTGCAGTTTCAACTTCCATTCTCGCTACTTTCCAAGTTGCTCTTAATGCATCGCCGAATGTGTAATAATTTCCAGTCCTAAATTTAGCCCATGCCATTTTCATTATTTCCGATTTGTTGTATGTCATTTTGAAAACCTCCTTGATTTTTGGTTTTGGGTGTGGTATTGTAAGAAACAATCACTATCGTGTGACACTCTTTAGTGTTTTGCCACACTATCGTGTGCTATGAGTATAATATATCATACACTTTTGTGTGTGTCAATAGTTTTTTTGATAATTTTCTAAAAAATTTTTTAAGTTTTTAAGGAGGTTTTTATGGCTTCTTTTTCTGAAAGATTAAAAGAATTAAGAAAAAATAATGGCCTTTCTCAAAAAGCATTGGGTGAAGCTATTGGTTCTAGTGAACGAGGTATTCAAAGTTATGAATTAGAACAGCGCAAACCAACACTGGACGTTATTAATAATCTCGCAGACTATTTCAACATAAGTACCGATTACTTGTTAGGCCGCTCCGATAATCCAGAACGCATATAAAAAGACACTTCCGATTTAACATTTTCGGATGTGTCTTTTTTACTTTACATTTTCTTTTTTAAATTTGCTATATTGTTGATTGTTTTTTTAGTTTCAGGATGTTCTATTCCTAAAATCTTTTTTCGAATATCTAAAGCTTTCTGATACCATTCTAACCCTTTCGGGTAATTTTCTAGGTCTTCATAGACAACCCCAATATTGTTATAAGTCATAGCCGTATCAGGGTGTTCAGTTCCGCATACCTTTTCATATACCGCCATAGCTTTATTATAAAACTTTAACGCTTCTTCATAATTACCTTTATCATCATAGACAAGTCCAATATTGTTATAAGTCATAGCCGTATCAGGGTGTTCAGTTCCGCATACCTTTTCATATACCGCCATAGCTTTATTATAAAACTTTAACGCTTCTTCATAATTACCTTGGTATTGATAAATAACCCCAATATTGTTATAAGTGCTAGCCGTAGAAGTGTGTTCAGTTCCGTATGCCTTTTCCTTTACCGTCAAAGCTTTGTTATAAAACTTTAACGCTTCTTCATAATTACTTTGGTATCGATGAATAATCCCAATATTGTTATAGGTTGTAGCCGTATCAGGGTGTTCAGTTCCGTATACCTTTTCCTTTACCGCCAAAGCTTTATTATAAAACTTTAACGCTTCTTCATAATTACCTTGGTATTGATAAATAACCCCAATATTGTTATAAATCATTGCTGTATCAGAATGCTCTGTTCCATTTATTTTTTCACATACTACCAGAGCTTTATTATAAGATTTTAACGCTTCTTCATAATCGCCTTGATTTTTACAAACAAGTCCAATCCTAACTGAAAAATCGTAAAAAACCTTTAATTCTTCATTTGCAAATTTAGTATAAAACGCTTTGGCAATATCCAACAATACTCTAACTTTACTAAAAACATCAGTAGCTTTAATATAATCATCATAAACCATATAACTAATTATCGTTTCACAATCCGAAAATTTAACTTCCAATTTCATCAGCATAGATTCTTTAATTATCGGGTGCATATAGTAACCGTTATCCGTTCGACTTAACCAGCCCAAATTGACTAAAACGGTTAAATCTTTTATATTCGCGCCCAACCATGTTTCAACCTCAAACGGTATTTCTATACTTGGCATTATTGCAAAGTTTTTAAGGATGTTTTCTTGTTCCGGGCTGATGTCTACAAAGTCATAAAGTATTTTTATATGCTCTGCGGGTTTAAGTTCTTTTTGTGTATGTTGCGTTTCAACTGGTAAATCAGGATAACCAAACCCTTTTTCTACTAAGCCCTTATAAAAATCGTTCAATATAGTTCCGGGTCTGTTTGCAGCCTTTGCCAACAATTCAACTGTAAGGGTATGGTATTTTGCTAATTCAACAAGTTTTTTGACCGTATCCACAAATTTTTTTTTACAATCTTCTTCATAGTAGCCGTAAAAAACGTCTAAACATTCATCAGGATTAAGAAAATCTACCGGATATATTTCAAACGCTCCGATTTTTTTAATGCGTGAGGTTAATATTACTGTATTTTTCATAGTTTCAAGCCATTTAAGTTCATTATCCTTCATGGTTGTTTTTGATACATTATCAACGATTATTAATGTATCTTTGTTTTCTTGAATAAATTTTTTTATTTGTTTATACCGTTCGTCAGGCTCTCTTATATAATCATGCATATTCTTGTTATTAAATAAATCTATTGCCGATAACATACTTTCCTTTAAGTTTTCATTATACTCAACCCATGCGACATATGTATAATTTCCCTCTAACCTATGAAATAACGCCCTCGCAATCGTTGTTTTACCGATACCGCCCAAACCGTTTACAAGCAGGATTTTATTCTTTTCCTTGACGGCTTTGCATAGATTATCAACAAATTTATCCCTGTGTAAAAACTCTTTTCCCACTTTGGTGGGCGGTGTCGTTAAAAAATGGTTTTGGCGCGGCTCTGTAGTTTTGGACTGCGTTATATTTTTTAAATCATCAATTTTTTCTTTTATTTCTGCGGTATCTTCAAGAATACGGTTAATTCCGTTTCTCGCGAAATACTCAAAAGAATGTCTTAGATGCTCTTCCAACATAGAAAAAAATAATTGCTTTTCTACAAACGGCATTTTATTATTAGGAGGTAATGGCAGCTCCTTAAGTTTCACAGGCATATCACGCTTTAATTTACTAGCAATATGATTATGTATAATTTCGTCATTCAGTTCAGATATGTTAATTTCATAGTAATAGCGTTTCTCTATAGATTGCCGGTATTGATTACAGGCAGCTGTTACATTTTTTTCAAGTCCGGTTAAGAACTCGTTAAAATCTGAATCCTCTTTCTTTGTTTTTTCTTTTATAAAACTATATAAATCTTTGTTAGGCAAGCCTAGTAACGATTGAATATCAAAAAAAGAGGAAGGTTTAAAAAAAGAGAGAACCTTTAAAAAAAATGACATTATATGTACACCTCTCTCATACTTCATTGGCATACATATAGGATTAACATAAATTTCAACATTTTACAACAAATTATAACAGCTTAAAAATTTTGTTTCGGAGCTTTCAACACGTACTACATACAATATTGAGCGAAGCATAATTTAATTGACGATACCATGAAATGCTAGTAAAACTCGCCGACTATTTCAATATATTCATTGATTATCCTAATGGCTTCGCAATTAAACATTCCTTGACATTCCCGTATAAATTGCATAGAATAAAGATACAATAAAAAGAGGAAGTGCTACCAACACTCCCTCAATACACACGCCACTCAAAGGGCGGTAGGCTTGCCAAATTATAATTCATAAGAAAAATAACTGCTTACCGTTGCGATAGGGGCAGTTATTTTTTTGTATTTTTCTTGTCTTTCATTATCTCTATGACAACTAATGCAAAAGTTAGCATTAACATCAACGATTCAAATATAGACAATAGCGTCGCCTCCCTTCCAGTTGGATTTCATCAACCCTCCTTTCCGGTTAGCAAGCCTATAAAAAATAAACCCTTATGCGCTTATGTGCGTTTTTATAATAACATAGCTTATTTTGCTTTACAACAAAAACCATTTTCAAAACAAACGAGCACCGACTATTTATTAAGCCATTCAAACAAACCAGAAGACATTACTTTGCCTTTACAGCTGTTCCATATGCAAATATTTCCGCAACTTGTTTTGATCCAACTAGGCCTGGTGTAGAAGCTATACGATATTCAAATTGACAATTTATCACAGCATTACCTCCAAGCTTTTTACAACTTTTTTGTAAATCATCTTTTACCTTTTCAAATGCCTTGTTAGGATCAGCACCACCGAACAAACCTCCAGTATGTGAATCTACTGCAAACACTGTATCAATAATTTCATATGGCATATGTAAATCGCCTGTTATAACCATTATCCCCATAAACATAACCTCCTTAGAATTTATTGTAATTCTACAAAAAGTGTATGAATATGTCAAATGAGTTTTAAAGAGGAATATTTTGTCACTATCAGCCAAACAAACCTTGCAAATTTCTCAATCTCAGTTGAGTTGTCCTGTCTACAGCGTTGGCAACCGCTTCTGGTCTACCTGACGTATCATGGATAGTAAAACTGGATTTCATATCGTAGGAAGGGCTGTTATTGCAATTATAATAATTCGTCACGTTAGACGTATAAAAATGACTGACGTTTTGGTTTATGCTTGCATTCATAGTAGTTAGCATATCATACATTTTTGTAGTTAATTGTATTAACATTGCTATATTTTTTGATAATACATCGGAATTATCCAATCCTAGATAACTCATAGCACCCGTTAAAACCTCTTTTGCGCGGGAGGGTTTGTTAAGGGGCACTATAGCCTCCGGTTGATTTCCTTCCGATACATGAGCGATATGCTCTTTATCGAATATACCACCGTCCGCGTGTCCGGGCATTTTGTCCTTGTTGATATTGAAAACCCCGCCAATTTTATCGCCAATGCCTGAAAATAAACCCTTCACTTTATCGGATATATCCCCAAAGAAACTCAAAACTGGAGTGAAGACCTCAATTATTTTATTAACAGCTTCAAGGAATTTGTTTTTAAAATCTTCCGGGATACTGGCAAATTTACCGACAATAGCGCTTGCTTTTTCGCTGAACCAATCAACTAACGGAGCAAAAACACTTTTTATTCTCTCAATGGTGTTTGAAAAAAACGTTTTTATGTTGTCCCATATCTGGATAACAGCATCATATGCACCTTGAAAGTCGCCTGATAATACGGATTTTACAGCTGAGAACACCAGTTTAATGTTTGCCCATATCGTTCTAAAGAAATCTACAGCTGTACTGAAAGCCGCTTCAATTCTTCTCATCCCGGCAGAAAACATTTTTCCGAAAAAGTCATCACTTTCTGAAAAGACGCTTTTTATACCGTCCCACTTATCCTTGAACCATGAAACAACGGTATTAAAAGCCGCCTTAATATTTTCAAGGACAGCTTTAAATTTATTTTGAAAATATTGCGGTAGATTTTTTGCGCTGTTCTTTATATCTTCGAATTTTACGCCGAACCAACCGTCAATGCTGGAAAAAATACCAATGATTTTGTTCTTTGCATCTTGAAATTTGTCTTTAAACCAATTTGCTAACGGAGCAAATACATCTTTAACTTTATCGAAAACACCCGCAAAAAAATCCCTGATATTATTCCATATCTGTATAACTGCTTCGTAGGCACCTTGGAAATCCCCGGATAATACAGCTTTCACAGCCGAAAACACAAGTTTAATGTTTTCCCATAGCATTTTAAAATAGTCAACGATGGTTGAAAACGCTGCTTCGATTCCCCGCAGCCATGTACCGGCTATTTGAAAAAAATAATTATCACTGTTTGAAAAAACGCGTTTTATACCATTCCATTTTCCTTTAAGCCAATCGATGATACCGCCGAAAGTTGTTTTAATACCTTCCCACAATCCGGTAAAAAAGCTTTTTATAGATGTTAATACACCATCTATAAAATTTTTAAATCCCTCAAAATTATTATATAAATATTTAAATATTCCGGCGAACGGATTAATAATAAACAAAACTATGCTTTGCCAGTTCGATTTAACCCAATCTATCACGCCGTTGAATGCTCCGACGATTTTATCCCTTACAGCTTGAAATTTACTATTAAACCAGTCCGTAATACCGCTGAAAACCGATTTGATTTTATCCTGTAAACCAATAAAAAAATTCTTTATCGACGATATGATATGGTTTACGAAATTTCTAAAACCTTCAAAATTATCATATAGATACTTAAAAACTCCTGCAAACGGATTAATAATAAACAGAATAATATTCTTCCAGTTTGATTTAACCCAATCGATAACACCGTTGAAAGCTTCGATAATTTTATTTTTTGCCGTATCGAATTTCTCTTTAAACCAGCTTCCAATACCGGAAAATGTTTCTTTGATTTTCGCCCAAAGATTTATAAAAAATTCTTTTACTTTATCCCAGTTCTTTATCAACAGATAACCGATTGCGATTAACGCACCTATAGCAATTACGATAAGCATAATTGGGTTTGCACTCATAACAGCGTTCAATATACCCTGTGCCACAGACAATGCTTTTTGAACCCCTGTAGCAATCTTTTCAGCCGCCGCCTTTGCGAGCATGGCAGCGTTATATATACCGATTGCGGCCGTAATTGCCAGTATTACCTCCTTTATACCTTCTAATTTTGCTATCCAACCTATCACATTCGTTATGCCACCTACAATTCCATTGGCAACATCTACTATTTTAGAAAGTCCATTTATAAGCAAAGGAATGACATCTGCGATTATCCATGTAACAATGGGTTCAAGTGTTTCCCAAATGCCGTCAGCCACGCTGGCTATTGCTTCTCGGATTTTTACAACGCTTTGGATTAATCTGCTTATGAAGTCAATAATGCTTCCTAAAAAATTTACAGAAGCGTTTTTAAATTTATTAAAAGCGTCATTTTCTTTGAGCTTATCCCAAAAACCCTTGACCTTTTCAATTATTACTAAGAACCGTTCTATTGCGAAGTTGACTGCTTTCTTTATACTGTCGATAAACCTATCAAAAGCACCTGTTTCTTTCAATTTGTTATATATCTCAACGATCCCGCACCATACTTCTCGAAGCTTGTGAGGAATCGAGGATATCAAATCTGCTACGATACATATGGCTTTCCGAAAACCTTCCTTAAACCTATCAATGGTTCCGTTATCTTTCAACAAAGCCCAAAAATCGTAAAGCTTCTTCCACAGACCGCCAAGCAGCGCATCGCCGCCGTCGAGCCATGTATAAAAATCCTCAAGCAGCAACAACGCAGCTGTTATAATCGCAATCAATATCCCAAGCGGCCCTTTTTTAATAATAATACCAAGCGTTGTCAGCGCGCCGCCGATTACTTTTAATTCCTTCGGTATCATATCGAATATTCTTTTTACCGCAGTATATATGTCCTTCGCTCCACGTATAACAGTTGTCCCTACGCGCACGACCACATTTACGACTGAGGCGATCTTCTTTGTCCACTCTGGCATATTTTTTATAACGCTGTCATTAAGTCCGCTAAAAACACTCTTAACCTTTTCCATCGGCTGTTGTAAATATTTAAACAGATAATGCCCAACCCATTGAACGGCATATGTCACCGATTGTTTCATGCGTGTAAATTCAGTCTGTATTGCTCTGACCTGATCCAACCCCGCCGATAAATCGGGAGTTTCTAGGTTTTTAACATCTTCTTGAAGCCGTCTAAAGGTCTTTGCTAGATTCTCGCTAACCCTGATCTCGTCAGTGGTTTTACCCATAGCATCAAGCGCAGCTTTTAGTTTAAAAGCTTCTTCCTTGGTTCTACCGATGCTTCTTGCGTACTTTTCCAATTCGTCATCAGCGTTTATTAAATTCGCCGCAAATTTAGCAATGCCCGCGTTCGCCGCGGACACAAGCCCTGCTACGGCTACACCTGCCGTAGCAAAGCCTTTGGAAAAACTCTTCAATCCCTTATCTGCGCTAATCATTATTTTATTTAATTTACTGGAAAACTTATCGTTAATCCCAAACGCTACAAGATATTCTTTTATAATATAAGAACCTGCCATTTATCATCCTCTCCTACTGCCTTTATTTAAGGATTTTTCTAGCTCCTGCATAGTATATTGAGAACCTATTTGTATTCCTCGAATATAAGCCCCGTTTTCTGCTTCATTGATATGACTGGCTATAAGGTCAACAAGCTTTTTTATTTGTGCTTCTGTTAAAGAAAGAGTTGATATATAATCTGACATGCTCTCAGCAGTTTTATAAAACTTTTTTGAACGTTCATTTTTATACTCAGCTATTAATGGTTGTTTTTTTATTCTATTCATCGAAGCTCTCCATTCTATTCGACGTAATATTCCATTTTAAATTTTCATTTTTTCCTCACAATATATTTTATTGATTTACGCAACTTACCTGTATTAATCAAAGGGCGGTGAGGAACGAAGTTTGGGTTATCTTTAATTTCTTGTTCCATTCTTTCAAAATCTCTTTTTTTCATCTTTTTTTGACGTATGGCTATGGCTTCACCTTTTAGTTCGGCCCATTCGTTTTTAGGATTAGTAAACCAACCTCTTGCTACCGCTTCGCCTCTTTTACCAACATTATCAAGAGCGTTTCTCATTCCATTTATATCTCCGTCCATAGCTTTTTCAAACGATTTACTTATTAATTCGCTAATAATTTCTTTATCATTTTCAAGTGCCGGCTCAATTACAGGCCGCGCCGGTAATCCATTAATAGGCGAGCCATTCGTGTGGATATAAAGAAGCTCGGCGTTGTTCATCCCATCCTGCTGATTTAACCTCGGACTTTCTTCCTCCGTTACACCGACTAAAACTTCAAAGCTTTCAAGTTCTTTTAATGCTTCATTTATCAGCTTTAAATGATCGCCTTTTTCTTGGATGCTCACATAAAATTCAAACATTTTTTTCTCCTTGATATATTCATTGACGACACAATGAAAAGGGATTATAATTCTTTTATTAAATTTTTTTTTTCAATTTTAAAAGACACTCCCGAATTTAATGGAAGTGTCTTTCGTAGACAATAAAAAAAGACATTTCCAAATATGGAGTGTCTTTTTTGTTTTTGTAAATTTTATATTTTTATACGGTCATCTGTCATATATCCATTGTCTGAACGAATCTTTTCCCATAGTTTTTTAGCTTCAGAATGTTGACCTTCTATGACTCCGGCCTTAATAGCGGTATAAAGGTTCCTTTGTTCTTCTTTAGCGCATTCCCAAATGTAATTTATAGCTGTTTTGTCATTGTTTGCAACGGCTTTTCTTACTGGCTCGTATACGTTTTCGTCAAACTCATCCATTTGATCTGAAAAATCTAAATCATAAGTTCCAGCAATTTCAACAATATGTTTTATTTCGCTTAAAGTCATGAAACCATCCCCTATCTTTGATCATTGTTTGGATAAGCATTATCAGGTTTACCATCTTTAAATCCAACTGTTATTTTAATGCCTTCGAATACATCATCAAACTTATGGTAACCTTTAGCTGGTATTTTATCAGCATTCTTACGCCAAACAGTTTTTATCGCTGTACTTATTTTATTATCATCCCAACTATCGGGGAAAAAGGTTTGCCCTTGATGTTCAGCTTTCGATTTATCACGATGGTCTTTTACATTTGCAATTCGTACTCCGTTTTTTAGGGTTCTGACATTATTCAAAAGCCCTTGATTATTTAACGCAATAAATCCTTTTTGCCCATGACAGCCGCTTTTAAGCTGTCCGTTTTTAAATGTTCCAGTAGAAATATGCTTCAAGCGTTCTTTTGGGATACTGCCAATTTTTATTTTATTAGTATTTCCCGATTTGTCAATGGGATTTTCCGATCCACTTTCACTGCTGCTCTCACTGATCGCCTCATTATTCCCATGCACTGGACACTTAGCCGGGTCTTTGGCTCGACAATGATTATTTTTATCAGAATCAGAACATAAAAAATTTTTTTTAGTATCTAAGGCGTTTTCAAAGTCGGTAGGTGTGCGGTAGGTGTATTCATTGTTTGAATCTTCCTGCTTGACATCGCCGAACATCCTCTCAAATCCCGTATTTTCCCCGCCCATACTGAACTCCCCGTCAGCCTTTTCTATGTCCTCGTCAGTAATATTACTCCACATACCGGTCAACTCACTAGAGGCCTTAAGCTCTTTAAGAGCGGTCTTGTGGCTGATTATACCGGCATTATAAACACCGATGACGGCCGTACTGATTTGTTGGGCAAGGTTCTTCTTTTCGTCCTCAGTTGGACGTCTGCAATTAACAAAGCTATAATCCAAATCGTCAGGTATTTTTCCAAATACAGACATACATATAACAGGCAGCAGTTTATCAATGACAGGCCGCAGATAGCTCTCCTGCTTCTCCTCGATAACATCATAATAATTTTGCATATCCGATTCACCAGTAGCGTTCATACCGGCAGGGGAACGTCCGAACAGCTTTGTTACCGGCGTTTCCGCAGCGCCTGCAACGTCGAGCATAAACAACTCGTATATATCCGACAGTCCGGCGAATGAATATTGGTGCGTCTCAAACGAATCATCCTTGCCTATAATCTGCATCCCATTCGAGTTCATCATTGTGTTTAAAAACGACATAACAGTATAAAGATCTCTTTGAACTCTATCAGGCATCAATGCGAGTTGGTCCATTCCCTCCATCTTGTAAACCTTTAAATTTGCCGAAAAAATAAGCGTGGCAATATTCCAACTGGTATTGTCGCGCTTTTTTAATTCCTCATAAACGTGCTCAAGTTCGGAAGCACCCCAATACTGCTCCCCGACTTTTTCTATGTATGGCAGGTCCCGCCCCATAAACCGCAAAATGCGTGAATGATGCACCTTTATCCCTGAACCCAAGGCATCAGCAGATATTGTGTAATACTTCGGCAAGCCGAAATCCGGGTCGCTTGTATCCGTAACAAGAGAAAGACTGGCAGATATACCGCTCCAGCGGTCTAAGATAATCAAACCCTTAAAACTACCCGGCATTATTGTATCTAGTTCAAGTGGTTTATCAAGCATATCATCCTGCCCGTCAATAATCATCACTGCTGCCGCGCCTCCATAAAGCCGTCCCCATTTGAGGCCCTCAAGGATTTTTGCTCTGATACCTGTCGTGCGTTCAATCATCTTAAAACGTCTTACGTCATCCGGCGGAAGCTGAGTTTCGATTTTGTACCAATTTTTCGTCATGTCCTCGGGTATGGTATCAATAATCCTTTTAACAACCCAATTTTCTCTGTACAACGTGTTAAGCAGCTGATAATTCTTTGTCATCTTAGACATTGTATATGATGTTGCTTCAAGCAAGCTCTGCGAGCCCGAACCCATACGCGCCAAAGGGTTAGAGAATCCGTCGAGAGTAAATCCGAAACCTGGCGTTGGCATCCCGATGCTTAATCCTGCGGGAAGTATCGCCGGTATGTTTGTTTTTGTAGACGCATCGTTATATGGTTTTTTTATGTTTCGTCTTTTACTCATGCGGTTATCCTCCTTGCAGGTACCATTGTTTTGCATAAATACCTGGTCGCATCCATAGCATGATCGTCCTGCTTGGTCGGTTGTTCAACGCCACGCAGAGAAGCCTTTTCATCCCATATATAGCTTTTAACTTCTCTCAGCCAGTTAGGG
The DNA here is from genome assembly GCA_023690525.1 of Holotrichia oblita. Taxonomy (NCBI): domain Eukaryota; kingdom Metazoa; phylum Arthropoda; class Insecta; order Coleoptera; family Scarabaeidae; genus Holotrichia; species Holotrichia oblita. The sequence continues at coordinate 333,216 of JALQSN010000021.1, read as the reverse complement.
CAGTTGTTTTTATGTATCTTTAACTTTCTTTTATAAATCATGGTTGATGTTATCCTAATGCCGTCAATGACTTCGTTGTCTGCCTCTTTTATACGGTAGCCTTTGCTGCGCAGCTCTGCCTTAAAACTGGCTGCCGACGGGTCGATTATTACGTAAGAAGGCGCTATGCTGTTTGTCGCAAATTTAATAAAATCATTCGCATATTGAGCGTCCGTTTTCTGGAGCTTCGTATCTTTACCGCTGTAATAATACTCGTTATATATCCATATAACATTTCCGTCATCGTAGCAGTCAAGGAATACCATCGGATTTACTGTGCCATAATCGACGGTTATATAACGTACCGCCGCATTCTTTAACCCCGGGGGCATTGAATTATCGTCAAAGATGTTTTCAACATCGTCAAACATACTGTAAATGACGCCTTCCGCAACAACCCATTCGCCTTTTATGTAACGGTTATAAAAAACACCGTTGTACATAGCCTTGTACCTTTCCTTAATCTCATTATCCAGGCTGTTGTTATCGTCCATAGTAAAATGCAGATACAGCAGTCTTTTTTCGTCTTTTCTATCAATCCAATTAACTTTAAACCAGTGAAGTGGTCCTTCAGGGTTACAGTTAAACCAAAACTTAGAGCCTGCGACAGAACATCGGCCGGTGGCTTGGTTCACAAAACTTTCAGGCATCAACGCAACTTCATCGAAAAATACTCCTGCTAAAGTAATGCCCTGAATTAAATCTTGCGATCTTTCATCTCTGCCTCCGAATATATAAAAACGATTTTCCATATCGCCCTTCGAGATGATAAGTAAGTTATCTGCCCGCCTGTCATCGATTTTATATCCTCTGCTTAATAACATTAATTTAAGCACAAGCAGAACGTTTCTGCGGAATGAGCCTATGGTTTTTCCACACATCCCGAAATTGTGGTTATTAAATGTGGTCATCGCCCATATAACGTATGAAATCGAAACGGACACAGTCTTCCCGGAACGTATCGCACCGTCCGCTATAATTCCGTACATATCCTTAACCGGCGAATCGTCGCACCACCAGTTTAATATCTTGCGCTGCTTTTTCGAGAATGTTTTAAATTTAAATAGTGTTTTCATTGACCCAATCCTCTTTCGCTGTGCCGTTTAAAGCTTCGATAAACCCGTCGTCCTCTTGTTCTTGTGAAGTATCTGTATTAATTTTTGCTTTCATTACCGCTATTCTGGCTTTTTGCTCTTCCGATGCTAAGCCTATATGCTTACCTAGCCACTCCATAGCTTTTAGCTTATCCGGTAGTTTAACGCTTATTCCGTACTGACCTTCCTTCACCTCACTGACAAGGATTCCGTCAATTTCTGCTCCATCCTTGATTGTCAATCCTGTAGGTGTGATTGTCACAAAATCATTAATATCCGCTCTTGCTATGTCGAGGTACCACTGGAATAAATCTTTTATATCTAGTCCTACCTCAGCGCGGTATTCTTCCATAAGTCTGTTTATTTCGTTTTTTACTCCCTCAATTTTCCACAGTCGGTATGCATGTGAATTAGCCGTCGCCCAAGATGTTTCAAATGCTTTTTGATATGCTTTTGTCTTGTTGCGGCATTTTATATAGTAAAGGCAGAAAAGCTTTTGTTTCTCGGTCAATTCCTCGTTTTGCTCAACCGATTCTATAAGCTTTTTTTCAATGGGTTTATCCTCTTTTTCTGGTTGCAACTTTTTTCCCTTGGTCGCAGTTTTGGTTGCAACTTTTTTTTCGTTAGGTTGCAACTTTTTTTCGGAGGCTTTCTTCCAATCCCGAACTGCCCATGATTTTACCGCCGATAATGAAACGTCGTACTTCTCAGCAATATCCTTATATTTCATACCCGATAAATAATCCTGATATGCTAGGTTTTTAACATCGCTCAATCACCTCACCACATTTCATCTGTAATAAAAAAGAGCCCTACGGCCCATAATCTATACTATAATAATAAAACCCCAAAGGAGCCGACCTATGCTACACTCTATTAAAGTTGATGCTATCAAGGATAAAAACGGTAAACTTCAACCAGAAGTAGTCTACTGGAAGGACGGGTACGATGACCACCATCGTTGCGTCGTCCAGCATATTAAAAAAATAGAATACTTTAAAAATAAATCAGGTAAACAAGGTGTTAGGTACACCTGTGTCATTGATGACGAAATAGCGTTTCTTTATTTGGAGGACGGGGAATGGTTTGTTGTAAAATAGTAATTAAACGCGTCACTTTTCACCTTACTCCATTTACTAAAATATTAATTATTTCATCCTTAAAAAAGTTTGATATAATTTATTTTCGCGAATATATGATTTTATATTTTCGGGATCAAGCATATCAGGAATAAGAAAACTTCGAATATCACTATTGTTTATTTTTACTCTTAAAATTTTAGATTTATCGGACGGGCGGTCTTTTATCTGCGCTTCCAAACCTATGATAGTTCTCAAAACTATGCGCACGCTTATTTCATTGCTACAACCAGTCATGTTTATAGTAATTGGGCTACCCTGTTCCATCGATTTAGATTCATCGTCGAAATTGATTTTCATTCGCCATAAATCAATGCAAATGCGGTTTTCATTTTGTTCTTTCGGCCAAGGCATCTGAACCATCCCCATATTTTATGCATCAAAAAAGACATCCCATTTTCGGAATGTCCTTTAAATCGTACTTAACTTAAAATTAATTGGTCGATACCAATAAAATATTGTGACTCCCTTATAATATGATTAATCACTGTCTGCGATGATGTATTCTTCTCAACCGCACCGCTGCTTTTAAGCATATAGGTTAATAACTCAATAAATTTCTTGCTTTGAAGGATGCAATATTCTATCCATTCGAGCATTCTTTCTCTTGTTTGTTCGTTAATGTTTTCTTTTGAACGAATATTACTTTCGATTAATTGAACAATAATACCATGCGCATAATCAAACGATTTACCAAACTCATTTAATTTATCTATATAGCCTTTTTCTAAATCAGGCGTTACCAGTTGTATGACTATGGTGTGCTCCTTTTCATGGTGTTTCCAAAACTCAGCCTCGTCTAGCGCCCTAAGAATATTTTTTTCTCCGTAATAATATTGCATGGATATAGCCCCTTTCTCTGGCTTTATGCAATATCATATACTGTTATGAATTAAAGGTTGCCTGTACATAATTTATATCCCTCCGACACAATCAACGTTTGAGTTGCACCGGAGGGAAAAGGGAGGAGCTATTAAATCCATCTAACCCTTTATTTATTATAAATCAAGTTTAGTGCAATTTAGTGCAATGTTTTTTAAAGTTTCATCGTGTATATTGAAACACTGTCTTTTACTGTAATGCATTTGTAACGGTATGTACTCCCATCCATATCCTTTTACATATCTTAATTCTAAAAGCTTTTTTTGCTCATGTGACAGACCAGAAATAACGGTATCCATTTTTATTTTTTTACCCATAATATCCCCGATATCCTCCGCTATTTTATTTATGGCTGTCATATAACTATCTATTATCTTAATTGCGGCGTTCTGCGTCGTGTTGGATATATTTGTACTTCTGGGCATTCCGGTAAGTTCTTGAGAGCTTCCAGAGCGCATATCGCGTATTAACGATTCCAGTCGTTGTATTTCGTCCTGTTTACGCTTACAATTATCTATTGCATTACCCCAGTCCCATAATTTACGCTTTAAGTCTTTTGATTCATCCTCCGTCAAAATCGCTTCCGCCCCCTTGATTTTATCGCACTTTTATGCTATTATTTACCCACAGGTCGGGGCGGAAACGCTCCTTTTTTTATTTCCAGTTCTTGCGTATCTCTTTCATAACATGTTCTGTAAATTCGGCACGTTCTGCATTTTTCTTTTTATCCTGCTTGCTCGATTTAATCATATCAACAATGCTTATTATTAAAAACACAGCAGCCAATACAAATCCGGCAACTATTGCCCATACAATTAAATCAATAAACCATGCGTATTTTTCGACTAAAACATCAATCGTACTCATTTATGCATTCCCTCCGCCACTTCCTCATCTTCATCACAACAATAATCTCGTTCGTATTCTTCTTGGGTAATTGGTGTAATATCTTCCGGACTACAGTTTAATCTTTCAGCAAGAGTATGTATATTAAATTCATTTGTTATATCGGTTTTACCATCGTAATTATCCGAAACCTTAAGATTGATAAGCATTGCTGCATAATCTTTGTTACCTTCCTCGTCCTCGGCAAATCCAAAGACTTTAAAATAACCTGTTATTGTTTTCATTCTTTTGCCTCCGCCACTTCCGGTTCAAAAACGTTACCGATGATTTTAATCTCATAACCATTAAAATCTTTGCCCGGTTCTAATATTCGATTTGTATTTATACCGATAAACAGCCATCGCCTATAGTCCTCACTCCATATAGCTTTAGCTATTCCGAAGGGAGTGCTTACAATATCATGCTCAAACACCAGCTTATTTCCCAGCTTCTCACCCCTATAACTTTTAGAAGCTGATAAACCCGTACATTGTCCAACAGTGGTTGCGTCAACATCAATCCTTGAACCACTAATATCGTTTATATCACAGATTTCGTGGCTCGGATCACATCCAACTGGCCCTACATAATACCCATAAACCCATTTACCATTATCTAAGCGTTTCCCACGATATAAGCCCCTATTGTCCATTATTGGCCTCCCTTGGTTCTTTATCATAAGCAAGCCATTTCTGACCATAATCCTCAAAAACCCAAAAATCACAATTATAATCATAAACGTTGCCTTCAATCGCATTAACAATTACCCAATTATTTAATTCAGCGCTAATAATACCTTTGCAATATACGGGCTTTTTGTCCCGTTCCCGCAATTCCTCAAGCGTCAACGGTTTTAATTTGGATTTTCCGCAGATTCTATGCGGACAATCATTACAGTATTGCTCACAAGATTCTGCCTTACCGTCGGATTCAACGTTAACATCAGCATTAAGCGCTGCATCTAACGCCTGCAGAAACTCTTGCCTGTTTTTATTTCGCTCCTGCGCCTTTGTGGTGTTTTCGCCTTCTCCCTCGCTTACTTTAATTGCATATTTCGACTTGTCAAAAACCCATTTATCATCACCATCACAACATTCAGCATTTTCATCATTTGCAAATTTACATATTCCGCAATCACGGGGCATAGCTAATTCCAACGCTATTATTTTTGCTGTCAAACGCGCAATCTCCGCATCCTTGGCGGCGATATCGTCCAGCAGCGCGGGCATTCTCTGCACTAAAGATAATGCTTTCTGCCCACTTAGTGTCATTGATTCAGTGCGTAAAGAAGTTTGATCTTCCTGCGTCATTCCCGTTCACACTCCTTATTATGGATAAATAATACTTTCATTACCACATTGTTCGCAGCGCTCTGCTTTATAACAATGCCCCTTGTTCCATTCATTAATCACTGCTTTTCGTTTATTGTTAAATAGCGTTTGTGTTTCTATTTTAGTTCGAGCGCTACAAATTTTACATTCCGCATAAATACCCTTACTAAGAAATTTATATATCCCAGCTTCCCCGTTACAAAACGGACAGGGCTTTAAATTTTTGTTCATACATCAACACTCCCCAAACCTATATCCCAGCATACTTAATTCCCATTTCCTTTTTCGCTTTCCCTAGCCTGTTTTAGAACTGTTAAATACCATACAATTTTTTCATATAGCCTTTTAACCACAAGCTTAAAAAGCAAATAGAATAAATAAGCTGCGATTGTGAGTGGCCAAAAAACACCCGAAATAACGTTAAATGCAGCCGCATTATCATCACAGTGTTCATCCTCAGTATAAAAAACTCTTGCTATTGCAGTAGTTAAAATTGACATAACCATATAGAGAACAATAAGCAAAATTTTAATAATCACTTTTTTTCACCCTTTCAAACCTCATACACTTCAATATCGCTTATATAAGCTTCCTTAACATTTCCGCCTTGTTCCTCAATAATAAAATCCCATTCCCATTCTGAGACATCTATGTCTTTATTATCAGATTCCACGTGAAGACTTGCGGCTTCCAATGCTTTTTTCTGCGCCATTTCTTTGTTTTCCGCTTCAAGGTAAATATAACATTTGCCAGTAAAACTTACCTCTACGCAATAATTTTTCAAGTAAACCACCCTTTCAACTTCATATTTACAATCAACATAATTTCAAGTAAACTTACAAATATTACTATTATCACCTCAAACAACGAAGGCTCACTTATGGAGTACGTTAATAAATTTAAGCAATATGTAGAAATCGTTGCCCGTTTCACTCCCGAAGGGGAAATCAAACCTTTATATCTCATTTGGGAAGATGGGCAAAAATATGAGATAGATAGAATAATTGATGTAAGGCGTGCCGCTTCGCTTAAAGCCGGCGGAGCAGGAATACGCTATACTGTCCTCATATATGGGAAGGAGCGTTTCCTTTTTCTTGACGGTACCCGGTGGTATGTGGAGAAATAATCACACTTTAAGTGAGTTAGAATGAATCTGCTGTAGTTTTATATATCAACCACAAGGAGTTAACATACCTTTTTCGGTCCAATTTTTATATCCATCATAATCATAAAACCTTGGTACAGTTTTTATAATATTGCGTGAATTACACCACCGTTGCAAGTGTTGACATATCTTAAAATGCCGTAATTGTTCTATCGTGTACTTATAACGCACATCGGGAAGCCACCGACCTTTATCGTCTACATATTTTTGTTTATCGTAGACCATGACATAAGGCATTAAACCAAGCTCTCGCAGTTTATATATCCGCATTAAATCTTCTTCATGTGAAGACCAATAATTGACTAAAACATAAACTGTTACGCTATTAGGGCTTTTTAACCCACTCTCTGCGAAAAACTTGAATTTATTATACAAATCCTCTCGCGGGTCATCCCATGCGAAATGATAACCTTTTACTTTAATCTTTCTGAACATATTGATTATGTCGCTATCTATGTAACGCACGTCTAAGCCTCCGGTGAAATCTATCCACGCATGAGTTTCGTTCAACTGTTTTAATAATTCGAAGCTTTCCTTGCAGGCAAGTAAGTTTTGGTCAAGTAAGACAATATCTTTTTGTCCGTTCCAAAATTCCGATATGTTGGCAACTTTAAGGCTTTTCAATCCGTCTTTTTGAGGTGTTATACAAAATGTATGATTCTTACATGGACACCCTCTTGTCAACCAACCTAAGGCAAATTTGTGTTGTGGATAAAGATTATAGTCAGGATAAATATGTTCAATATCTTGCGGTAACTTATTTTTTAGATCATATCCGCTGCCGCCTTTTATTATATTTTCTGCGTTATTAATGATAGGTTCGGATGATTCTGTAAATACCTTGCTGATATAAACTGTGTCGTATTTTGCATCAGGATGCCATATCTCTACGGTATCATTTTTATTTTTATGGTGTGTTGATATTTTCATAAGTGGCAGTGACGGAAAGTTATGACTGTCACTCCACATTCCTATATATTCCATATTTTCCTCCCATTCTCGGAGGAAAGCCGGCCTTCCTTAGCGCGGTTAGCTATGCCACGCTGTTATTAAATTTTTTATTTGCATTGTTTTTAAGTCATGTAAATTTTCAAGTAATAAAACCCAACCAATCCGTCGATTTTCGCTTTTAATAAGCTCCCCACCCACTCTATTGCCTTTTGCTGCCCATTAGCTTATTGACGGTTTCCCCTACCTTACCACCCAACATATAATCATTTTAACTTACTCACTTTTAACCACTTTCGGCGGCTTAACTGGCTGGCTGCAATATTCAACCGTTACTATCCTTTGATAGCTAAAAATGCCTTTGCATATTCCGCATTTATGTTCATCTTCATCATTTGGCAACTCAAAACTGTCACGATCTGCATATCCGCAATAAGGGCAAATAACATCTGATTCATAGTCTATTTCTTCACCTGCAAAATCTATTTCTGCCTTTTTAACGCCGATTATTATATAATCCGCATTGGCGGTGTGCGTAGAATAGTACGCGTCGTTTAATTCAATAACATCGCCAAATTTATAATCGTTAAGTACAGCTTCGCCTATGTATGGACATTTTTCGGTTTCATAATTACATTGATTCCAATTTGTAATGTCGTACAATTTAGCTGTTTTGTTCACAAAATCGCTCCTATCCCATTTCAAACCTTAATTGTGCCTTTTCAGCTTCAAGCCGTTCACTTGCCAGCTTATACATTACGCTGTCAATCTCAAACCCTATATAATCAAACCCCATTCGATAAAATGCTATAAGGCTGCTTGCGCTGCCGACATGAGTATCAAGTATTTTGTAACCATGTTTAGCATATTTCATTAAAAGCCATTGATATAAAGCAACTGGTTTTTGAGTTGGATGTATACGTTTTTCGTTAAGGTCTTTTCTACCCTGCATAATATGACCTTCAAGTATTGATTTACCTTGCATCATACCATTCCACATATATCGATATAATCTACTGCTATCATGCATACTGCAGTACGCAATTTCACAATCGGAAAATGTACTCTCACCATTTACCTTATCCCAAACAATGCGGCCTGGCCCAAAGCTATAATCAAAATAGTTACATCCCCATACAATTTGGTTTTGTGATACCCTAAACAATTCGTTAAAATAACTACTGTCTGGTACCTCCCATTTATCTAAAGTTGGATAATCAACCCGTCTTACTTTTATCTTATTTATTTTGCGCCCATAATAACCGCGTATATTAGGGCCTTCAAAATACGGTGGGTCAACAATAGCAAGTTCGAAATATTTATCAGGGAATTGTTTCATACCCTCCATACAACTCATATTGTAAAATCCATTTAATTCAAGCAATTTGTCACCTCTAATTGCTCATAAGTTTTATTAACAAATTCTTCGGGCACATCGCCATAATACGGCTCTCCCAACATACTGACCTGTTCGGCAGATTGAGTTGAATTGCTAAATCCGGCAAACATTTTTTTCATATCAATTCCGTAGTATAATCAACGAACTTGAAAACATTCAAAGATGGCATCATCAAGAGAGTCGTAAAAGGGAAGAATTTTCCGTAGTTGTCTTTTTAGCCAACTCCAAAAATGCTCAATCGGGTTGAGTTCAGGAGAATAAGCCGGTAGAAAAACAAGTTGGAATCCCAATTTTTGAGCAAGCGGAAATAGCCTGCTCTTTCTGTGAAAAGCGGCATTGTCCATCACAATTACGGTGGATTCAGGAAGTGACGGCAATAGAGATTGTTCAAACCATAGCTCAAATAAGGAGCTATTCATAGTTCCGCTATACTGCAAAGGTGCTACAATCTTGTTTTCTATATGTGCAGCAACGATGCTCGTTCGTTGATATTTACGACCGCTGATTCTGTCATATACAGCCTTCCCCTTGACTGACCATGCATATTCACGGTATAGATAAGCATCTATTCCGGTTTCATCTATGTAGGCAATCTTGGAAGCCGGAACTGATGCTATCTGTTGTTGATATTGTTCAACTTTTACCGGGTCTTGTTCCCGGTAACGTCTTGTCTTTTTTTTCGCGTTATACCCAGGCGTTTAAAGGCTTTACGAACAGCGGTGTCACTACAACCAAATGCTTCGCCTATTTCTTTCTGATATGCATCGGGATGTTCTTCTATATACAACAATAATTGCTCAGGATTAAGCTTCTTATAACTCCGCTTTAGGGGTTTCTTCTTAAAATCTCCTTCTTCTTTATATTGTTTTTCCCATGCGCGGATTGTGGGGATTGACACTTTAAATATATTGCTTGTTTCTGCTAGTGTATGACCTTCCATTCGATATTCTATTGTTCGTCTTTTATATTGGATTGGATAACTCATATCTTTAGATTAACATTTTTTTGAAAACTATCAAGTTCTTTTACTATAAGTGAATATACCCGTTGCCTTTTCAAACGTCGCCCTCAGGTTTTTAAAGCGAGTGTTATTCGTAAATTTATTGTTTATATAATCGAATACAGGAGCTTCGTTGTGGCCTATTGTTTCGATTGTGTGCCTGTAAATTTCTCTCCCCTGATAATTGGCAATAATAAAGACATATTTACCGGTTTGCCTGCCCTCTGTGAAATTAACGGTCATTGTTATTTTAGCTTCATCGGCTGCAAATTCACCCATTGAGAAACCGCCCCATTAGTAAATTGACGTTTATGATTTCTTTAAATCGTTTTCTATGTATTCGTACTCCATTTCTTTAAGCTTATCAAAATCCCATTTGCGTTGTGTTGTATAATTTACGAATTTATTCTTTGCTGTAGGTTTTGATTTTGCGGCAGATAAAGATTGTTTTAACTTATCCCAAGTAATACCGTTGTAACCGTTTGCAATACATTCATTAATTAGATTAATAACGACTGTTTCGCCGTATTCATCAGAACTTTTTTGTATTTGTGTCAAAAGTTCGTTAAGTCCCTGCGGTCTGTAGGATTGTTTTTTTTCGTCCTTGTAATTAATCCATTTTTTAACTGCTGTCTTTAATTCCGGATTAAAAGTTTGATTCTCCCAGACTTCACGTAAGGCGGACTTTGTTTTGTCAATCTTATCAGAAGAAGTATCTGTTTCTAATTCCCCGTTTCCCCCTTGGGGGGTTAGGGGGGTATTTACTATACTTTTATTTACTTTACTTTCCTTTACTTTACTTTGTGTACTTCTTCCCCCGATAACCTCATTTTCGGGGGAAGAAACCTCGTTTTCGGGGGAAATAACGTTAAAAAAGTGCATAGCTTCTCTGAGGTATGGACTTTCTTTTTTTAAAAGCCAATATCTATCATCTATTTTTATGTTTGTTCGCTTCTCCGTTCCGGTTACATAACGTTCCTGTATGCCCTTCGATGTTAAAATTCCATATTTGTTATATATGTCTCGGTTAAAAAAACCTCTTTTCAACAATTCATCAACTACGTTATTGACCGTTACGTTAAGCTCTTTAATATTTGTATTTATAAGCGGAAGCTTCATTGTGAATAATAATGATTCATCTTCGCCCCATATAATGTAAAATCCATTTCGATATATACGTGCTAACAACCTGTATATTATTGCTTCTCCTTCTAGTCCAAAGATTGCGGATACAAAACCTACTTTTTCATCCTCGTATATATCTACATCCGTAGGGTAATAATCTAACCCTTGTTTTGTTGGTCGTGCCATTATCTCACCGACCTTTTTTATTATGCTCGTTCTAACCGTTCTTTTAACCAATAATACAGAGTTCCATAAATCAATTCTGCTGTATCTTCTGATTTGCAAAAATTAATTGTTATCCCATATCTAACCTGCCAACTTAACAAACTTGCTGTAAGAGCCTTAGGCTTCATTTGACTGCGATAATCATGGGATTTTATTTGCTGCCATGAACAATTTTCGATAAATAAAAATACTTTTGTTCCTGCGGCTTTAGCTCTTAAAAATTCATTTTTAAATCGTTCTCGGTCAAATGTAAAATTACCAGATATTTCATCTATGCTATTCTTTCTTTCAATAACAATTTCATCCTCAAAACTAATGTCATCAAGTTGAAAACTGTAATCTCCGACGTCAAGTTTTCGGGTTATACAGGGTATCTCTTGTTTTTTGAAATACCCTGTTATATGGCTATTTACTTGTTCGCGGCTATCTATTACGACAGTTAGGGCATTAAGCTTCTCTCTAATCTCTTTTTCAGTACAATGTTTTTTCATAGGCGTTCCCTTTAAAACGGAAGGTCATCGTCATCATCGACATTCTCAGCTATTGTATAGAATCCATCGCTTACTATATTTCGCTCCGGTATTACCCCTTGCCAAGGTGGCAGTTTTTCGGCTTTTTTCGCAGATATAAACCATTTAAACTCCGGATATCCATTGTCGTTTATATCAATTTTTATAGCTCCCATTGCTCCAATCCATCCAAGAAATTGCATATTGCCTTCGGGTATGTCTGTAAAACTGTCATAAAATTTAGTTAAATTTTTATTACGATGTTCATTATCAACGATATAAGCTTTTATATCCGTATTGTTTATGCAAGTTCTCATGTGTATAACAAGCATATCGTTACCTTTTGATGAAATTTTTTGTTCAACTTCAGTTATAACAACTCTGTAGTCGCCTTTTTCTAAAGAAGGTGATTCTTCTCTTTTATAATCATTCCAACCCATAAATAATCACTCCATTCATTCTTTTGCTCGCCATAAACTACAGTATGTATCAACAAGATTATGATTTTCTAAAAATGCCATAAATTCTTTTATTTCCTGCTCGATTGGCGTTATATCGCTACGCCTGTATGATTCTTTAAAAACTTCTTTACCATCGGAAATTAAATATACAAATTTTTGCGCAGTAGGACACAATTCGAAATACATAGGATGCTGAGGACTGTCTGCATATTTATTTAATTTAAAACTTTTTTCGTTTGAAAAATATGATTCGGAAAATTTAATATCGTATATGATCCCTGCTTTTAAAACATCAAGCTTTCCATAAAGAAGAAATTCAACATCATTTATTATCATTGTTTTCGATAATGCAATTTGAAAGGCCCCGTTTCTAACAAGATTTCCAATTTTATTTATACCATTAACCCATTCATGGGTATTATCTATCGGATTACCTTCGCAATATGCTGTTATCATATTTTCAAATTGTATGCCTTTAAGCATTACATTTGTTTGTTTGATAGATTCCTTTTTTAAAACTTTTTCAAAATCCTTGTAACCTTCCTCTGTTTTAAAAATCCAATTAAATGAACTTAACAGACTCTGTGTAATAAGAAATTTATTCATAAACATTCGTTTCCTTATTCCATTTCAATCCTGCTTCTTTTAATTTTACTTTAAATGCATGTTTTACTTCCTCTCTGCTCGTTAAAACAGCAGGCAGGGTTTCAATTTCTTTAGATGCTTTTGCCGCAGTTTCTGCATCCTTTATTGTATTAATAATCTCTTTTGCTCGCTCCATTACTTCCGAATATTCTTTCTTTTTTGCTTTTGCGTGTTCCGATTCTGCTGATATTTTTGTTTTTATTTCTAAAAATAAATTTTCAAGAAAGTTATTGTTATCGCCTTCCTTCAGTTCCGGTACCATATATATATCAGCTATGCCATAACATTTTTTTGCTGAATATTCTTGCGTAGGTTTAAAACAGATGCAACGGTCATTATTTATCATTTGCATATAACAGCCTAAATCAACCGGTTGCCAAACGGTTTGCTTTGTTGCACCTTCACATTGAATATCAAAAATTTGGTTGCCGTCTTTATCTTTGTCTTTAAGAGTGTGGAACAATAAAACGCAATTATGATTTGCTCTTAATTCCTTAAAAAGTCGGTTAAATTCACTTTTTACAAAACCGTAACCATTTTGTGATATTCCTCCGCCCTTTTTTTCTCCGTTTGGCTGCCTTATTGCCCAATCCTTCATTAGTTCAATCAGCGCACCACCTGTATCTATAACAAGTGTTTTTGCTTGTTTTACTGTTGGACTTTTCAAATCTTCTAAAAGCTCTTCATAATTTTTAACAATTATCGATGTTTTTCTATGTTCGCTTTTTACCCTTTTCATGCCATTATCAATATCTATAACTAAAACTCCCGGCGCTGAACACGCGAGAGTTGTCTTACCGACACCCGGCAAGCCGGATAAAATCATAATTATATTGTCCTGACTAAAATCCATTTGTTCAGGTGTTATTATAGCCATCGCTATACCTCCAATCCTAAAGCTGATTCGATTTGCTCACATATTAAATCTCTATTGAAAGGCATTCTAACAACATCTGTAAGAGCTGAAAATATTTCAAGACATTCAAAATAATTAAGTTTTAATTTCTCGCCTGTATTGCGTTCAAGAATCACATTTCCTTTTAAGTCATAACCGCTTTTCATGCCGTATCTCTCCCCTTAAGCTCCCGACAAAAGCGTCGGCGTTTTTCAATTTCTTTGTTATTTTTTTCTATTTGAGCGTAAAGCTCTTTATTTTCATTATTGCATTCTTTTATAATTTTTTCGTGTGTTGTTAAGCGTTTATCTTTCACTTGACATACCTCACTTTCAAGCCTATACTTTAAGAAATTGTTATTTTCTTTTAAGCCGCCGTATGTGTGCTAGACATCGGCGGCGGTTTTCATTTCCCCCGTAAACACTAAACATGGAATACCCCCCCAGGCTTACCCTTGCATTTTTGCTTTATGTACCAGTCGCATTTAATACATTCGCCGGATACGAGGATATGTTTTTCGGTTGATTTTCTTTGGGCCATGACTTCACCCGCTCTCTATAATTCATTTCCCCAACGTCACCGTTCCGCCGGACACAAGATATTTAAATCTTTCTGCTCCTGCTTTTTTATTTACTATCTTTTTTCCTAGGGCAACAAAGAAGCTGTTTCCGTCTTGTGAAGCTTCCTTAAGTCCATTTTGATATTTTTTACCTTCGCCGTCTAAGCGCTGCACATAACATGGTCCGTCATTATTCTGTAATGCTTGAGCTTGCATTTTCTCACCTGCCTTTCTTGCATAAATTGACAAATTTCTTTATAATCACCTCAAAGGAGGTGACAGTATTGAATATTAATAGTGAAGTTGTGGTAAATGCCATTAAGAAAGCCCTTGAATCATACGGCGTTAAATCTATACCGGGTGTAAATATCGACGACCTTGTAAAGTCGATAGCTGAATCGGTTATAAAGTCCCTCGGTGATTCCGTTGATGTTAAAAGCATCGGTGATGGCATTATGAAAAACTTTAAGTCGGTAATTAGTAAGGATAAATAATTGATGCATCGGATAAGCCGGAAATTAATAATGTCACGCATCAAAGGGGGTTGCTATGTTTAATAAAGGAATTTTTTCTTTCCGTTTAATAGAGCTTCGCAAATTACATAGAGTACGCCAATCCCAATTAGGTGAAGCAGTTGGAATTTCGCAAATTTCTATTTGTAAAATCGAAAAAGGCGAACGCTCTGTTTCTATTGAGGTTATGTGCGCTATCGCCGACTACTTCAACGTATCCCTTGATTACCTTGTTGGACGTTCCGACAACCCCGCCCGCAATTAATTTTTTTAATAGCCTATTGGAAGTTACCGCTTCGAATAGGTTTTACTTTTTTGTTTCATAAATCCCTATTTCCTCATAAGTATCAAATATTTCTTTTACAGCCGCTTTGAAGTCGGGTATATCGGAAAATTTTTCTTTAAGATGCTCACAAGCCTTGCAGAGTTTCTGGAAGTCAACACAACCATATTTTTCGTCAATATCGCAAGCCACGCTGTCAACATCAGAATAAAATTCGCAGCTCCGGTCACTCTGGTAATTGTCCAACGGTTTCCAGATTTCTTTCGGACAAGTGCAGTGTACACAATGAATCTCGTCTATTTTTCTGCCAAAATACGTAGTCATAGTTGTTACGCTTCTTTCTTTAAATCGACACCGTATTTTATGCACATTTCTTTGATTATGGCTGTATAACCCTCAATCAACTTCTTATCATCTCCGATTACATCAAGCTGATTAGCTTTATCAATCTTAGATTTACAAACACCGTTTAAAGCGAGCGTTTTCTTTTTATTTGTCAACCGGGTATTTAAAGATACACCGAAACGTTCATCTAAAAGCTTATACGATTCTTCCCGAATCACTTTTATGTGTTCATAACCACCCATTTTTAAAGCCATTTTATTAATTAAACCTGATGTATCTTTTCTCCATTGAGTAGGATTTAAAGCGACTATATTACGCATATTTTCAACTTGCTGTTTGGCTTCGTTAGCTGTCGTTTCTACCTGTTTTAATTGAAGTTCCTGCTGTGCTAAGATGCTTGCTAACTGCATGAATGCCTGTGTTTGAAGCGATAACTGCGATGTATCGACTTGTTTTTGTGGAAGAAACGCGGCGGCTAACACATCTTTTGCTTTTAATTGGTATTCGACAAGTCGTTCCGTTAATTCCGGCTGCTCCTTCTGCATCGTGGGGGTAATAGATATTTTTGCAAGCCATAGGGGAAGAAAATCAATTTCTATACATATAGTTTCTTTATTCCCGTATTTTGTAGCTAGGACGAAATTCCGTCCTCCCTTTTTAAGCACTAAATCATCTTGAATTTTAAGCCTTTCGCTCTTGGTCTGCCCTTCCGACAGCCCCAGTCCTTCACACACCCATTTAACACCGACATAAATTTTACTCGTTGCCGGGTCTTGTGCTGCCATAAGCTCCGCGCCGTTGAATGGTACTTGTTTTATAACCAATTCATTCATAAATAAAACCCTCCTTTTTTTATGATAACCGGATTTTAGCTGGTATTTTTGTTTAGAATGGAGCGGAAAGACGCCTTTCCTATAGCGCGGTTCTCCGCGTCATCAACAAATAAGTTAGGGCGTAGATAGTTCTTTATACAATGATCTTACGCACTTTTACCTTTTCTCTAGAAAGTGGTTTTAAAGATATTTCCTTTTTTATCGCCTCCATATTTTGAATATCCTCTCGTGCAAGATACGCCCTAGTTACTTTGATATTAATTCTGTACGAACTGCCGACCATCCGAAAAGGTATGCAACCGTTATGTATTTTTGCTTTGAGTGTTTCGCGGGGGATACCGAGAATTTGTTCCGCTTGTGTTAGGTTTTCCCACTCCTTCACGTT
Organism: Holotrichia oblita; assembly: GCA_023690525.1. NCBI lineage: Eukaryota > Metazoa > Arthropoda > Insecta > Coleoptera > Scarabaeidae > Holotrichia > Holotrichia oblita. Next base: position 316,557 of record JALQSN010000021.1, on the reverse strand, counting down.
TCAAGCCTCCTTTAATACTTAATTAAAATCTTAAATCTTCGGAATTATAGCGTGGCTTCATTGTGGCAATTAGGCGGTATCCAAATTTTTAATCAATAAATCACTCCAGTGTCGTCCATATTTCTCAAAGTTTAAAACACATGCTAATTTTTGAGCTATTTCTGGTGACGGGCGCCTTTTCCCATTTTCTATATTTGTATAAAACGCCCGAGAAATATTAACTTGATGAGCAATTTTATCCTGCGTCATTTCGGAACAGATTCGTATCGCTTTCAACCAATTCATAATTAATCACCTTCGTTCTTTTGCGTCTTTATGGTACATTCGTTATAGTACCATATCGGAACGAAAGCTGCAATACTAAATTGAAATAAAAATGCAACAAAATTGTCACAGACAAAGATGCGTCTATTTGGTACTATTGTTGCAAGTGCCAATTAGGAACATTATAATACTCGTAGGGGTGATTTTTATGTTTAAAGACCGAATTAAAAAACTGAGAAAAGCCGAAAACTGGACGCAAGAGGATGTCGCCATGCAACTTAATATAGCCCGTTCGTCCTTTTCGCGGTATGAAACTGGTGAGCGTGAACCCGATATTGATACAATAAAAACTTTATCTGAGCTTTTTCATGTATCATCTGATTATCTTCTTGGGATTACGGATGACCCGATAGATTATGCTGATGCAGATTTGATTTTAGATGCAACAGATGAGCAGAGGGTGCATTTTCTTGAATTGTGTGATAATGACGAAAAAGAAGCTGCAAAAGCTTACCTAAAATTTAAAAAAGCGGAAAGAGAAGATGCATTAAGAGAGAATGCTTTAGAATATCGTGAGATAGAAAAGGCGATAAAAAACCCCGACATCCGCATGATAGCTCGCGCGGGCGGGAGAATGACAGATGAACAAGCCGAGATAGTGAGAAAATATGCTCAATATATGTTTCCCGAAGCATTTGAAGAAGAGTAACTTTCGGAGGCGTTTTATGAAATTGGATTATGAGGACAGGAAGTACGTTTATGACAGAATTTTTGAATTAATAATTTACGCAGATATTTATTTACTACCAACACCTTTAGACCATATATGCGAAAAGTTAAATATAGACCTAATTCCGTTAAGTCAAATTCTCGAATCCGGACTTACCCGCGAACAAATATTTTTTGCATGGGGGAACGAAAATGGGCATTTGATGCCTTGGTATAAGAACAATAAATTACATAAAATAAAAATTGCCTACAATGATGATAAAACTCATCTTAAAAGAAAAAACTTTACTATTGCCGAAGAACTGTCGCATTATGCATTAAAACATTTCAAACACCCGATGTATCGTATTGATAGGAGTGTGCCTTGGGATGAAAATTTATACCAATACCACGAGGAGTGTGCCCGCATGGGAGCCGGGCTTATTCTTTGTCCTCCGCCTGCCTTTTATAAAATACAAAATTTTTTTACACCATCAAACATTCATAAGTTTTGTAATGTTTCGCGGTCTTGTGCTAATACAAGTTTCGAAGTGCTTAAGACATGCAGGCAGGAAATAGAGAATCATCCAAAATATAAGATACTTGAGAATCAATACGGATACGTTATTTATGTATTTAATTCAGTATATGGATCTCGTAAAGACGCAGATTATTATATTGACAAATATTATTCGTACGATAATGATTTTAATAATTTAAATGGTTTATGCGATAAGTATTATGAACCGATTTAATAAGGAGGGTGATTGTTATGGCGAGCATTGAAAAACGTGGAGATTTTACATACCGTATAACCGTATCCACTGGTTACGACCGAAATGGTAAAAAAATTGTACATAAAAAGACGGTTACCATAGATGCGAATTTAACACCGAAACAGATGGAAAAGGAATTAAATCGCATAGCTACTGTTTTCGAAGAAAAAGTGAAAAAAGGGGACATTATAGAAAGTAGTATTACATTTGAAAAATTTACAGAGCGTTGGTTGATGGAACACGCTGAGAAGCGGCTAGAAAAAACTACGATTGCTAGCTATAAGTCTGAATTGGAATTAAAAATACTTCCTGCCATCGGACATATTAAATTAAGTGAGCTAAGACCGCTCCATATAATTAAATTTTTAGACAATTTAACTGAAGACGGAGTGAGAGCGGACGGAAAAAAAGGCGGATATAGCACAAGGATAATTAAATACCAACACTCAATAATATCTTCTATTCTCCAAACAGCAGTATATTGGCAAATAATAAATGAAAATATTGCCAAAAGAATAAGACCACCAAAAGGAACGGACGTAGAGAAGGGAGAAAATTATTTCGACGATATTCAAGCGAAATATTTTCTTGATTTTGTAACAGAGAAAGAGCCACTTATGTATCAAACCTTAGTTTTCGTTACTATGTATGGAGGGCTTAGAAAGGGAGAAGTTTTAGGGCTAAATTGGAACGATGTTAATTTTCAAAACAATACGGTTAATATTAACAAGGCGTTGGCACGAGCTTCTAAAGAAATGATTATAAAAGAACCAAAAAATTTATCTTCTGTACGTGTGGTTACATTACCGAATGTCGCAATGAAACTTTTAAAAGAATTAAAATTAAGTTCTACGAATATAAAAGTTTTTCCTATGAATTATTCTACCCCATCCCATTGGTTTAAGCACGTAATTCGTAAATACAATAAAGAAAAAGAAGATAAACTTCCAGATAACGTAACATTTCATGGACTAAGACATACATCAGCTACATTATTAATCTCTCAGGGGTTAGATATAAAAACGGTATCTGCACGATTAGGGCATTCAAATACCACAACAACACTTAATGTGTACAGTCACAGCATAAAAAGCAAAGATAAAATCGCATCTGATACGTTAGAGAATTTACTTGATATTAATAAAAATTGAAGCCGATCCGGTTTATTTTTTTGGGTACTCATTGGGTACTGTTGGGTACTATTTTTGTAATAAACGAATATATATCTATTTTTATAATTAAATTAAAACGCCGTTTTTTCAAGGTTTTGCAGCGGCCTATCAAAGTGTGAATTTTTATTTTTGCCAGACTTAGAATCTGGTGGGCAACCGTGGGGGTTCGAGTCCCTTCATCCGCAGGAATAGCGTTAAATCCGAACCTTACCGAGATTAGAATTATCGGCGGAGGGTTCGGATTTTTGCTTTTTGGGGAATGATAAAATCGTCGCTTACGATTCGTCTGTTCTATTATTTTCGTTACATGCAAAGTAATTGTAAGTACCAACTATGGCGATGGTTTTTATGGCGATAAATCATGATTTTTACTATGATATAAAAAAGACGAGAAAAATATTTTTATTGAATCCGCTGACCTAACTGTGTTATAATAACTGACGGTGTAAATTTAATGTCGAGGGGTGTACCAATGATTCGTTAATCCAACTTACCAACTTTAATTATTGAATAAAGCCCATAAAACCATAGGGCTTGTTTGCGTTGGATTTGGATAACGATTGTAGTCACCACACACGGGCGTATCATGCCCTTTATTGTGTATTGGTTTGCTTGTAATCCTTTTCCAAATGTGAAAAGGATTTTTTTATTGGGAGGAATTTTTATGCATATAGAATATCGACGACTGCTTGCATCCGAATGTGAGCGTATTAGTGAAATAGACGCTTCAACATTTGTTAAAAGAGCTTGGCGAAAAGTGGATGGTGTTAAGCAATGGGTTGAACTCAACTGGCAAGATGATGATTTTCCAAATGGCTATGATAATCATTTAACAGCTTTAAAAAAAACCTTTGAAAATGACGGTTTTGCTATCGGCGCATTTGATGGTGAGGGGCTAATCGGTTTTTGTAGCGTAAATCTTAATGCGTTCGGAAAACAACATAAATATGTTTTGTTAGACCAAATATTTATCTCGAAAGAGTACAAAAGGAAAGGAATCGGAAGAAAACTTTTTTATATGTCAGCCGATAAAGCAAGAAAGTATGGTGCTGAAAAGTTTTATATCTGTGCCGGCTCATCAGAAGATACGCTGGCGTTCTATGCTTCGTTAGGGTGTAAGGATGCAGAGGAAATAAACCAAGAACTATATGAAAGCGACTCTAACGATGTACAGCTTGAATATGATTTATCTAATACGCAAACTTGTGCGGAAATCAAAACTGAACGATTGTTTCTTCGCACCCTCACAGATGCTGATGCGGAAACCTTAAAAAACTTCAGCAATGAATTTGAAAATATCGAGGATGCTCTTAAATGGATTCGTGGAGTTAATACAAGAAAAGACATGAATGACATTTGTTTTATGTTTTATATCTGGTTGAAACGAACCAACCAATTAATTGGTCGTGTATATTTTCACAGTAAATACGAACTTAACGGCGAGGTTGAAATCGGTTATGGTATTAATGAGGAACATCGTAATAAGGGTTATGCAACCGAAGCCGCAAAAGCTGTTGTAAGGTTTGCTTTCAGGCAAGCTGAACAGGGAGAATTAGCAGCGATTGTCAAGCGGGAAAACATTGCTTCTCGTCGTGTGGTTGAAAAACTCGGGTTTATATACCGTGGTGTCCGAACCGTTTTTGATGAAGGAAAGGATTGTGAATTTGATTATTTTAAGTTGTATCGGGAGGGCGTAATATAATGTATAAATTAAATCAAAAAGATTATTCGCGGGTCGTTCCGATTTTTTCATCCGTAACCAATTCTAAACCAATTATTTTTTTAGTTATTGATGGAAATTTGGACGGACGGATTTACGTAGACAACATTGAAAATCCCAAAACTGCGTTTGTCATGTTGTACGACATGTTGTTTTTTTCCGGTCATAATAATCTTGAATTTTGTAAGGGAGCTTTCGATTTACTGACAAACGATATTTTTCCGACAATGAAAGAAGAATACTTCGATTGTTATTGTAGTTTCGTTGAAAACTCAAATGACGTTATTTTTGGGTTGAAAAAGTAGGCTACAGAAAAGCCTCGCCGATTATCGCACTTTGCCACGTTTTTTGTTTGCAACGATATTTTGCAACAAGCCTGAGCTGTCACAATGATTGTATAATGAATCGGTGCGTACTTTTTCGTTAATCCCAAGAAAAGAGGAGTTCTCCTATTTTGCCATATAGGTTTAAACTCCTCTTTTTATTGTATCATATTGTTTTTTAATACAAACAAGGATTGTTATAAAAAATTTTTTTTAATAAAAACAAATAAACTCTTTACAAAAACCTACTTGTAACATATAATAGGTGACTGTAAGCTTATTGGGCTGTCGCCAAGCGGTAAGGCACAGGACTTTGACTCCTGCACTCGAAGGTTCAAATCCTTCCAGCCCAGTTTTAGAAGGTTTGTAAATACAAAATTTACAAGCCTTCTTTTTATTATATTATATTAATCAAATTAAAAATAGTATTAAACAATACACTTATATAGAATGGACTCATTGAAAATGATTATAGAAGATATAAATGGTTTGCGTTTAGTTTTCGAAACAGATGATACAATATTTTCTCCATCTCAGATTGACAGAGGTACGCTTGCGATGCTCTCACATGTTAATTTCTCTCAAAAAGATAAAGTGTTGGATTTGGGCTGCGGATATGGCGTGGTTGGTATTTATGCCGCTAAGCTTGTCGGCACGCAAAATGTTTTGATGAGCGATGTTGATAATATGTGTGTTGAAATTGCAAAAAAAAATACCGAGTTAAACATGGTATCAGGGATAAAAATAATTCAAAGCGATGGTTTTTTGAATATACAGGATAAGGATTTCACCGTTATACTCTCAAATCCTCCGTATCATACGGATTTTTCTGTTCCTAAGCATTTTATCGAAAAAGGTTTTAACAGGCTTAAAATAGGCGGGCATATGTACATGGTCACTAAAAGAAAAGAATGGTATAAGAATAAGCTTACCGCAATATTCGGCGGTGTAAAAATTTTTGAAACAGATGGATATTTCATTTTTTGCGCTGAAAAACGCGGTACTCAATACTTTAATACGAAGTGTAAATCATGACCACCAGCTAAGCTGGTGGTTTGCTTTTCGCCCTATAAGGGCGCTTCTCACGCTTAAGCCTAAAGGCTTTTTGAATGGTTCGGCAGCCGCTTGTATTTACAAACCGCTACTAAAGTAGCTTTTATGCCTTACCGCCTGTAAACAGGCTATTTCTTGTTTTTGTTTACCGGCTCACCCGTAAAAGGGTCAATGTATTCCTTCAAGCTTATTTGGTCGGATACTAAATCTTCCTGTAGTTGGTTCTGGATATATGCTTCTATCGCCTTTTTATTTCTTCCAACCGTATCGACGTAGTAACCTCTGCACCAAAAATGCCGATTCCCATATTTATATTTTAAATTGGCGTGTCTGTCGAAAATCATTAGGCTGCTTTTGCCCTTCAAGTACCCTACAAACGCCGAAACGGCTAACTTGGGAGGTATTTCAACCAGCATATGCACATGGTCTTTGCACAAGCTGGCTTCAAGTATATTTACCTCTTTATACTCACATAGCTGCCTTAGTATTTTACCTATATCAGCCTTGATATCTCCATATATTACCTGTCGTCTGAACTTTGGCGCAAAGACCAAGTGGTATTTGCAATTCCATTTTGTATGTGCTAAACTTTTCGTATCCATTTGGATTCCCCATTCGTTTTTGAGTCGGCTGCGAACCGTCTCCATTGTATCGAATGGGGATTTACTTTTATATAGCTAAAAGCTTTTTATTCCCCCGGCATAGCCGGGGGTTTATTTTCGCTTAAGCTACAATAAAAATTGCTTGTATCATCAAAGATACAAGCAATTTTTTTATCATTATATATACGACGCTGCGTCTTATCCCCTTATACAATCTCGGTTATGTTATATTTTTGCTCCCCTAGTCCAAGTGATTCAAGCTCGTCAAGCTGCACAAACGGATTTTTACCATGCAGACGTTCAAAAAGATGCCCCTGGCCGCTGGATAGGTCCATACCTTCAGGCACTCCGTCGGTAATAAGGTTTTCAAGCTTTATTGCGTCGATTGAGGCACGCTCTATTGATACGATATCTGTCGAAGCCATTATGCCGATATCCGGCACCAACGCAGGCGTAGACATCCCCCAGCAATCGCATATGGCTGTAATGTTTACTAAAAAATTTATATAGAATACATGCCCTGGAGCAAAGCTTTCCAAAACTCTCTGCGTACATAAAGCCATTCCTTTTTGAAAATCCGAGTATCTATTTTCTTCCATTGTTATGGAGCCATTTGGACAAACCTTAACACAATGCTGGCAATTTGTGCAGTGATGAAAATTAACCTTATAGATGCCGTTATCATTAAATTCGTTAGCATCGTGATTGCAGCTATCTATACATTTTTTACACCTTATGCAGGTTTCACTGTTCCAATCTATTTTACCCTCAAGCCCGTGTATCTGTTGCCTTGTGCGTCCTGTTACCGCGCCCATAGCAAGGTTTTTGCAAGCTCCGCCGTAACCGCAAACCCCATGACCTTTTACATGCGATAAATCGATTAATACATCTGCATCCATTATATTTCCCGCTATATCAGCGTTTTTAAACGTCTTAAAATCAACGTCTTTAGGATAAAAATACTTACCTGTAACACCACATGCATCCACAACCGGCGCCCCTAATGCCTCCTGTGTGTAACCCCTGCTTATAGTGCCGGATACCGTTTGGTCCGTTATATAAGGTTTGCCTCCGTATTCTTTTATTTTATCTACTAATATCTTTACAAACATCGGATGTATAGTCGTATAGCCTATACCTCGCCCAACATGCATTTTTATAGCGACATGCTTTTTATTAACCACATTTTTTATGTCCATTTTATCAATAAGCCGCCCAAACTTAGCCGGTAATGTATTACTGTGCTCATACTTATTAAATTTAACAGATGTAAATAAAACTTCAGACATTTAAACTTCTCCTCCTAAAAATAAATACTCCGCATTGCGACTGAGGATTTTTTTACCTCTCCATGCCGCGCTGCCATAATGTTCCTTTACTTGTTTATTTGTTGCGTTAATAATACTATCAACAGGAATTAGTGAACTTTCTGCCGGAAAACCCGCGTTAAACCGGCAAACCTTCTGGCATACGTCACAACCGTATATATAACCGTTAAGACTTCGTTTTTCAAGCTCGGTTAAGGGCTCCTTCTTTTGTGTTAGGTAAGACACACATTTTTTATAATCAATATGATACGGTTTCAAGCACCCGCCTATACAACTTTTGACGCACATATCGCACCCGCCGCAAAGCGAATAATCAGGTGCGTATCCCCTATCAGGCTCAAGCTGCATATCCGTAAGCATAAGCCCGATATTAAAATATGAGCCGAACTTTTCCGATATGAGCATACAGTTTTTACCCTGCCAGCCTATGCCCGCCTTTTTTGCAAACTCCCGCTCAATAAGCGAATGATTGTCCGCCAGCAGCATATAATCGAAAGACACATAACTTGATAAATAATCCGCAAGCTCACGCATTACATTTTTAACACGTATATGATAATCCGTTCCCAACACTCCAACAGCAAATTTGCCATAAACAGCGCTGTCATAAACCGGCATGTTTATATCAAATTCATACCCCACGCCGAAAACTATTATGCTTTTGGCGTGGGGCATTATTATTTTCGGATTTAAACGGCTCTCCGCATTCTCGTATGTAAACGGAACATTTTTAATGTCCGTATCTTGTAAATGGGTAAGTTTTTCAGCGTCACATATACCTGTTAAGATATTTTTTTCCCGCGCAAACTCACGAATCCTTTCCTCAATAAACATCATTCAAATATTTCCTTAACCTCGTCATATGATTTTTTTGTGCCTATATCATAACATTCGCCCTGCATTTTATAAGCGTACAGGTCTTTCCTTTCATACAGCCATGAGCTGAAAAACCCTGGAGCATCCGGCTTGTTGCCTTCGTCCAAATATTTTTTAAATAATGGGACGGTTTCTTTTAAGTACATATATGTGGCGTATACCGCCATGTTCGATTTTGGCTCGGACGGTTTTTCCTCCAAATCGATTACTTTACCGCTGTCATCCAACAAAGCTACGCCAAAGCTTTTAATAAGCTCTATGTCGTCTAATTCTTTAATACATACGCAGTCCTTGTTTACAGATTTAAAGTAATTATAATAATCCGTTAACTTGTAAGTAAAGAAGTTATCGCCTGCTATCACTAAAATATCGTCATCGATATTTTCCTCACATATGGCGAAATAGATATCGCCAATCGCACCTCTTCGTGTTTCTTCGGTCGTTGTGCCGTCATCAAGCACCTTAATTGGAATGGCGTTCTGTTTTTCACTTGCCCAATCATAAAAATTCTGCGCGAATTTGCTGTTTGATACAACGATTATTTTATCAACCGCGCTTATAGTATTAATTTCGTCGATTATATAATCTATGATGGGCTTGCCTTTTATCGGCAGCAACGCCTTTGGTGTGTTAAGCGTCAGAGGATATAGCCTCGTAGCATATCCCGCCGCTAAAATTATAGCCTTCATTTATTTATCCCCCTAACATTCATACGTTTTAAAAATTTCTCCGGCAACGGTGATAAAAATTCCCTGCCATGCAGATACTCAAGATTCTGTATTTCTTCTTCAAACACAAGCCTGCCGCAGTGCAGAAGCTGTCCCGCAGAACCTTCTTTTGCATCCCCATACTTCATATCACCGATTATGGAATGGCCTATGCTTTGCAAATGCGCCCTTATTTGATGTGAGCGTCCGGTAATCAGCTTTATTTCAGCAAGTGTAAAATTGCCGTAATTTTTTAATGCCCTGTATTCGGTTACAGCTTCTCTCGCACCATCAATCTCCTGGTCAAGAATCCGGACTTCATTAGTTTTGCTGTCTTTAATATGCCAGCCCTTTAAAACTCCTGAACCAAGCTCTCCCGATACAAGCGCGGTATAATACCGGCCTATCTTTTTTTCAGCCATTGCTTTGTTTAATCTTTGCAACGTGCGATAATTTTTACCGCATATAACAAGGCCGCTTGTGTTTCTATCTAACCTGCCGCAAAGCGCCGGTGTAAATACCGACGCCTTCGATTTATCTAATTGTTTTGTTTCATTTAAATAAAATAATATCCTGTCTATCATAGTTTCTCCGGACTTCCCGCTTTTGCTATTGTCCGAATGAGATAGCAACCCCGCCGGTTTATCGCATATAAGTATATTTTCATCCTCGTATACGATATTTATTTTTTTACTGGTGCTATTTAAAGTTCTTTCTTCCATTAAGCCATCCAGTACGGCATCGGATACATAAATCGTTATCACATCGCCCACGCATAGTATTTCGCTGCCTGCCGCTTTTTTTCCGTTTAATACTATGTTTTTCTTTCTAAGCATTTTGTAAACAAAAGACTTAGGCGCTTTGTTAAGGTATTTAAGCAGGTATTTATCCAGCCGCTGCTCCGCGTTTTCAGCGTTTACATCAAGATTTTTCATCGGCGGCTGCTCACTAGAAAGGCATTAATAAACGCATCTATATTACCATCCATTACGGACTGTACATTTCCTGTTTCTTCCGATGTGCGATGGTCTTTGACAAGGCTGTACGGATGAAAAACATAAGATCTTATTTGGCTGCCCCACGCTATGTCTTTAATCTCGCCACGTATATCCTGTATTTTTTCAAGGTTCTGCTCTGAGCGAAGCTCATACAGTTTCGATTTAAGCATTTTCATCGCTCTGTCCTTGTTTTTGTGCTGAGAACGCTCGTTTTGGCATTGTACGACAATCCCTGTCGGTATATGCGTAATGCGGATCGCAGATTCGGTTTTGTTTACGTGCTGCCCGCCTGCTCCGCTGGAACGGTAGGTGTCTATACGCAGCTCTTCTGGGTCGATATCTATGATTATGTCATCGTTAATTTCGGGCATAACATCGCAGGAGGCGAACGATGTGTGCCGTCTGCCCGACGCATCGAATGGCGATATTCTTACAAGCCGGTGTACACCCTTCTCACATTTTAGGTATCCGAAAACATTTTCACCGTTAACGGCGCATGTAACGGACTTAACACCTGCTTCTTCTCCCGGAAGATAATCTAAAATTTCGAAGCCGTAGCCTCTTTTTTCCGCCCATCTAGTATACATCCTAAGCAGCATGTTTACCCAATCGCAGGCTTCCGTTCCTCCAGCGCCCGAATGTAATGTTATTATGGCGTTGTTTTTGTCATATTCACCGTTTAGCAATGTTTCAATACGGAAAGCTTCGTAATCTTCCCTAAAGTCCTTCGCAAGCTGGCGTACCTCGGGTATGACGCTTTCGTCCTCTGCTTCAAACCCTAGCTCAATTAATGCTATAACATCCTCGTATTCAGAATAGAGGCCCTCGAACCTTTCGACCTTGTTTTTCAAGGTTTTTAATTCTTTTAATACGATTTGCTGTTTCTCTATATCATTCCAAAAATCCGGCTGCGCGGATACATCATTAAGCTCCTCTATCTTTGCCTTTACATTGGCCAAGTCAAAGTGAAGCCCCCATTTCGTTTAATTTTTCGTCATACTGTTTTATTTCCTGGTAAATTTGTTCAAGTTCCAACATTATATAATCATCCCTCTCTAATTTTAAGCTCCTGCCCCATGACAAAACTTATATTTTTTACCACTGCCGCAAGGGCATGGGGAATTACGTCCAACCTTTGCTTCGCTGCGCTTTTTCGGTTCTTTTACAGCCGATTCATCCTTATTTGTGAACATATCCTTAGCTACGCGCTCTCTTTCAAGCTGCACAGCCAACCTCACATTAAACAACCCTTTTACTGTTTCAAGCTGAATGTTGTAGCTTAACTCCTCAAACATGTCATAGCTTAAAAATTTGTATTCAACAAGCGGATCTCTTTGAGCATACGCTCTCAGTGATATACCCTGACGCATCTGCTCCATGTCGTCTATATGCGCCATCCAGCGGCTGTCAATAACGCGAAGCATGATTATACGCTCAAGCTCCCTCATACGTTCTGAGGTTATCTCCGCTTCTTTTTCCGCGTAATGTTTTTCTGCACTGTTGTATATTCGTTCTTTAAATTGATCCTTTGTTATCTTATCTAATTCGTCTTTATCAAGCATGAAAGCGGGCATCCGTAAAACCGGTCCTAAAAATTCGTTTAAACCGGTTAGATCCCAATTTTCCGGATACGAATCCACCCCTGCGTATAAATCCACCGCTTTATCTATAACGCTTTTCAACATACCCATTATATGCTCGCGTAGATCTTGGCCTGTCAGCACCTTCATTCTTTCGCCGTAAATTATTTCGCGCTGCTCGTTCATAACCTGGTCATACTCAAGCAAATGCTTACGGATTCCGAAGTTGTTGCCCTCGACCTTCTTTTGTGCGTTTTCTATCGCCTTGGAAAGCATTTTATGCTCTATAGGGTCGTCCTCTTCCATGCCCATTGCCTCGACTAAACGCAAAAACTTGTCCGAGCCGAACAGACGCATCAAATCATCCTCAAGCGAAATATAAAACCTTGACATACCGGGGTCGCCCTGACGCCCTGAACGGCCTCGTAACTGATTATCTATACGCCGCGATTCATGCCGTTCAGTACCGATTATTTTTAATCCGCCGAGTTCGGTAACTCCCTCGCCAAGCTTAATATCGGTACCGCGCCCTGCCATGTTTGTCGCTATTGTAACAGCACCCTTCTGCCCTGCCAACGCGACGATTTCCGCTTCCTGCGCGTGGTATTTAGCGTTAAGAACCTGATGTTTAATTCCGCTTTTCTTTAAAATCGCGCTTAACAGCTCCGATTTTTCAATCGTTATCGTACCTACCAGAACAGGCTGCCCTCTTTCGTAGCAATCGGCTATATCCTTAACCACTGCGCGGAATTTAGCTGCTTCGGTTTTGTAGACAAAATCGGACAAATCCTTACGTGCAACCGGCATATTTGTGGGTATTGCGACGACGTCCATGCCGTATATCTGCCTGAACTCGTTCTCCTCGGTTAGCGCCGTACCTGTCATACCTGATTTTTTGGTATACCTGTTAAAGTAATTTTGGAACGTTATCGTCGCAAGGGTTTTACTTTCGCGGTTCACTTTGACGCGTTCTTTCGCCTCGATTGCCTGATGCAATCCGTCGGAATACCGCCTGCCCGGCATAAGGCGTCCTGTAAATTCGTCTACAATAATTATTTCGTCATTTTGCACAACATAGTCTTTATCCAGCGTCATATTGAAATTCGCCCGTAGCGCGTTGTTTATGTGATGCTGTATTTCTAAATTTTCCGGGTCGGCGAGGTTTTCTATGTTAAAATAACGTTCGGCTTTTTTAACGCCTTCTTGCGTTAAGCTTACGCTTTTTGCTTTCTCATCGACGACAAAATCCCCTTCCTCAATGATTTCGGTCTTTGTTATCGGGTTAAGAGCTTCCTGCTCGTTCACTATCCGCCCTTTTTTAAGCCCCTTGACAAATGTATCCGCGAATTTATAAAGCTCGGTCGATTTTGTGCCGCTGCCCGATATGATAAGCGGGGTGCGCGCTTCGTCGATAAGAATGGAATCCACTTCGTCGATTATTGTGAAATGTAAATCCCTCTGTACCATTTCTTTTTCATAAACTACCATATTATCTCTTAAATAATCGAAACCAAGCTCGTTGTTTGTAGCGTAAGTTATATCGCAGGCATAAGCCTCCCTGCGTTCGTCGTTTGTCATATCATGCAGCACCGCGCCGACGGTAAGGCCGAGAAAGCGGTGTATTTGTCCCATCCATTCTGTGTCACGGTTTACAAGATAATCGTTGACCGTAACAACATGGACACCTTTGCCTGCTAACGCATTTAAATAAGAAGGCAGTGTTGCAGTGTGAGTTTTTCCTTCACCGGTACGCATTTCCGCTATCCTGCCCTGATGCAGGATAATCCCACCTATTAACTGAACCCTGTACATACGCTGGCCGAGCGTACGCTTACAAGCCTCGCGGACAACAGCGTAAGCTTCGGGTAAAATATCATCTAGTGTTTCGCTTTTTGCGAGCCTGTTTTTAAACTCACTTGTCTTTGCGCGGAGCTGTTCGTCGGAGAGCTTTTCCATCTCCGGTTCAAGCGCTTCGATTTTGTCTGCGATAGGTATTATTCTCTTAATTTCTTTTTCACTATATGTTCCGAATATTGATGCTAGAAAAGCCATTTGTTTACACCTCTTAAAAATATTTCAAAGCTGTTTATTTATACCAAAGTTGTTCAAAGTATAGTTTAGCAGATATTGTATAAACTATGCAACTAAAATTTCATACCGCATACGCTTCTTTCTGTTTTAACCAATTTAAATCTTCTTTAATTAATATTTTAGAAAAATAAAGCATACTGGTTTTTTTCGGATGTTCTTTTTTTTTCATTACCTTCCCTATTTATAGGATAAAATTTGTTTACGTAAAACAAAATTGTGATATTTGGTGTTGCGATAAATTTAATATTTATTTTCATAGTTTTTGGTTTCTAATTGTTTCGATTATGGTTTAATTTTTCATAATATGAAAACTATACGCAATATTAAAGTTATAGAAAAGAAAATTTTTTTCATTAACAGACGCCGAGACCTTTGTAAATAAATATAAAAAAGTACTTAATTTACCTTAAAAATATTAATTTAATTTATACAAAATTTGTTAATTCAAATTTTTGGTTTTTTATTTAATTAAATTTCGAAAGCTATCTGCAATATTTTAGCAAATATATCGTAAAATAAATGCAAGAAAAATGTTGACTTAAGTTTGTTGGTTGTAGTAATATTAATAATAAATTTTTAAAAAAGGGAGGCGCTTATAGTAAATCTATATAAAACTTTTCGTAATTCGTGAAAATTCAATTTCACGAAAAAAACGAAATAAAAAAATCCTTAAAATTAAGGATTTAGAATTATCAAAAAAATTTAAGTAGTAGACAAAAAAACATATTTATCTGATAAAACGACAAATACAATTCGTGAAATTGAATTTTTGCGAATTGTTTATTATGTTTTCATCATAAAAAATTAAAATGTTTTTTTGTGAGTAAATTTTAAGAAGGGAGTTCAAAATGGTTGGAAAATTTTTAAAAAAATTAACGGCTATAACATTAATTATAACACTTCTAGCCGGATCGTTTATTTCGCGGACCCCATTAGCAATGTCGGTTTCAGCAGCGGGTATTCAACCCGATCGCAACATATTATTGTATGTTAACGATCTGTATATTCCCGTTATGGACAGCCACAAACGCGACGGCGATGATTTGTGGGTCGTTGCAGACGGCGTAGCCAGTGATTTTCGGCTAAACATATACCGCTTGCTTGACGGAAGCGGTTTTGTTATGAAAAACGATTTTTATGAAATGACAGCTCTTTATGGCAAAACGGACATAACCGTGAAAAAGGTCGCCGAAATATTTACAGTAACATACGATATGAACAATGGAACGGCTACCAGCCTTCCGAAAGAAACGAACAAAGGCGAAGGTGCTACATTTACTGCCGCCGAAGCGACAGACAGAGGCTTCCAAGCGCCAACAGCAACTCCAAATGATGAATTTCAAGCTTGGAACACTAAAGCGGACGGTTCGGGAACAACTGTAGCGCCCGGTGCTGAGTTCACCATGCCGGCCGAGAACGTTGTTCTTTACGCTATTTGGGATGCAGGGACAACGTACACGGTTACATATAACATGAACGGAGGAAGCGCCAGCAGCTTGCCGACAGAAGCAGCTAAAATCGAAAATGCCAAGTTTACAACCGCGACAAGTACAGGCAGAAACTTCCAGCCTCCGGCAGCAACCCCCGAATATACTTTCAAGGGATGGAACACTCAAGCAAATGGCGGTGGAACATTTTACGCGCCCGGTGCTGAGTTTACTATGCCATCGAATAATGTTGTGCTTTATGCAGTTTGGGTTTCATCAATTAAGATAACGTATAACTCCAATGATGGCAGCTCCTCTGAAATAATCCATACATTACCAGATGATAGTATTACATTTGGTCCGGCTAAGGCTAACACATTTACCAGCGCATCGGGTTACCTCTTTAAGGAATGGAATACAGAAACTGACGGAACAGGAACAAGCTACAGCCCTTGGGCAGCCGCGACTACACCATTGACTGGTATAACGCTTTACGCCATATGGTATGACCCGACCACAGCTGACGGAACACCAGCTAAACCTTGGGTTATATACGACGAAACGGATTTAAGAGGCGTTGGAACGAACGCTGGTGATTACAGTGGATGGACACTCAGCAGTAACTACTGGATGGCTGCAGATATTGATATGACAGCCGATGGCGACAATGCATCATTCAAACCAATAGGTGGCGGCGAAGGCGGCGTCGGTGATACAAATATATTCCTTGGTATTTTCGATGGACGTGGCTATGTGATTAAAAATTTAATAATTAACGTAAGTGCCAATTATGTGGGCTTGTTCGGATATGTCGGAGCTACTAAAAACAGCGAATTTGGAAAAGTAAGAAATGTCGGAGTCGAGGACTCAGATATTAAAGGTAATACCATAGTCGGTGGAATTGCTGGCGCTGTCCGACATCAAAATAACCCTCCTGACCCTGCTAGTTCCGCTAGCGCGACTATTGAGAACTGCTATGTTATTAATAGTACGATTAGTTCTGCACTTACTTCCGGTAATCGCAATTCGATCGGAGGTATAGTTGGACAGTTGGACCGTGGAAACTTTGTCAGAAACTGCTACTCCAATGCGACTGTCATAGGGACACATCAAATAGGCGGTATTGTTGGGCAATATAATATAGTCTCTCCTACCCTTGAAAATAACTATTTCATGGGAGTTGTCACTTCAATTCAACAAACAGGTGGTAATCAGATCGGTGGTATAGCTGGTCAAGGTAACACTACAGGATCATTTAAAAACAATTTGGCAATAAATGATATAATAAATTATACAAGCCCTACTACTACAGCTGTCGGCCGTATCGCAGGCAGTACTTTAACCGCGGCTGTTACTGAAAATAACTACGCTTTTAGAAATATGACAGGTACATATATAGCTCCAAACACAAATGCTGGTTCTACATTTCCCATTAATCCATCTGGTGGAGCTCATCTAAACGGCACAGATGTATCAGGCTCCAGAATCATGCAAAAAAGCTTCTGGAACGGCAAAGAACTTAACAATGGTCTTGGTTGGGATTTCGATGCAATATGGGAATGGGATGACAGCGGCAGTAATGCCCCAAGGCTTAGAAACTTTGCCAGCAGTACGGGAGACTTGGAATGGCCTGCTTATATAAAGGCAGATCCAGCTTTAGCTCCTCTTCCGGCAGTTATGGCAGCAAATGATGGTCCTAAAGCTGCAGTAATGACAGCGGCAGCAGATACGACAGTTATCACAACAACTACCGCCCCGTATAAAGAAGGCGAAATGGATTATATTCTTCTTAGCACTCTTGTGGAAGTTTATAATTGGGTGCATGGAGCAGGCTCCGCAAGTATGAGCGGCGCACAAGTAACACAACAGGTTCCTGCGCAACACACTACCACAAGACCGACTTTGTCTGTTTACAGAATGGATGTTACTATTGATGTTGATCCGTATAATATCGACCGTATAGAAACTATTGCATCAGGAACAGGTAAGGTTTATACAAACAACATAGTTGAAGGTGGTTCTTCCCGAGATGTTACATACTTTATTCCAGGCTTAAACGAAGCTGATGAGGTAACGGTTTGGATACAGTCGGGAGTTCCAGAAGATATGTATCACAGTTCCAATTACATTTCCAACACGGGACACAAATGGGCACCTGTGGCAAAACCTGGCTATGTAACGGATGCATCATTCATAGGCGGGCCTAATAATGACGTACCTTACACCGGGTTCAACGGATCGGGTTTTGTCGGCTCTATTGGAGCTCTCCCGGAGAACGATTCCGCTAATCCTACATGGATTAAAATCAGAGTCAAACCAGCTAACGGAGACCCTGTTTATGAATTTAAGACACAAGGTAGGACTCAAGCCGGACAATTCGGGTTTGGTTCTACATCATACAGCGATTCAAACTTCACACGCGTTATTCCGAATACATCAGGGCTTAGACTTGAAAGCACATTCGAAAATATAAGTGTATATTATAACGACCCACTTCCCGAAGTGCCGCACTTTGAATGGTCGCCAGTGGATAACAATATCCCTGTAACCAATAAGCTCAGCATACCGGAAAACACTAACCATACAATAGAGTATAGGGAGCTGCCAAGCGGCGAATGGAAAGAAGGTCTTAGACTAACTTATGACAGCGCCACAAACGGCGGAAACTTCCGCGGTTCTATTGTCGGGCTTAAGCAAGATACTGAGTATGAGGTAAGATTGACTATCGAGGGCAGATCGCCTGTAACAAATACAATCCGTACATGGAAAGATGATGTCAATGTAGGCCCAGTCATTGATGTGGCTACGCTTTACACTCAGGATATGTATGATGCAGGATTACCTTTATCCTTGCATGGAATTAAAGGAACCGAAAATAATTGGATAAAGATTAACAATCCAAGCGGAATCACTATTCGGGTTTCGGAAGAATTTATTGACGCTGTCGTATTAGGAGCATCCGAATATGTCATTATCGACGGGTTGATTATTAAAGGCGGACTTCGTCACAGCTTCGCCATTAACAGCTCAGCTAATAATATACGTGTAACAAACTGCGACCTTTCCGGGTTTGGAAGGATGGGTACACAATATCTTGATGCTTACGGCGGAGCTTCGGGCGGTAACGGACGCGACGATAATTACGACCGAAGGACAGGCGGACATTTTACTGGCAACGCACGCCTTATTAATCAGGATGCAGGATTCCGTATAAGCGATGTTCATAACCTTGTTATCGAAAAAAATTATATTCATGATCCTAAAGGCTCCAGCAATCCTTGGGGATATGGTTCCGAGGTTCCGGGTTATACCAACAAGCATCCTTGGGGTACCAGCGGATTTTATATGAGAGGCGGCAAAGGCGTTGTTATCCGCTATAACGATATAATAGGAAGCAATGACAAATATTTTTGCTATGGAATTTCAACATATAATAATTTTGCAGTTGATGGCGGCTCAGGACGTGATTCTGATGTGTATGGAAACTTCGTTCTTAATGCTAACGGCGATGGGCTTGAGCTTGATGGTTCATCCCAAAATCTCAGAGTTTACGGCAACAGGGTTGAGGGCGCGAACCAACCTATCAGTATTGACGGCAGCATAGTCGGTCCTGTATACATATTCCGCAACCTCATACTAAACCTTGGCGACCAGTATGAATATACCGTCGGTGGAATTAAACATGGGCGTGCTTCCTCAAATGTGGGCAGCGCATGGATCGGACATCGCGGGTTTGACCATATATTTAATAATACGATAATTTTACCTGCAACCAATCCATTGGGCGGCATTACAGGCGCAAGCGAGCTTCCTTTTGCTGCGCGTACAGGCCTTTTTAACAAATCGTATTACAGAAACAATATAGTAGAGGTAGCCGATTCCAGCGTTATGGGCTTAGCTAGTTCACATGGACAACCAGGTGCAAGCTACGATTATAACCTAACCAACGGAAACCGTAGTTACACTATGTTTGCCGGTTCGGGAGCATTTCCAGCCGAAGTATCAGGCCAGAACGACATAATAGGTCTTGCAACCTTTGAAGATAGGTACGCAGGAGACATGAGGCTTACCGAAGATAGTCTTGGTGTCGATGCGGGCGAGGTCATACCTAACTTCACCGACTATGTGACAGACGGCAGCCCGGATATGGGTGCGATTGAACGTAACGGCGACAATCTCATACCATTTAGACCAGTTACTTTAAGATCTGATACAGGATATCAGCTTACCTTTGACGGCAGCGGTTCGCAAACTATCACTATTAATGCTAACTCGTTAAAAGGCGCTGATATGGATTTCGAAATATTGCAAAACAGTGCTATGGAGTTTTTCAACGTTTCGGCATCCGACACAAAGTTTTCACCGAACGGCGATGTTACATTCACCGTCACAGCCGACGAATCGAAAATCGCCAGAGATTTAAGGGGCAATCAATACCCTATCGGCAGAGGAGCTTTCGTTATTAAACTTGAAGATGGCAACTCCATCCCGATAACAGTTATTGTAAACAATAAAACCTTCGTACCTGTAAACAGCCTAACTCTTAATTATACAGAGAGGGAGCTTAAGGTGGGAGGATCCGTTCAACTTTTAGCAACAGTAGCTCCACTTAATGCGACAAACAGAAGGAATATAACTTGGACATCAAGCGATCCTGATATCGCATCGGTTGATTCAAACGGACGTGTTACAGGCGAGGCTCCAGGCACAGCGACCATAACCGCATCAGTAGACGGAGTGGAAGCTACATGTGATATTACTATTTCAGGCTATGAGGGAGAAATTATAACTAATGTTGATATCTTCCAAGGAACCGGAACCGGAAAGCGTATAAACATGAATTTCAAGCTTGCTGGAGGTAAACCTGAAAAAGATCCGGTTATAACTGTAACCCAATTAGAAGGCGATACGCCTGGCAAGGTTATTGGCTCCGTGGCTGGCGACATACATGCAAACGCTTGGCAGGACGGCACCGGTTTATGGCTTTGGAGACCTGACACAATGCGTATGCCCGCAGGCTTGTACAGTATTGAAATAATAGCTTATTTGGGTGATTTAACAGAAATTTATACTGCAAAGGTAAGGGTAACGCAATTAGATCCGCCGGGAACCGGTAATCCTTCACTAGAATGTGATCTTTACAATGAATATTGGAATATTAAACGTCCGGATCCCGTATTATTCGGAAGGCGTGAAGGCTTAAGCGCTGATACCATTGCAACAAGGACATTCCGTATTGAAACAGCTAGTAACAGACTGCATATATCAAACTACGTGCCTCAAGGTACAGCAGCAATAACACAGGTTTCTCCTATTGACGGCGTTCCGTTCTCAGGAGCTCAAGTTTATCGTGATATGTTTCATACGGATGGTTATTGGGTATGGTCATCACAGAACAATGCCTCGCTGTTCCTGCAAGGCCAATATAAAGCTGTGACAACGGCGATGCTCGGAGGCATAACGGAAGTTTGGGAATTAATTTTTGAAATGGACGATTCGCTCTTCCCGACAACGACTCCTCAAAACATGCTACCGTTTGTAAAAAGTATCGTCACAACGACTTACGCGGATTTGTTTACAGGGCCGGTGACTCATTCATACACCAGTGAAGCCACTGAGTTCTTTATTAACTTTGATGTGGTACCAGTAGCACAATTAACTGATATTCCAAATAGTGGTGCTGCCAAAGTCATACAATATAATACTATCAGCCACATTACTCCTGAATATAGTGTTACGATTAACGATGTTCCGGTTGATGCTTCTAAAATGTCTTTAAATCTTAATGGCAGTACCGGAGAGGGTACGATTACCGTTACTCTTGACGAGGCGCTTTCGTTGACAGATGTTGTCGAATACACGCTTAAGCCGCCTTATGATGAAGACGCGTTTGTTAAATACACCTACAAACAGGAAACAGTAACAGGAAGCTACTCTGCAACTCCAGCAAATGTTGAATTTACCATAACTGTATCCGAAACTCAGAACGGAACAATAACTGTAGATAAGACAAAAGCGATTGCAGGCAGTACCATAACGATAACGTCAGTAACACCGGACAAGGGATACCGGTTAGTACCAGAAACGCTTAATGTAAACGACGGAACCGATGATATTGATGTAACGGAAAATGTGGGTGACACTACATATTCGTTCACAATGCCATCTGCTAATGTAACAATAACTGCTCAATTTGAGAAAGTAATAGTTGAGAAAAAGAACCAAGAGCCGTTGTATATTGCAAATGCTCCTTTCTACAAAACAGTAGGTGATCCTGACTTCCAGCTTTTCACAACCGGAGGTTCGACCGACGGAAATGTAACCTATACATACAGTGTTGCATCAGGTTCATCAGTTATTAGTATTACCGATGACTGGGTAACTGTATTAGGTTCCGGTAACGCTGTAATAACCGCAACAATGGAAGGAAACGATGAATATCTTGATGTAACAGCCGATGCAGAAATTATTGTCGAAGATGTTATTTGGGAAAAAGTTTCAAGGCCTGTTATCACGACCAATCCGGCAAATTCGTCTAATGTACCGGAAGATCAAACGGTGTCTGTAACAATTTCTACATCTACCGAAGATGCAGATATATATTACACACTGGATGGCTCAACACCTGATGACCGATCAATGCTTTATCAAGGAAGATTTAACGTTGACGTAAGTTATGGAACTAATATTACCATTAAAGCAATCGCCGTTAAGGAAGGTATGGAAGATTCCGAAATAACTGCAATTAATGTAGTATTTGTACCTGTTGTGCTGGAAAAAGTTTCAAAACCTGTTATCACGACCAATCCAGCAAATTCGTCTAATGTGCCAGAGGATCAAACGGTGTCTGTAACAATTTCTACGCCTACCGAAGATGCAGATATATATTACACACTGGATGGCTCAACACCTGATGACCGATCAATGTTTTATCAAGGAAGATTTAACGTTGACGTAAGTTATGGAACTAATATTACCATTAAAGCAATCGCTGTTAAGGAAGGTATGGAGGATTCCGAAATAACTGCAATTAACGTAGTATTTGTACCTGTTGTACCGGAAAATATTCCGCCGGAAGCATTAGCCAATGTTCCACAAATGACGGTTACAGCAGGAAAAGTAATTACATTCTCAGCTGACGACATAGCAAAAGACAAAAACGGTGACATCTTGAATATAACAGCAATTATAAACAACCCTGAGGCAGCGGTAGCGTTAGCAGCTTTAGAATCCGGTGATGTAACTATAGCCGGAGTTTCAGCAGGAAATACATCTATAACCGTACGGGTTAGCGATGGAAAAGCTACGGTTGATGTAGATGTACAGATAGTTGTTACGCCTGCACCTATAATTACTTATAGTCTTACAATAACAGCTGGAAACGGCGGAAGAATAGTAACAGGTGAAAGCGGAAATTATGCAGCAGGAGAAGTAATTACTCTTAGAGCTACAGCATCATCTGACTATACTTTCCAAAGATGGACATCATCTAACGGCGGAAGATTTGTAAATGCCAACAATTCGGCAACCAGCTTTACAATGCCTGCAGGTAATACTACTGTTACAGCAGTATTTTCTTATGTGGAACCGCCATCGGAACCAGATGACGGAGATTCGGGAGGAAGCTCAAGCGGAACAAGTCCAACTCCTACACCGGCTCCTACACCAGCTCCAACGCAGACGCCGGCACCTACATCAACCCCTGCACCGGTTTCCACACCAGCTCCGACGCCAAAACCGGTAGAGAAGCCTGCTGAGGAAACAAAGAAAGTGGTCGATGAAGCAATCCAAAAGGGTGACGAAATTGTTATCAAGCTTGAAGCAAACGAATTGTTGAATATAAGCGCTGAAACAATCAAGGAGATTATAAAGAGCGATAAACCATTGCTTGTTGAGAAACAAGGTGTAATAGTTGAAATCTCCACAACTAACCTTGAAGCTTTAGCTGCGCAGAACGGAAGCGGTACAACGGATGTTAAACAAATAAATATTTCCATCACTCCAATAATTAATCTTCCGGATCTTGAACAACTAAAGAAAACTACCAACGCGGCAGAAAGAACTGAAGCTATTTTCGACTCCACTATTGTAAACATTACAGTATCTATCGGAGAGGATTCGGTTACTTCATATTCGCAGCCAATAAAAGTAGTGGTAGACCTTTCGGAATATAACCTAGCTCCGGGGCAGATAGCCAAATTAAGCGGCGCAAGGTTTAACGACGATGGGACTATCGATCTTCTTGGAGGCACTTATGATTCAAAGACAAAAACGTTTACATATTACACTGGCAAACTAAGTACATACGGAGTTTTACAAACCGCAGATCTGACGACGATTAAAATGTGGCCGGCTAATAAGCAGTTTGTTGTAAACAACAATGTATTAACGTTTGATACCGCTCCTGTGATAATTTCGTCGAGGACGATGGTTCCGCTTCGTGCGATAGCTGAATCGTTAAATGCGAAAGTTGATTGGGACGGCAACACAGGGACAGCTATTATAACGCTTGATGGCAAAGTAATAAGCATAAAAATCGGCGTATTGTCCCCAGGAATGGATGTAGCACCTGTTATTATTAACGACAGGACTATGGTTCCGTTAAAATATATTGCAGAAGCCTTCGGTTCCAATGTATTATGGGACGAAGAAAAAGGCGAAATAACAATATATAGATAATAGCAAGTTATAAATGCAGAAACGCCCTTTCCTCGATATAGGAAAGGGCGTTTTTTATTTTACTTTGAAGCGTTGAGTATCCCAAGCACGCATACGGCGGATAAGACATGCAGCGCCATAAAACCTGCATCCGCTGTCATAACGCAATAAACCGGATTTAAAATCCCTAAAAAAACCGCGTTTCCGCCAATAAAAATTGAAAGCCCCGCAACCCCTGTCAGCAATAAAGGCAGAACCGCTTGAAGTAATAAATATGAGTTTACGCGTTTTACTACACAAGCCATAAATATTGTAAAAAGCCCGCACCATAAAATAAATAAAGCGAAAGCGGCTTTCCCTGTGAGTGGAATAAAAAGCAACGCGGGTAAGCAAACGGCAGCAGGCGTAACCGCTGACGCCGCGGCGTAAGTTATATGTGAAACATTGCATAGCTTAAGCCTTGTAAAAACGTCGTTTTCGCTTTGAGTTACAAGCCCTACGCCGGAAATCATCGTTATAAACATCAATACTACCGCTAAAACCGCGTTAATCGTAAATGTTTTTAACGTTGAGTTATCGTTTGCTAAGGAATTTCCTTCGGATAAATATTTAACATCCAAAGTTATCGTGTCGCCAATATCCCAAAAGTTATCAGTATAAGCGATAGTTTCTTTTTTAAGCGCCTCGTCAAAAGACATACCTCTTTTTTCATATTCCCCTCGTATAAAATCCGAGGCTTTATATGAAACATAAATCCGCATAACTTCTTTTGTTACAACCTCGCCTATAATTTCAGGCGTGACATATACAGGCGGATAATAAAAATCAATAAGTTCTTTTTTCTCCCCATTTAAAAGTTTTTCCATAAATCCTTCTTTTAGAACAAAAAAACCATCTACCTCCCACCGCATTAAAGCATCCATAGGCTTATTAAATGTTTTAACCTCAACAAAATCGTTGTTTTTAATCCGTTCGACAACAAGCGCGCTTATCTCTGTTCCGTCTTCGTCAACAACGGCTATCGGAATACGGCGTGTTTCATTTTGTTTGACGTGTCCGGCACGCGCAGCAAGCGCGAGCGCTAAAACAGAAACCGCAATACACGCCCAAAAATAAGGTCGCTTAAACTTTCTTCGAATTATATAAAAAACGGGAATCATATTTCGCATAAATTATACCTCTTAAAATACCTAATAAAACCCATACAGCCAATAGCGAGGTTAAATATTCCATATTTATATAAGAACCATTTGTATGCAACGCTACAAGCGCGCGCTGCCACCAAAAATGCGGCGTAAAAAATTTTATACCCTCTGGAATGACCGATGGGAAAAAATAAACAGGGATAACCGTCCCCGACGCAAACGCGGTTAACAAGCTTATAACAACACTTATTAACGCTCCTGACGCAGCGCTTTTCGCCGCGAAGCCGATTATCATATTAAACAGGCCTATTTGCATTGATATAAGCAAAACCATCGGCAGCAATTTAAAATAATCTTTCCCTGTGGCAAGCACTGGCAGGAAAATTAATGAACCCTGTAAAAAAAGTATTAAAGCCGACGCGATTGCTTTTCCGCTCGTAATTCGGAAATATGTCCCACGCATTAGCAGCAGCCTTTTGTTTAGATTATTATTTTCATCTGCCCAAAATCCGAATATCGTCCCGCAACCAAAAATAGAAAGTAATAAAACTGGTATCGAAAGCATGTAGAACTCCATCATCGAAAGGTCTTCCCAAGGTGTTTTACCCTCGCGCGAATATAGCTGGTTCCTATCCAAAGCCTCCGATATAAGCACAAGCATTTCCGAATTAAATATCCTGTCCAATTCTTCTTGTGTTACTGGCATTTTTTTTGAATATTCATAAACGGTAAACAAAGCGTTTTGAACCGTCGACATGAGATATGCGCCGCTTTCCATTCCTTCCTCAATAAGCCTTGCCTGCATCGGCATATTTGCGTTTAAGCAAAGTTCTAACGGAGTAAACGCACCGGATTGCATGTTTTGTGTAAAAATAGCAGGAATGATAATCATTCCTGCTATCTCATTCCGTTCTAATAAACGCGACGCCTCCTGCCTGTCGGTTAATACAACATCCAGATTATCCTGTATCGACGGTGAGGATAGTATCTGTCCCATAAAAAGCTGCGTGTAGACGGATTTATCTTCATCTACGATTGCTACGGAAAATCGCGATACACGAGATGTTTCCTGTGCAATAAGGCTCGAAACAGGAAGCAAAGCGGCTATTAACAGAAGCGCTACGGCAATCTCTGTTGATAAAACAGCTCCGGCGCTTAATTTATTTTTTATTTCATAATAAATGTAGGCCAGATAGGACATTCGCTCACCTTCCCTAAAAACTCCACGCAACCGTTATTAAGCCTTAACAGCTTATCGTTTAAGTATCGTATTTCATCGGTTATATGCGTGACATATATCACCGCCGCGCCTGATTCCTTCTTTGCCAGCACAAATTCTAATATTTTTTTCCTCGAATCCGTATCAATGCCAACAGTCGCCTCGTCCATTAAGAGTATCTGCGGTTCGTTATATAATGCTGCCGCTATGTTTGCACGCCTTTTTATACCGCCCGAAAGCTTGTTTACTTTAATTTTTAAATATGGTTCCAAATCAAGCAGTGATATAACATATTGATTTATCCGTTCTCTTTCATCTTTTTTCAAACCATTCATATGCGCCCAAAAATCTAAATTATCACGCAGCGAAAGCTGCGTTTGCAACGCAGTTTCCTGCGGCACATAGGACATTATATCCCTTGCGGTGCGCGGTGATTTAACTATATCCGCGTCATTAAAAAATACATGGCCTGATGTTGGGCGTAAAAGGGTGGCCAATATCGAAAGAAGCGTTGATTTTCCCGCGCCATTATCGCCCGAAACAACCAAGACTTCACCGCGTTCAAGCGAAAACGATATACCATTCAATGCTGTTTTATTTTTATATTGCATCGAAACTTTAGAAACCTCTATAAAAGACATTTCTACCTCCCTAGTATCAAAAAAGCGACAAATAGCTCATATATTCACCCAGCATACCAATCAAGGACATAATCGTCATATCCTTAAACAATAATGCGTTTTCAGGCAAAACAACCGGATTTTCAAGCTTATTAACTTTCCATGATGTAATAGGCAAATATCTATCGTCCGGCAGAACAAGCTCAAACGATTTATTTTCATTTGGATAAGTTAAAACCAATTTATCCCTTTCGGTAATAATTAATATATCGCCCGCGTTTTCGCCCGATTCCCAGTTGATACATATTTTACCCTGCTCTATGCCGTTATTAATTATTTTTATTTCTCCCGTATCTGCATCATATGTTAATATATTTCCATCCGCAAGCGTCATGGTAAAGCGGTCAAGCCTATTATCGCCGCCCGTTGCAGATAACACAGGCATTGATACAATTATCCCGTCATAAACGTAAAACTCAACGCTTAATGTACCGTTCTCTGTATCTACGGCTTTGCTTATTAAATCGTTTACCGCGATAATAATCCCGCTGTAATCCGGTACATATCCGTTAGTAATAAAACTTATACCATCCATTAAAAGCTTTAAATCATTATCATTAAGCGCAAACGGCAACAATTCGCCGTCAAGCCAATTAAGGATTGTTTCCTTATCCGCCGTTAACCTTATTATTTCGCACTTTTCTTCATTATCTCCAATTATTATTACACCGTCGTATTGTTCGTATACGCATAAATCGGACAATTTCCTAAAAATCCCCCTGTATCTGTCAGATATCGCAGCAAGTTCTTCTATAGGATGAAAAAAATCAAGCTTTGTCAATCCCGAATATGAAAAGTCAGCCGAATTAAGTACGCGCTTTATCATTTCACCGTAATGATATAACCCGTTATTAAGCGTGAAACCGGCAATATCTTGTCCTATATTCTTAATATCCGCTTCGGCATAAAAAAGTGCCGGTGAGCCTAAAATAAATTTTTCATCCGTAATAAAAAATTCTATGCTAACAGGTAATCCATCTGCTGTTATCAAGCCGTTTAATATTCTATTTTCAGCATCGTTATTTAAAATTACCCCCGCGCCGTCCAGCATAATTTCATGTTTGGAGGATTTTTCGGCCGCTGTCCTTATATGCGTAAGCAAAGGGCTTTCGTTAATAATCTTACCGAGTTGTTCTCCGTAATAAGTTGTGCTGTCGTCTAAAACAGCGTAAAAATATTCAATCCCATTTTTTTTAACGCGTGACCGCCAACCTAAAAAAGCCGCTGTTATAATCGCGGCTAAAGTCGTGATTACCGCAAAAGTTATTAAAATATTATTTTTTTTATTATTTTTTTTCGCACTGCATTTATCGCAAACGTCTTTTTCAGAAGCTTCTCCACATTCAACGCAATACATAATAAACCCGCCTTCGTATGAAATTTTCAAACTGCATTATATCATATATGTAAATAAAAAGAAGCGTTATTTCAACGCCTCTTCCAATCTGTGCAACTCCGATACGGGATACATCCTTAACAGCTCCCTGTACTGATCTTTTGTCAGGTTCTCTGTATTAATATAAATATCAATTTTATCTTCTATATCCGCTACTCCAAAAGTCTTTTTTACCGATTCAAATTCTACCGCTTCCATTGTATATTCACTCCTTTTCGTTTTTACTCTTAGGAAGCACACCTTAATAAGTTGAACAATATATTTTAAAATTTCCGCTAGAACCGTACAGAAATTCCAAAATACTGTTCAACTAATTTCGGCGCACTTCCTTACGGCCTTTGTTAAATTCATATATCCCTAATACCAGCATAAAAAATCCGAATATCCGCCTAAGCATGCTTTCGTCAATCCTAACTGCTATAAACGCTCCTGCGGCTGCGCCTAATAATCCGAACAATACTATTTTAAAAGCTACATCCTTTTGTATGTTTCCTTCTTTTTTATGCGTGATAATAGATATTAAAGCAGTCGGGATAAAATATATAAGACTTATTTGCTGCGCCGCCTGCTGCTTCATTCCTAAAAGCATTGTTAGCGCCGGTATCAATATAACGCCGCCGCCTATACCCATGCCGCTTATAAAACCTGACGCCGTCCCTATTAATAACAATATAAATATCATAATATCATCCTAACAGCGGCTGCCACCATGCATACGCCGAAAATCTTATGAAGCCGGTCTACAGGGATTTTTTTCAAAGTTTTTGCTCCGAGAAAGCCACCTATTACACCTCCGAACGAAACAAAAAAAATTGTTTTAAAATCCGCTTCCACACCATTTATATAAATAAAAGCGCTAAGCACCGAAAGCGGTAAGATAATTAATATCGCTGTAGCATGTGCCTTATGCGCTTTAATATCCAAAAATTTTTCAAGAGCGCATACAACAATAGTCCCGCCTCCCGAACCGAAAAGCCCGTTCGCAAAGCCGGTAATAATTCCAATTAAACCGTGCTTCATAAAAAAACCTCCTCAACGGGTATTATCCCATGAAAGGAGGTTTTTATACTTTTAATATATATTTTATTCTATTCTTTTTATTAATGCAATTCCTATAAGCGTTGGACCAGTGTGTGTGCCTATTGTTATACCTAATGTCTGGATACCTAGCGGTATGTTATAACCTTCGCTTATAAGTTGTTTTTTCAGACTTTCAGCTTCTTCAATACAATCGGCATGTATCGGAACAACATCATATTTATCTTTTTCGTTTCCAACATATTCAGCGGTAAGCTCCATAACCTTCTGGATAGACTTTTGACGGCCTCTGACCTTGCAAACAGGATTAAGCTCACCGTCTTTCATTACGATTATCGGTTTTATGTTTAAAATAGCTCCTGCCAACGCAGCAGTCTTGCCGACACGTCCGCCTTTTGTCAAATAATCAAGCGAATCGACCGTTAAAAATACCCTGGGGTTATCTCTGTGCGCTTCGATTTTCGCCACAATCGTTTCAAAAGGAAGCCCTTTGTCACGAAGCTTAACAAGCTCGTTCAACAAAAGCCCTTGACCGCAAGAAGCTTGTGTAGAATCTATGACGGCTATTCTCCTGTCGGGATATTCCGCGTCAAACTCCTGTTTAGCAAGCGAAGCTCCTTGAAACGAAAAACTAAATTTAGACGTTAAGCATATGCATATAACATCCATACCTTTATCTAAGGCTTTTTGAAACGCTTCCCTATATTGCGCCGTATTCGGTGTGGAGGTTGACGGATAAACATTTTCGTTACGCAGTTTTTTATAAAATTCATCGTTAGTAATATCTAAAAATTCTGTAAAATATTTATTTTTATCAAAAGTTACAGAGAATGGTACAACGCTGACATCATGCTCATCGTAATAACTGCGGCTAAAATCGCTGGAGCTATCGGTAAATATTTTTATTTTCCCCAATGTATACACCCTTTCAATTTATTTTTCATTTATTTTCCAAAAGCTCTTTCTTATCAATAAAAATTTATATTTTCGTAATCAACTGCCCATCCATCATCCTCCGGCAAACCAAAATGAACAAGCATTGCCATCGCTAAAAGCAATCCGCCGTTACCTGGCAAATAAAGCGGCAAATCCTTCCTGGTTACCTGCCTGTTATGCCCGTTTACCGAATATACATTTTTAACTGTATCAACCAGAAGAATATCCACAGCTTCACGCTTCATGCCAAGCCTTGAGGCTGTCATGGACATAACGGCAAAATCCCAACCCCAAAGCCTTTCGAAGTTCCATTCCTTAAGCACGCGTTTAAGAGTATTCTCCATAACCAAGCGGTCTATCCTGCGGCTGTCAATAAGTCCATACGCACCAAGCATAGACGGATGGTCTATGTTAAATTTCTCAAACGTATCCTTACAGTTTTCATGCGCCATATATGTATCATTATGAATAGCGGGCATAGATAGCTTGTTTATTATTTCCCCCCATTTATCCGGCACGGCGCGCCCAAGCCTCCGCAGCCATTCGGAAGCCGTTTCAAGCCCGTAAATCCAATATTCAAGCTCGAATACGGGGTTAATAGTTGTTTCCGCCTTGTGGCATTCTTGAACCGGTATAACCGGAGGCCCAAGCACATATCTATCCCCCACGGCGTCATACACAGCGTAGGATTCCATGAATAACGCCGTTTCATAAACCAAATCCATGTATTTTGCAAGCGTTTCTTTATCAGGATGCGCTTTATAACACCATTCGCAATACAATATGACATGAGGTTGCTGCCATATAAGCAGAGGCCCTATCGGTGACGGCGAATCTACACCGTCATAACATACCATTTTAGGCCAGCGCGCACCTTTATAGCCTTGATCCTGCGCCAGCTTAACAGCCTCCGGTAATATTTTTTTATACCAGCCCAACTGGTTTTCAAGCATTTCTGTCCGGTTGTAAAGCGCAAAATGTGCCGAATGCCAAAAATGCATCTCAAGATGAAACTTCCCGTACCAGCTATTACAGGTAAGCCCAGTTTCAGCCGGAGGAAGCTCGCCTGAGCATTGGACAGCCGTTAGGTACTGGGATAGTATAATACGCCGCTCAAGCTCATACGCTCTTGAATTGGTTGATTTTTCAAGACTTATCATACCGCCGTTTTCCCAATATTTTTTATATGCTAAACGGCTGCTTGAAAAAGCATCTTCGCGGCAGGCTTCCTTTTCTTCAGGAGAGAAATCAAAATTCAAGCTTATTGTTTCCGAGGGTTCAACGTTTTTAATAGTAAATACATGTATAGAAGTCTCCATCACTTCTATCTCTAAAGGGCTTGTTATGTAAAGAAAATATTTTTCCCTGTCTACCACTCTTTTAATTACATAAGACGTGCTGTCTATTTTCACAAGCTCGCTTGAATGAGCGTACGGAATATCCCACTCGCTGCCGTTTTTTTCGGGGCTTGGGTATGGGAACCATATTTCCGTATACATACTCCCGTTCTTAATAAGTTTACTTACGGCTACTACATTTATGCAATCGCTTTCGGCGTGGCACGCTGTCTTTACTTCGCAGCGTTCACCTGCGGCGGTATAGCTGCTATGCAGTATTCCCTCGTATAAATCAAGCTCTTGATGTATTTCGCTTATTTCTGAACCGCCAAATACAAAACCTATCCTTCCCAGGTTGTATTTATGCGGATTCTGCCGTATCGCGTTATATTTTTCTGTTTCGGATTTTCCCGTGTAATAAGGAACTTTTCTCCCGTAGGTTTCATAATAACGCGGATTAATATCTGTTTTTTCATACTTGTAAAGCTCGCCGCTAATCGGAGTGGTATGCCAGCCCCAATTTGCCATCGTGCAAAGCGGCAGTCCATCATCGTCATAAGCCTCATAAAGGCTTTGCAAACCTGTTATATCTGCTGAAAACGCAAAGTTTCCATTTCCGACCGTCAACGGACTGTATGTGTCAATTTCTTTTAATACAGGGTTGTGCTTTGTAATTAAATTTTTTCTATTAATCATTTATCATACCTCCTTTAAAAAATTCGCAAACAGTTATAAAACATTCTGAACATGCCGGATTTCTTGCCTTGCATATTGCACGTCCATGAGCTATTACCTGCGTATTAAACTTTATCCAATGAGATTTTGGCAGGACTTTCATTAAATCAATTTCTATCTTATCCGGATCGGTGTTTACGGTCAACCCAAGCTTGCCGGAAATCCGTTTAACATGCGTATCAACTGCGATACTCGGAATATTATATATATGCCCGCGTATAATATTAGCGGTTTTTCTGCCTACTCCGGCGAGTTTTGTCAGTTCCTCAAGGCTGCTTGGCACATCTCCGCTGTAATCCTTAATAAGCGAATTAGCCGTCGAGATTATGTTTTTCGCTTTAGCCCGGTAAAAACCTGTTGGTTTTATATCCTGCTCAAGCTGCTCCTGTTCCGCAAAAGCGAAAGCCTCAAGCGAGCCGTATTTTTTAAACAGTTCCTCCGTTACCATGTTTACCCTCTCATCTGTACATTGAGCGGACAGAATAGTCGCTATCAATAGCTGATACGGTTCTTGATAATTAAGAAAGCATTTATCGATATGACAATAATGCTCATCAAGCAGATTTAATATTATTTTAACCTTTTCTTTTTGTCTCATATCTCCGTAATCCTTTTATCTTCATAATCGAATAAAACATAATTTTTTCTTGCCTTTATTTCACCGCCATCAGCAATCCACCCTAACACATCATAATCGAACTGCTGTATATGGAACATCCGCTGCTTTTCTTTCGGAACATGCTTTGAGTAAAGCTCCCGTAAAACATCCCTGTTTTTCGGTTCTTCCACAAAATACGGGAACGTTTTAACATTTTCGGATTTGCACATATCAAAAACAAGCAGGCAGGAAGCAGGCTTTATAATCTCCTGTGCCGAAGATAATAAAAACTCGTAAAATATCGTGTAAAGCTCAAACTTACCGTGAGAAACGGCATATAGCCCATTTTCAACCCAATACCTTGAAAACAAATAGTACATTTCAAACGCAGATTTAAACTTAGATACGGCATATCTTAATGTGTACCATGCCTTGCGCGAATTATAATATAAACTTAATAATTCCTCGATATCTTTTAGTATTTGTAATTCCTCAAAAGATATTTCGTCAGTTTTCAACACCTCGTAAGGCGGGTATTCATCGTATTCCATACCCTTTGCGCATCTAAGCGGCAAACCTTTTAATAGTTTTAAAAATCCGAGTTGAAGCGTTTCCGGTTCAAGTGAGTAAACATCGTTGAACGAATTTTTAAATGATTCGTAATTTTCTTTTGGAAGCCCAGCGATTAAATCAAGATGCAAATTTATATTTGAAAAGCTTTTTAACTGCGTTACACGTTTAAACAAGGCTGGCAAATCGGATTGTCTGTTTATCGCTTTTAAAGTTTCCGGATTAGTTGACTGTACGCCTATTTCAAATTGAAAAAGCCCTTTCCTAACTGTTTTTAATAATTCAAGCTGTTTATCTGTAAGCAGATCGGCTGCAATTTCAAAATGAAAATTGGTTGTTCCCGCGTCGTTTTCCGCTAGAAACAGCCAGATAGCCAACGCCCGCGTTTTATCGCAATTAAACGTACGGTCAATAAATTTAACTTGCGGCACTTTGTTTTCAATAAAAAATTTTAAATCGGCATATACTCTTTCCAAGGGTAAGAATCTTACACCCTTATCAAGCGAAGATATACAGTAACCGCATGAAAACGGACAGCCGCGCGATGCTTCATAATATATGATTCTGTTTTTAAAAGCCTCCATACCATTATGATATGGAAAACGCAGCTTGTCTAAATCAAGCGGTTCCCGTTTTTGTGTGGTAACAACGCCGTTTTTATAATAAGCAATGCCTTTTATTTTATCAAGGCATTCCATATCTGTTTCGTAATACCTTATAAGCTCCGATAAAGTTTCTTCGCCTTCGCCTGTCACGATAACGTCACATGTTTTAGTATTTAATAAATTTTCGTACTCATACCCTGCCTCAGGGCCGCCCAGGATTATTACAACCTTAGGCAGCACTTTTCTAATTGCGCGGCACACACGTTCTATATAGCCGATACTCCAGATATAACAGGAAAAGCATAGTATATCCGGTTTTAACTTGTAAATTTCGGATAGTATATAATCATTGTGGTGGTTAATCGTAAATTCTTTTATAACAATATTATTTTTTTCCGGCACCGAGCCCTCCATATAAGCAGCAAGCGAATACAGCGCCAGCGACGAATGGATATATTTTGCGTTTATCGCGGAGAGTAATACCAGCATTTTTTACACATCCTAAAATAAAGTATAAATATCATCATTCTTTAATATAACGGAACAAAAAAAAAATATCAACGTCTTATACAGTAAATATTCAAATAAAAATTCTATAACCAAGGAGGTAATTATGAAAAAATTTTTCAAGGTAACAATCGCGGTAGTTTTAGCAGCATTTGTGATGTGCGCGTATAGTCCGGCGAATGTGCTTGCGGAAGGTATTGGCAGGATAGCTGTAAACGGACAGGGTAAAATTAGTGTTGCGCCAGATATGGCAACTATGCAGATAGGTGTGCAGACGGAAGCTAAAGAAGCGTCCGCCGCACAACAGGATAATGCCCGTATTATGGAGAATGTATTAAAAGCTCTTAAAGACGCGGGAATAGATGAAAAGGATATTAAAACAGCAAGTTATTATCTAAACCAAAAATATGATTACGTTTACAGTCAGGATGGAAGATATGGCGAATCTGTGCCATCAGGCTACACAGTGTCAAACTATGTTAAGGTTACATTAAGGGATTTGGATAAAATCGGAAACATTATAGACATCACAACAAAAGCGGGCGCAAATGCAAGCTACGGTTTAAATTTCAGTTTATCTAATCCTGAAAATTATTACAACCAAGCGCTTACATCAGCCATCGCTAACGCGCGTGATAAAGCAGGCGTACTTGCAAGGGCTTTAGGCGCAACAATAGGTATGCCATCCGAGGTTTCTGAAAACAGCTACAGCTATGTAGCACCAATTTACGCTGAAAAAGCCATGTATGATACGATGAGTATGGCCGCCGGAGGAGCAAACACGCCTATAGAGCTAGGGCAAATCGAAGTAACAGCGCAAGTAAGCGTTGTTTATGAATACCCAAGATAATTATATTTTGGCTTTCCAGCATTCTCTTACGGGAACATCCAGAGGGCTTGCTGTATTCGGTATTTGGTTTTTCGCAATCGCAAATTATTGCGATACAGGAGTCTTCTTTAGAAGGCTCTTTTTCTTTGTTTATTTTAAAAAATTTGTCTTATAATCCTGATAAATATCAATACTTGCAATCATATAGTTAGAGTTATATAATTTATTTGGAAATATATCATGTGTCTGTTCCAACAACGGACATACATTAAAACTTTCCGTATGGAGGTGGCAACAAAAATGGATTATAAATACGATGCGTTCATATCATACCGGCATCTCACACAGGACAAGGCTGTCGCAGAAAGGCTGCAAGTGCTGCTTGAGGCGTATAAACCTCCACATGGCGGACAATATTCCAACACGAACCGCATAAAGCGTATTTTCCGCGACGAAAGCGAATTACCCACTTCCGGGGATCTGGGCGCAGATATTACGGCTGCATTAGAAACTTCCCGTTTTTTAATCGTGATATGCTCCGAAGAAACTAAAAATTCAAAATGGTGTATGCAGGAAATAAAACAATTTAAAAAATTACATAACGGAAGCTGCGCTAATATCTTGCCGCTTTTGATAAACGGAGAGCCGGAAGAAAGCTTTCCCGATTCTCTACGCTGCGAAACAAGGGCGGTTACAGAAGCGGACGGAGGTATAACAACGCGGGAAGTAGAAATCGAGCCTCTTGCAGCCGATATCCGTGCGGAAACCATCAAAGAGATGAAGAAGCATCTATCTATAGAATTTCTTAGGATTGCCGCGCCGATTTTGGGCTGCAGTTATGATGAATTGTACAAACGGCATCACAAACGGTTCGTGCGGCGCGTTATACAGTATGTTTCCACATTCATCGCTGTTATCGTATTAGTCAGTGGATATGTCATCTATTCCCAACATCAAATCACGGAGCGGGACAGACTGGCCGCAGAACAGAAAAATATAGCTCAAAATGAGCGAACCATGCGAATGCTAAAGGTCGCGGAGGATTTAATTGAGTCGGGAGATAAAGTTTTGGGTTCGGCTTTATTATTAGAATTGGCAGACGATATGCAAAACTCGGCAGAATACAAATCAAAGATTGAAAGGCTTTTATTGTGGAGCACGTATGTTCCGCAATTTGATTGTTATACATATTTGGTTCATGATGATATAGTTGCATGCTTAGATATAAATAACGGCATATTGATTTCATACACACAAAACGGAACTATTTCATTTTGGAATGTTGCGAACGGCGAATCGCTAGGCGAAATTGATGTTCCTGTACAGATAGCAGCCATGGTGTATGAAAATAATTTGCTTTACACTGTTAACGAAAACATGTCAGTTATTACATGGGATTTGGAAAAATGGGAAAAATCGGATGAGTTCTTTTGGTCTTCAGAAAGCGAATGGCCGTTTATGGATTTTCCATACGATATAATGCTTTATAACAACATTTTGTACTTGTCTATACCAAACAGCGAAGTTTTTATTCACGCTATTAATCTGGATACTAAAAAAGCGGAAACACTATATAATTCAGTATCTTTTATACAATCTTTTTTCGATAAGAATAATAAAATAATTTACGGGAATACAGGTGACGATTTTTATGTCCACGATTTAACCAATAATACGATAGACCGTTTCCCCGCTTTGGGCAGATCTCTGTTTGAACTTAATGACGAAATTAGCGTATACGATACCAGTATGCTTCCCAGCAAATTTAGAATAAGCGAAGAATATGCGCTTATTGCCGGCGCCGAAGACAATTTGATAGTTCTGTTTAGCTTAGAGGACGCGGCTATAGAAAGGCTAATTTCAGAAATGCCTGAAAGCATATACGGAACCCATACCAGAGAAAACGGTCTTGACGAAACAGGCAACCTTAATAAAATTCAAGGCGGACTAAGCACATTTTATGATGATAATAGGGGCTATAAAACGGAAGCTGTTTCAAGCGACGGCAAGTATGCCATTGTAGAAATTGAAACAAATGAAAAGCCGTTATACACGGCGAAAAATATCAGCAGGCTTTACGATTCTACGGTTAGTTATTATTCATATTGGGTAGCGGATTGTCTTACGGGAGAACGGCTCTATAACGCTAATATTCCAATGGATTTTATGGCGATAGATATTAAGGATGACACGATCGCTTCCATATTGACAAATTCTTGCTTTGTGCATGATGTTAACATGAAAAACGGGGAAATAATATCATCAACTAAACTTAGCGCTTTTTCTTTATCTGGAGAAAATACCCCGTTTATAATGAAATTTAGAATAGATTATGAAAAAAATATAATACTTGTGGCAAGTTTATTTCAAGATAGGATGACTAACGGCGGATGTGTTTGGTCGAAATCATCCGGAGATAAACTGCTTGATTTTTCTGACACATATAATGAACGTTATCTCGGTTTTGATAGAACAGCTTCACGCATATATAAATATCGCCTTGATGATTTAGACCAAACTTATGATATCTTAGAATTAGAAATACCAAATTATGAAACTCTTCTTGAATTAGCCCGCGCCCAAGTAGCCGGAAGAACTGCCAGCGCAGAAGAAAAGAAACGGCTGGGATTAGATTAATTTTATTATATTTAAATATTCCGGAACAATTATATGCCCAAACTCCATTTGATAATTTAATTTCTTTCGTGATATTCGACGAGCATCCGTTTGTTAAGAGCCGGATTCCGATATATTATAGGTGTTTTTATTCGTTATACTTATAGCAGGTTTCTCATTTTTTCGTTATAGGAGCTTCACTGTCAACAGAGAGTGAACCACTAACATTATTAGAATATACTTTCATCGATATCGTATCTTTTGGCAATCCTGTTAAAGTTATTTCTTTATTTCCGGTAAATGGCGATATTTTTTCTACGATGGTTCTGTCGCTTGTAACAAAAATAATTTCATACTCACCGGTTAATGAAGAGTTTAATTTTAAAGTTTTGTTACCATTTTCTTCGGATAAAAATTCGTAGTTAGTCTTATCGCCGGTGTAATTTTTTGCATTAAATATGATACCGGTTGACGTTTCTTTTTCTCCTGCCGAACCAATCCACACGCTCATATGAGGCAATTTGTCACCTGTTTTATATGTGCTGTTTACTTTTTTATTAAAAATTATATCTCCTTTAATATTTGTTATTTCCGTATCACTTTTCGCAATGACATAAAAGTAATAATCTCCTTCACTTGGAACGCTCATTGTTTTACATATTTCATCAGCGGAGGTAGTTAAATTATACACTATCTCCTTTTTTTGCGACTGGTACGTAAAATTAGATGTAATTTCCGTACCGGCTCCTAAAAATTTTCCGCCACCGCCTAAAGGCAGAACACCACTATCAATTAAAGCGGCTATATCATTTGTACTTAAATTTTCTTTTGTGTACAAAAACATAACATAACCTTTACCTTTCCATGTGATTTCGGCATAAACATTGTCGTCCTTTGACAAATAATACTTGCCGTAGGGCTTAACAAATCCGTTTTCGCTTACAGAAGGAATATTAACAGCCAATTTTGTATTTTCACCGGTTATTCCAACATCATTCTGTCTTGTTACTGAGGTTGTGTTGTTAATTGTTATCGTACCCACAACATTTTTAACCTCCGGCTCAAACGTAGACGGATTTCCCACAAAAATGTAATATATGCCATCTTCTTGAACTATAATGTCTTTCTTCATATATTCGCCGTATTTAT
The DNA here is from genome assembly GCA_023690525.1 of Holotrichia oblita. Lineage (NCBI taxonomy): Eukaryota > Metazoa > Arthropoda > Insecta > Coleoptera > Scarabaeidae > Holotrichia > Holotrichia oblita. Next base: position 276,914 of record JALQSN010000021.1, on the reverse strand, counting down.
TATAGCTGGAGTAAAAACCTTTGAAATTCATAAATTCTTTACCGATTGAAAAGTATAGGCCGGCGTCGTTTGACCATGTTAGGTCTGACGATACAATGTCACCTTTTTTTAAATTGTATGGCCCATAACTCTTATGTCCGTCTGGGGCAATCTGCGGTATATCTATATTTATCTCATTTGCATTACTGTTGGATAACGTGGTTTGCTCATCTTTATTTTTAGGACTTTGATAATCACCCTTATAATTCAATGTCAGTTTACCCTTAATATTTGTTAACGCAATATCGCTGACATTTCCGATTGTGATATAATAATATCTTGATTCGTCTGCTAAAAACGCAAATCCATCCGGCGCTTTTTCCATGACAACACTGTGATTAAAGGATTCTCCTTCTTTCATATCAGCTACAAATAGAGAGCCTTCGCCATCCCAACTATCAATTTGCACACTCCACGCATCGTTTTTGCTTAAATAATATGGGCCTGCCAAGGTTATCGTTTCATTTGTTTTTAGCTGCGAAATGTTAATAGGGATTGTAAAGTTTTCCGATGAGGCAATCGTTGCTTCTATCTTTTGTGTACCTTTTATCGTGCCAGTTTCGGATTCATTGATAATTACTATACTCCAAAGCCCGCTGCTTAACGGCAAAACCACGTTGTTATCGGATTTTATTACAGGATTACCGGCATAAACCACATTTCCTTCCGGTGAAACTACATATAATCCAAGTTTACCTTCGCTTAATTCGTAAAAAACACGTAAGTTCATTACAGATGCTTGGTCAACATAAAAGACACTTCTTTCATAATATTTTTTACTTCCTGTCCGGCTGAAGGACGAATCATATGGTAATAGTCTAAACATGCCACCTGTGTTTGCCAAATCTCTATAAATGGATGATTTTTCATACATATACTGTATACCTAAAGTGTTTGTTACTTCTTTTTCAGAAATGGTTTCATTCAACATAAACCGTTCTTTTTTTTCGTTGTACAACTCCTCAGCCCACCTTATTTTCTCATCAAGTTGTTTTTTATAAGTATCAGCTTCGATTCCGGTTGCGCTTGCCCAATTTCCGTTATACGTATGTGCGCGTATTGATGTATTAGGAACAGGCAAAAAATTTTGCAAATCGCTTGATGTGACAGACGAATCTGTTATGTTAGAGGCGATAATCTCTTTATTGTTGGTTATAGTTGCAGCTTGCACTCCGGTAAATGCTGCGCCAGTACATAAAATAAAAGTTGAAAATGCAGATACGAAAACGGCAAGCTTAGATTTTTTACGGAACTTCATAATAGCTCCCAACCTTTCCTTCATTAATTTTGAGTTTTCGGCAAGCGTAAGTGAAACTGATGAGTTGTTGTAACTTCCTAGCAGTTCCAGTGAGCGAAGCAAGGTGTCGCCATATGCTCTTTGTTCTTGAAATGAAAGTTTTTTTATAACCGCTTCATCACATGATAATTCACACGCCTTATTGACTTCTTTACCAACTAAATATGCAATAGGATTAAACCAATGCACACAAAGAACTATCTGCATAAACCATTTGTAGAAAATATCAAAATGTTTATAATGCGTCAATTCATGCATAAAAACATATTTTAGTTGCGGCATATTTTCCATTTGCTTCTCCGGCAGTACAATCACCGGCTTTAAAAGTCCAATAAGCATTGGTGAATTAATACTTTGATGGGTGAAAACAGGAAATTCTTTTTTTATTCCGAACGATTGGCAAATATCCGCACAGACTTTTAATACAGCATCATCATCTATTGACTTAGACCGGGATTTAACAAAGCGTGCGAAATGATAGTAACTAAATAGCTTTTTAATTAATATGATTAGAGCGGTACTAAACCAAATCAATCCTAAAAATGGCGACAAAAGCTTAAAATAATCAAAAAAATCTTTTTGGGCAGGCTCGGCAATCGTTTCAACAACATCTGTCCTAATACCTTCATTAATGTCTTTTAGAATAGGTGTTTCGATTTGCCGCTGTGATTGAAAACCTGTATTTTCATTAATAATCGAGGGCAAGGCCGAATTGGCAGTCGTATCATTTTCATGCTCTTCCGTATAGTCTGTTTTAGGATTTACCATATTGCTTATGATATTAAACGGCAAGCCGTAAGGCACAATCATTCTTATAATAACAATAACCCATATATAGTAATACCATTTTTTGCTGAACCGGTTTTGTATAAATAGTTTTAACGACAACAAAACAAGGGTGAAGAAAGACCCGGAGGTTGAAAGGTATAGAGTTGTTTTTGCGATATCATTCAACATATCATGCCTCTCCTTCCTTCCAGAATTGTTTCAATTCTTCTATATCATTTGGTTGTATACAATCTTGCTCAAACAATGAAGCGACAAGATTTTTTGCATTACCATTAAATATTTTTGCAAGAAAATTTTTCGTTTGCTCCGTTATATACTCTTTTTCTGTAATAACCGGAAGATAGTAAAACATTTCCCGTTTTTCTTGTATTAATGCGCCCTTTTCCGTCAATCTGTGAACAAGCGTGCGGATCGTGGATTTTTCCCAACCCATACTTTTCTTTAAGGCATCATTAATATCGGCAGAAGACATCGGTTTACCCGTACCCCATAAAACCTTTAACACTTCTGATTCCGCTTCGGAAATTTTTTCGATAATACTCATAACTTTAACCCCCACTCCCTCGCTACATTTGTAACTGCCTATATGCTACACCTGTAGCGAGAAAATGTCAACAGTTTTTTGAAAGTTATAGTAAATATATAAAAAGCAAACAAAAACCGGTACGCTTCCTTTATTGGAAACATACCGGTTTTTATTACGCTTTTTCTTTTGGATTGAAACAGACCGCTGCGATAAACGCAAATGTAAGCGCTGCGGTTATACCGCCTGAGGCGGCTTTTAACCCGCCGGTCAGCACTCCGATTATACCTTGAGTATCAACCTCACGCATGACACCCTTCGCAAGCGAATAACCAAAGCCGGGAAGCGGGATTGTAGCGCCCGCGCCCGCAAAATTTACAAGCGGTTCGTAAATCCCTAAACCGGTCAAAAAACATCCGGTCATAACAAATAAAACTAATATCCTAGCCGGAGTTAATCTTGTTTTATCGACTAATACCTGTGCGATAACACATATAAGCCCTCCGACCACAAATGCTTTTACATAATCCATAAACTCACCTCCGGTTGCATGGGCGAGCAATCATCAAAGTGGATGACCAGCCCTAGTTGCATGGGCGAGCAATCCGCGAAGCGGATGACCAGCCTTTCCGATTTATTGTGAGTTTATTTTATATTTTTTATTCTTTTTTGTTTTTTTGATACTGCTCTAGGACATATTTTTTATTAGGTGTGCTTTTCAAGTTGGTAACGGGTTTCGGCAGCAGCATTTTATTGCGTTCCTCTTTGACCCTAATTTTTATATCAAAATCTATAACCTCTTTTATTTCGGCTTGCAGCCGCTTTACATCATCTGCGCATCCCTTCGCATTTTTTTCAAAATTCTCTTTTATACTATCGAAAACATTTTGAAAAAAATCATCCGCTTTAAGCACTGTTTGTATAAACGTTTGTTTTTCAAGATTCATTTCGTTAAACAGCGTTATTTCGGGTTTGGATTGCAGCAGAACGGTTTCTTGGTTTTCGGTTATATTAAGTATTTGAATAAGTACTTGTTTCTTTTTACAAACAATATCCGTTAAAAGCTTGATCTTTAGTAAAAATTCTTCCACAATCTCACCTGCTTAATGTTAGTTTTTCATTACCGACAGTAGCTTCTTAAATTGCTCCTTTTGATTCTGCGGCAGGCTCTCCAGCATAACAGCAATCATTAATTCCCTGTCTTCTTTTGATATAGCCTGCCCTCCTGAAAAGCTCCGGCCGTACTTCATAACGATACTCATTGCCTCCATCGGACTTTTTCCTTGTATCTCGGCATATGCCTGCTTTACAAGATCTACCTTTTCGGCATCAAGATTTTTAAACGCAGGGTTTTTAAGCATATCATCAATATCCGCCATGCACGCCCACACTCCTTTTCCGCATTTTTTGCGTAAGGCTAAATGTATCCAGCATCCACACCGCCATATCCACCATTTCCTGCCTGTTCTCGTCCAGATGCGGGCGCATAGCATTAAGCATTTCCGTACGCCAATCGCTGTCGAGTCCGCTTATGTTTGCCGCAATACCGTTATACAGCTCCACCAGTTTGCTTAATTCCGTGTACTTAATAAATATTTCAAGGCTTCTTTGATACCGTTGATCCATAAGTGGGATTGCAGTCTTAAGCATTTTAACACTCGGCGAATATAAGCTGTCTTTTATTATTTGCGGATTTATTTTTTGCTTGTTCGCAACCGCTGTTTTAATGGCTGCCATTGGGTCGCCGGTTTGTTGAGAAGCTTGCATTTCGTTTAACATTTGAGCCATCTTTAATATTTCAAGCATATCTTCATTCAGAGATACCGCCTCCGTATGATTTCATTATATTTATGATATGCTTTTTTTTATATAAAAATAACCTCATTAAGCCTGACCATAATACGCATTTGCTCCATGCTTGCGTAAAAAATGCTTGTTTAATAGAGCTTGCTGCATCGTACCGATAGAAGGATTAAGCTGTTTGGCAAGAACAGCCATTTTTGCGATTTCTTCAAGAACAGCCGCATTATGAGCCGCCTCATACGCATCCTTGCCCCATGTAAACGGCCCGTGGCTCATAACAAGGCATGCTGGTATTTGCGTATAATTCTTCCCATCAAATGTATCAATTATAACATTACCTGTTTCGGCTTCATAATCTCCTGATATTTCCGCTTCGGTCATCGCTCTGGAGCATGGTATTTCGCCGTAAAAATAATCCGCATGTGTTGTACCGTAAGCCGTTATACCCAAACCCGCCTGCGAAAAGCCCGTCGCGTAGGTTGAGTGAGTATGTACAACACCACCTATATCCTTAAACGCGTTATATAAAACTAAATGTGTAGGCGCATCAGACGATGGTTTAAGTTTCCCTTCTACTACCTTCCCTGATAAATCCATTACCACCATATCATCAGGCGTAAGGCTCTCATAATCAACGCCGCTCGGTTTTATAACAAACAAACCGTTTTCCCTGTCTATCCCGCTGGCATTACCCCATGTAAAGGTTACCAAACCGTATTTAGGCAGCATCATGTTTGCATCATATACTTCTTTTTTTAATCTCTCTAACATAAAATCTATTCCTTTACCGTTTTCTTTATTTCTTTAAGACGCTTCATTACATCGTTTTCGCCGCGGCCAAAATAATCATGCAATGTGCTATATTCGGCATATAGCTTGTTATATACGGCTGTGTTTTCGCTTATCGGCTTATACACAACATCTTTTAACTTAGCCATTACCTTCGCCGCGCTCTCTATATCGTCAAAACCTCCGCGTTCGCTTCCCGCCGCTACTGCTCCGAACATCGCCGCGCCAAGTGCGGGCGCTTGCGGCGAGCCTGATATGCGTATCTCACGGTTTGTTACATCGGCATATATTTGCATCATCATAGAATTTTTTCGGCTATGCCGCCGCAGGCGTAAAGCTCTTCAATCGGTACGCCGCTTGCTTCAAAGGTTTCTATAATCTTTCTCGTTCCGTACGCTGTCGCTTCGATAAGCGCCCTGTATATCTCCTCTGGCTTAGTAAGCAGAGTGCATCCTATAAGCAGCCCTGTAAGGTCAACGTCTACCAGCACGCTGCGGTTTCCGTTCCACCAGTCAAGCGCTATTAGTCCGCTTTCCCCAACCTTTAGCACGCGTGCTTTTTCAGTAAGGTATGTATGTATATTAACGCCTTCTTTTTGCGCCGCCTCGCGATACTCCGCCGGTACACAGTTTTCCACAAACCATTCAAAATGATCCCCTACACAGGATTGCCCTGCCTCATAACCGGGATAACCATTTATTACGCCGTCCTCCACAACCCCGCACATGCCTTCTACAAGCTTAACTTCTTTTCCAATCATGATATGGCAGGTTGAAGTTCCCATGATCATTAACATTTTACCGGGACTTGTTATGCCCACCGCGGGAGCAGAAACATGTGCATCGACATTCGCCGCAGCCACCGCCGTTCCTATCTTTAAACCGGTTAGACGTGCGGCTTCCTCGGTTATCTCTCCGGCTTTTGTCCCTATTGGGATTATATCATCCGACAGCTTGTCTGAAACAAGATTGCCCAAACGCAGATCAAGCGCTTCATAAAATTCTTTAAGCGGATAACCTGATTTTTTAGACCATAAAGCCTTGTAACCTGCGGTACAACTATTACGCGCCCAGTTACCCGTCATTTTCATAATTACCCAATCGCAGGCTTCCATTATTTTATCCGCCGCTTTATAAGTTTCCGGCGCTTCGTTTAATATCTGCCATGCTTTCGGCACAAGCCACTCCGATGATATTTTACCGCCATAACGTGATAAAAATTCTTCGCCTCTGGCTGCCGCAATCTCATTTAATTTATTAGCCTCGTCCTGCGCCGCGTGATGTTTCCATAGCTTAACATAGCTATGCGGATTGGATTTATGCTCGTCAAGGAAGCATAGCGGTGTTCCGTCTGCTTTTACTGGAAGTACGGTGCACGCTGTAAAATCTATCCCTACGCCAACAACATCGGCTGCATCCGCTCCCGCTTTTTTTAATACATCTGGTATCGTATAAGCAAGCACATCAAGATAATCCTGCGGATGCTGAAGCGCCCAATCCGGTTCAAGCTTCGTTGTTCCATCCGGCAGAGTTTCGTCCATAACCGCGTGCGGATATTCCAATATAGAAACAGCCGCTTCAAAGCCTGTTTCAAGGTCCACAAGGACAGCCCGCCCGGACAGCGTGCCATAATCCACTCCGATTGAATATTTTTTACCCATTAGCATCCCCTCTTTTTTACTAAATATATTTAAGGCTGCTGTCTTAAAATTTTACATGACAGCAGCCACTTTTTTACGATTAAGGTGTGCTTCCTAATGAAGTATTCCTTAATTAAATGGGTTCTCTGTTTTGTAGAGCATTGTTTTTGGCTGGTTAAAGGCTATGTCGCATACGCCGAGAAGCTTGAGCGCTTCAAAAAATGTTTTACCGGCACGCTTAAACGCCACGCCCGCATGATGCGGATATCTTTTTTGTATTAACACATGCCTGTAAAACCTCGCCATTTCATCTACTGCGAACACGCCGATGCCACCGAAGGATTTCGGGTCTATATCAAGCACTTCGCCTTCGGCAATATAGCTCCTAAGTACACAATCGGCAGTTGATTGCAACCTGAATAAGGTTATGTCCCCTGCTTTTATTTTTCCTTCGAGAGTTCCGCGTGTGATATCTGGCTCGTTGTCCGGTTCAAGCGCACGCTTCATTATAAGCTGATAGCTCATTTTCGGATCATCCAAATAGCAGCTCGCTGTGTTTCCGCAGTGGAAGCCCATAAACAGATCGTTAAGCTTATAATTTGCCGCAAGTGTCTTGTTTTGCTCGTATAAATCCTTCGGAACGGTATTGTTTATATCAAGCAGAGTTGGGGCTTGAAGCGTTGCAAGCGTAATTATGTATTCGGAAAGCGCACCGTAAATATCGGTTTCGCAGGCTACAGGTATGCCCTTGCTTGTTAAACGGCTGTTAACATAGCATGGCACAAGCCCAAATTCTGTTTGAAAAGCAGGCCAGCATTTGTTTGCGAATGCAAAATATTCGCTTGCTCCGCCGTTTTTTTCTATCCAATCGTACAAAGTAAGCTCATATTGTGCAAGCCTTGTGAGTATCCCTGCATGCTTGTTACCCTTGCCAAGCTCGGCAGCCATATCCTCGGCTACGGATTTGATACGTGGATCATTTTCATGCGCTTTATATGAAACATATAAGTCAAGCTCAGAATTTTCTTGAATTTCAACACCTAAATCAAAAAGAGGCTTGATAGGTGCGTTGCATGCCAAAAAATCAAACGGACGGGGGCCAAAAGCGAATATCTTTAACTTTTTAACGCCGATTATTACTCTGGCTATGTCTTTAAAATCCGAAATCATATCCGCTATTTCTCCAGCATCGCCGACAGGATATTCGGGTATATAGGCTTTCACTCCACGAAGTCCTAAATTATATGAAGCGTTAAGCATCCCGCAGTAAGCGTCGCCGCGGCCGTTAATTAAATCCTCGCCGGTTTCCTCCGCCGCGGCCGCAAACATTACCGGCCCGTCAAATTTTTGAGCTATCAAAGTCTCCGGACCTTCAGGCCCAAAGTTGCCAAGATAAATTATCAGCGCGTTGACAGATGCGTCTTTTACTTCTTGTAAAGCTTTAATTGCGTCTTTTTCATTTTCGACAGTTGTTTTGGCTTCATAAATTTCAATATTCTTCTTTTTTGCTTCAGCAACCACCGCGCTCCTTCTTCTTTCACTTAACGACATCGGGAAACAATCTCTGCTGACGGCTATAATTCCCAATTTCACTTCTGGAATGTTAATCATTATAATCCTCCTCAATTATATTTTATCGCTGATGCGGGTACTCCCGCGACAACGGTATTATCCGGTACGCTCTTTATTACGACAGCTCCTGCCGCCACAATGCTTTTTTCGCCTATCTCAAGATATTGTATGATTTTTGCTCCCGCGCATATAAATGCACCGCCGCCTGTTTTGATACCGCCGCAAAGCGTCGCTCCCGGTGCGATATGGGTAAAATCACTAATTTCACAATCATGGTCCACACTGGCGCAGGTATTTATTATCACACCATCACCTATACGCGTACCGGCGTTTACCACCGCCCCGTGCATTACGGCGATGCCCTTCCCAATCGCAGACCTTTCGGATACATATGCATTACGGCTTATCGCGTTAATAAAATCAAAACCAATAACTTTAAGCGCCATAAAATTCTTTTTACGCAAATCGTTATTGCCTATCGCAACAAAGGCTTTACGTACACCTTGCATATAAATATCCTTAAATAACGCATCGCTGCCGAGGATAGGTATCCCGTAAAGCCCAACGGCATTTTTATCATTATCAAGCAATCCGTAAATATCGTATTCATCATTTGCCAGGAGTATATCTAATACCGACCTTGAATGGCCGCCGGCACCGATAACTATAATTTTTTCTTTATCCATAAATTTCTGCTCCCGTGTGAAGAATATACTGTTATATAATCTTATCTTCTGTAATAATGTAATCGCTGTTCATCTTTTCAGCACGTATCATATGCGTACGGAAAAAGCTGGTTTCCCTGCCATCCAGTACCGCGTTCCAAGATTCCTGTACTACAGCGTACATTGTTTCGCCCTCAAAGTAATGCGCTACTATTTGCGACGAATACATGGCGGTGTTACGCGCCTGCTGCGGTTCATAATGCCTCATAAGAGCTTCGTTTTCCAAAAGGTCTTTCGAAAATCCTTTTAAGCTGACAAGAGATAAGCGGCCAGATTTATATGCAAGCCTGTTGTTAAACGCGTTGATTACAGCATCAGCGGCATGGCTTGTTCCATATTTTTTTTCAGCAGGCATTGAGCTTAGATCCAAAGGTATAATTAAATCATTCATTTTTATCTGTATATTGTTGATCTTTAGTGAATATGATATACCGGTCATCTTGCCAAGTATATTTTTATACTTTGTTAAATCATATCTTATATCCGCGCCGATCTTTCCTGATAAAACATCACCTTCAAGCACAATTTCGACGCCGCTGTCCGTTAATATAGACATTTCCGTATCCAAAACAACTTCGACCCTATCGTTAGTGTTCTTATCCTCCGCATGGCAGACAAGCACAAGTCTATCACCCTGTACACGCATTCCTTCTAATACAATTAAATAATCTTCGGTATCAATATTTATTGGCGTTTGATTTAACAGTGGATGAGGATTTATTGTTTCGTTATGCTCCATATTCATAATTAAATCGGAAAAATGGAAAAATACTGTCGAGTTAAGGTTCTTTACTGCTGCGAAATCCATCCTTCCAAGTGTTGCAAAATCCATTATATTGTATTCCAGAGGCTTTTTTCTTAACGATGTTAAGGATTTGTTAGCCTCAGTCAAGCTAATAGATTCGCTGCTTGAGCCTATTCCATAATACCCGCCCGAAGCATCGGCTGTTGTTTTAACGACATAGTTAATTGTTGACGAAGCACTCGAAAATACAGCGTCTTCTATAATAATTTCAAAGCCGTCTATCCCTGTATCAACTTTTATCGGTTTGTCTAAATATTTTATTTCAGAAAAGTTAAAATTGCTTCCTAGTGTATATACAAAAGAAACTTTTTCGCTTGTAAGTAAATCCGTCATTTCAAGCGTCAGCCCTGTAATAGCTTTATTAAACGGCTCAAAGCGTATCAATGTTTCGGTTTCGCTGCTGTTTTCCTCAGATTCTTGATTTACCATAAACGAAAAATCCATATTATACATTTTCCGGTTACTATCGTATAAAATAAAACGGTATGCGCGCGTATCCAAATTACCTTTAAAATAAAAAATTGACGCCGTAGAATCTAATAATATCTTTTTGAGCATTATATTTTTTTCATTAAGCATTTTTACATCATTTACCAAAGCGAAATTCATATTATTAGTAGCGTATTGCGGCGTTGATATTGTTTTAATCTCTGCCGCTGCCGGTTTTTTTGAGTTTGCTTGCATAATAATTAAAACAAAAACTGTATATATGATTATTATCATCAAAATAAGAAATCCGGTAATCCCAATCATAAACATAAACATTGAGGCTTCTTTTTTCTTTTCTTTCTCTGAAGCCGAATCAAGTTCGGCCGAAGCTCCGTCTTCTTCGCGGTTTTCAGTTTCATAAACCGCAACATTATCCGTTGATATATGCTGCACTGCATATTGATCCAAAAACTTATCTATATCGCTTGTTTCATCTGAGCCGGCTTCTTCCCCTTCTTCAACAATATCTGCATATTGCTGCATGGATTCGACAGGTGCTCTTAAATCATCCGGTATAGAATCGTACGCAACTTCTTCATACCCGCCGGATAGCACCCTGACGGTAGTGTCTATCTCATCTTCTTGGACTTTTACCTGTTCCAATATGTCCTCAAAACCGGCATATAAATCATCTACCGAAGGTTCTTCGCCGGAGGCTTCTTCCTCGGCGTGGCCAGTTGTTTCGGTTGTGTTATCCTCTTCGGCGGTTATGTTATCCTCTTCGGCTTTTTTTCCCGCGCCGAATATTTTATTAAATAACTGCTTTATATTTGATATATTAAATTTCAACGCTTCTATCCCCCATTTGTTTAAATGCCGCCGTATGCAAATGGTAATATTATGCTTAACAGCATTGCAAAAATTATTAATCCGGCTATCAATCCTGCCATAACTTTTTTTCTGTTATTTTTTCTCATAATATCCGCTTACCTCCGTTATAATATATTTTCTAAAAATTTAGTCAGCTTTACAGCCTGCTCGTATCTTTTTTTTGTATATGAAATATAAACAAACCTTTTAGCCCTTGTAATAGCTACATATAATAGCCTGCGTTCCTCTTCCGTTTCTTCCTCGGTTTTGCTTTTTTCATGCGGGATAACGCCTTCCACCGCACTTGGTACAAACACCACTTCATATTCCAAGCCTTTTGCGCTATGCATCGTGCTTAAAACCACTCCGTTTTTATTTTTTTCTTTTTTAAGTTCTGTTTTTATAGCTTCAACATGCATTAAATAATCGTTTATCGTTTCGTGAGTCTTCGCGCCTTCCTGAAGCTCGTCGAGTATCTCAAAGAGCCCTTTTGGCGTCATTTTCCTGAACGCCGCGTATTCCTTGATATATTCATCGTAGTTCACCGCTTGCCTTATATATTTATAAGCATCATATGGACGACGTTTTTTTATTCCTTCAAGATAAAACGCAAGTTCTTCAATACGTGTACGCTGCCATGCCTGTATTCCGCGTGAAGCGGTAAGGCTTCTTAAGGCATTACCTCCGGATTTTTTTATCCCATCTAAAAAAGATTTGTTTATGTAACGTTTCGGCCTGTTTATTATCCTTACCAGGCTTTCTTTGTCGCTCATGTCTAACGCAAACTTAATATAAGCGCATACATCCTTGCATATAAAATGCTCATACAAGCTTGGAGCCTCATCTTTTACCTGAAACGGTATATTAAGATCCATCAACGCATCTACAAAAGCTCTCGATTGAATATTTGTCCGGTATATGACCGCTATCTCCTCGAACGGAAGCTTACCTTCAAACTGTTTAATTTTTTTTGCTATTGTTACAGCTTCCTGCGTTATATCTTCTGATAATAAAATTTTAGGCGGCTTACCCTGGTTCTTAGCGCCTTTGATTTCTTTTGCGTAGCGTTTTTTATTTTTTTCTATTACTTTGCCAGACAAACATATAATATTGTCGGTTGAGCGGTAGTTTATATCAAGAACGGTAGATTTAACGTCTTTATATTCGTTCGGAAACTCAAGCAGAAACTCCGGCCTTGCTCCACGAAATTTATAAATACTCTGGTCGTCGTCGCCGACAACGAAAAGATTATTAAGCGGCGCCGCAAAAAGTTTTACACTCTCATATTGTATCCTGTTAATATCTTGGAACTCATCTATTAATATATGTTTATAACGTCTGCGCCATTTATCCAAAACTCCTGGTTTGCTTGTTATAAGCTCATAACATTTTATCAGCATGTCGTCGAAATCCATTTTTCTGTTCTTCTGCTTATATTCCTCATACAATCGTATTATCTCTTTAAAATCTTCTGTGCTTGTATTAACAGAATGATAATATTTTAAATCAAGCATATCATTATATACATAAGATATTTCGTTGCTAATGTCAGCCAAGAAATCTTCTTCGTCATCATTGAGCAGCCCCATTTTGCCGATAATTGCACGCAGCGCATCCTTGCGCCCCGTCTCGTCCAGAATATCGGCCGCGTTAGTTTCGCTCCTTATTATTCTGTAAAAAAACGAATGAAACGTACTAAATGAAACTTTATAATGTCCTGCCGTTAAGTTTGTAAATCTTTCCTTCATTTCTCCGGCGGCGGCTTTGGTAAACGTTATTACTAATATTTCCTCCGGTTGTACATTATAATGCTCTATCAAATACTTAACCCTCGCGGTGATAACTGTTGTTTTACCGCTGCCAGGCCCCGCAAGCACCATCATAGGGCCTTCCTTGTGCTTAACAGCCAGTATTTGATTTTTATTAAGCCCTGCATCCATTTAAAACTTCCCTCCATCCTGTACATTATAACATTTTCTTTGAAATATGCAAAATAATAGTGTATACTTCTTAAGAACTGATTAATGGTTAGAATAATGATTAGGAGGAAAACTAATGGGTATTCCGTATATTTTTATATCATTTGTCTTTTTCTCTTTATATATTTTATATAATATGAAAAAAGACACAAACGGACCGTCGTCGTTTCAAATGTATTTAGACGATGAGACCAAGGCTAATTTCGCCAGGAAGCGTGATATAGATTCTTCTCTTTATGTTACGCCGGATATTGATATACTGCCTTTTAAAAATGATTTGGATGAAAAAATATATTCGAGACTGATATCAAAACAAAAGGATGTTATCGAAAAATCTGGAAAAAAAATGATTTTTATCGTACCGCCGCAATCAAACAAAGAGCTAAAACTAAAATACGGCGTTGCAAACCTCGAAACTATTTCCACCTGCGAGGATAACTACAGGAAGTATATAATATCCCTCTTAAGCTGGGCAGAAGCGCTTGAGGTCTCAGGCTTTGAAAATGATGCCGCCGCAGTGCTTGAGCAAAGTATCAGCTTCGGTTCGGATTTTAGAAAATCTTATACACGTCTGGGTGATATTTATAAAAAACAAAAAAATATAAGTGCGTTAAACGAGCTTTATAAAAAAGCAACGCTTATAACAGGCTCTTCAAAAGAATTTATATGCGATTATTTAAATATACTGCTTAATGAGGTGATAAGTAAATGAACATTGGTATCTTTACGGATACGTATTATCCGACGATAAACGGCGTATCCACATCAACGCGTATGCTTCAAAAAGAATTAAGCAAGCTTGGCCACAAGGTTTATATATTTACCGTTTCGGATCCGCAGGCACAAAAAGGCGTACCTCGTGTTTTCCGGCTTCCCAGCATGCCTTTTATTTTTCTTCCCACGCATAGAATGTGCTTACTGTATTCGCCAAAGTTATTATTAAAATTAAAAAAATTAAATCTTGATATTGTGCATACACAGACCGAATTTCCACTGGGGATATTCGGTAAAATCGTAGCGGAATATTACAGACTTCCATCTGTGCATACGTATCACACGATGTACGAGGATTATGTGCATTATATAGCTAACGGCCATCTTTTGACACCGAAGCACGCACAGGCATTCAGCCGTATTTTTTGCAACCGTGCTGATATAGTTATAGCTCCTGTCGAAAAGACAAGAAATAAATTAATTGATTACGGCGTAAAAAAACCTATCCGCATATTACCTACAGGGATAGATTTTACACCTTTCAGCCGCAGTAAATATACAAACGAAGATATTGCCGCGCTTAAAAACGAACTTGGCATAGCTCTTGACGCGCCTGTCATAATAACTGTCGGCAGGGTTGCCAAGGAAAAAAGCATGGATGTTATAATTAAACAAATGCCAAATATATTAAAACGTCTGCCTGAAACTAAGCTAGTGATTGTTGGGAACGGCCCGCTTATTGCTGAGCTGACTGAGCTTACACAAAAACTGGACATTAAATCCTCGGTAATTTTTACAGGACCTGTCTTATGGGATATTATAGGTAAGTATTACCGCCTTGGAGATGTTTTTGTTACAGCATCAACATCCGAAACACAAGGATTGACACATATTGAGGCAATGGCGTCGCATATACCGGTTGTTGCTAAACGTGATTCGAGTTATGAAAACATTGTGTGTCATGGCGAAACCGGATACTTTTTTGAATGTGACGAGGATGCTGCCGATATTATGTGCCATGTACTTGAAAACAGGGAAGAAGCGGAAAGAATCGCATGTAATGCCTTTGATGGGATAAAACATCTTTCTGCGGAACATTTCGCTAAGAAGGTGGAGGTTTTATACAAAGAAGTCCTTGCAATGCATGAACCTAAAAGAGGCGGTTATTTAAGCCCTATCACCGAAAAAATGAAGCTTGGAAAACTAATATTAAAAAAACTACCTAATAAAAAGGAAAAAATATGATATATGAATTGGATAACCGATAAGGATTTTTTAAATCTGAAACCAATAGATGTGTTTCATAAGCAATATGCTGTAACAAAACCTTTACTGCATAGGGAAGATTTAAAAAACAGGCATATGCTGATAAGAAAAAAATTTATCTTCGAAGATACTACTGCTATAAAAATGCAAATATCAGCGGATGATTATTATAAGCTGTATATTAACGGAAAATTCGTAGGACAGGGGCCCGCACCGGCATACCATATCCACTACAACTGGAATGAATATGATATTTCTAGTTTGCTTAAGCAAGGCGATAATATAATCGCTGTCCATGTATATTATCAAGGCTTGATAAATAGAGTTTGGAACAGCGGCGATTATAGAATGGGGATGGGTGCGCGGGTCATTTCTAATGGCGAACTTTTATTTGAAACAGATGCTACTTGGAAATACATTATCGCACAAGAGTTTATCGGGAAAGAAACGATTGGTTACGATACTCAATTTAAAGAGGATATTGATAATCGAAAAAAAATATGTGGCTGGAAAGATATTGATTTTAAAGACGACGAGTGGATTTTTGCAGAAGTAAATACCAATACGGATTATATTTTTAACCCTGAGCCTGTGCCAAGCCTTGAGGTATATAATATTAAACCGTCTTTAACTTATGAAATTGAGAAAGGCAATTATATAATAGATTTCGGGCAGGAAATAACCGGCAGGCTTATAATCTCAGCAAATGGCACTTGCGGCGATAATGTTTTGCTGCGCTTCGGTGAGGAACTGGAAAATAAAAATGTTAAATATAAAATGCGCTGCAACTGCGATTATGGAGATAAATGGATTTTATCCGGCGGGGACAATCAGCTTGAACAATATGATTATAAGGCTTTCAGATATGTCCAAATAATTTCTGAAAACGCTGTTATTGATATTTCATCTGCCGCAGCCGAGGTTAGGCATTATCGCTTTAACGATTCGGTGTTCAGTATTTCGTCTTCTAATGTATTGCTTGATAAAATAATTAAGATTTGTAAAAACAGTGTGAAATACGGAACGCAAGAAGGATTTTTGGATTGCCCCAGCCGCGAGAAAGGACAATACCTTGGCGATGCTACGATAACCGCACAATCCCACGCTTATTTAACCGGCGATTATACCATGTATAAAAAATGTCTTAACGATTTTGCCCTCTCGTCGCGTATCTGCCCCGGTTTAACAGCGACCGCGCCAGGCAGTTGGATGCAGGAAATTGCTGATTTTTCGCTTCAATGGCCGTTTCAACTTTTAAAATATTATAATTTAAGCGGTGATATAGAGTTTCTAAAAAAAATGTTGCCGACAGCGCAAGGTTTGATAAATTATTTTAAGCGATATACAAGGCAAGACGACTTGATTAATGATTTTACTGATAAACCGATACTTGTTGATTGGCCCAGTAATATGAGAGACGATTATGATTTTAAACTTATGCCGGAGCGTCAGAATGGTTGCTGTGCGGTGCTTAACGCTTTTTATATCGGAGCGGTCGAAACAGTGAGCAATATAAAAAAAATTCTCGGGCTTGCTTACGATAATGATGAATTTAAAAATTTAAAAAACGCTTTTATTAAAACCTTTTTTAATAATGAAAAAAAATTATTTACCGATGCTGAAGGTTCATCACACAGCTCACTGCATGCAAACGCGTTGGCATTGTTTTTTAAGCTCGCACCGGATACTAACAAGATTATTGATTTTATACGCAAAAAGCGCCTTAGCTGCGGCGTTTATACCGCTTACTTTGTGCTAAAGGCGCTGGCTGAGGCAGGCGAGCATGAATTTGTTTTTGAGCTGCTTACATCGCAGGACGAACATTCATGGGGCAACATGATAAACGAAGGCGCTACCACATGCTTTGAGGCGTGGGGGAAGGAGCAGAAATGGAATACAAGCCTGTGCCATCCCTGGGCAAGCAGCCCGATAATAATATTAATAGAAGACATAGCCGGAGTTAAAATATCCGAACCCGGATGGAAAAAGGTCGAATTTAAACCAAATTATCCAACAACGCTTGATTTTTTGAAAATTACAATCCCAACCCTAAAAGGTACAATAAACATTGATTGGAAGAGGTAAAAAAACATGAACCTAAAAGAACGCGCGAAACAATTAAAAACAGATATTCCGGCCGTATTCATAGCCTTAAAGAAAAAGGAAACGCCGCTTCTAGCAAAAGTATTGGCTTGCGTAACGGTAATTTACGCTCTTTCTCCGATAGATTTAATACCGGATTTTATTCCGGTTATCGGATATTTAGATGACATTATCCTTCTTCCGGCCTTAATCGCTCTTACATTAAAGTTTATCCCCGAAAATGTTTTTGCCGAATGTAGAAAAGAAGCGGAAAACTTATGGTCAGACGGCAAGCCTAAAAAATGGCTTTATGCGATTCCGATTGCGGTTATATGGATGCTTATTATTTTTTTAATAGCAAAAGCAATTTGGTTTTAATTTACTTTAAAACTCGGCATTTTTAGGTGTACGCGGGAACGGTATCACATCACGTATATTCTCCATGCCTGTTACATAACGCATCATACGCTCTATACCCATTCCGAATCCGCCATGACGGAATGTACCGTATTTACGCAGGTCTAAATACCACCAATACGCCTCAGGGTCTAACCCGCATTCATTAAGCCTTTCCAGAAGCACATCAAGCCTTTCCTCGCGAGCGCTTGCTCCGACGATTTCTCCAAGCCCGGGGAACATTAGATCTGTTGCAGAAACAGTTTTTCCATCGTCGTTAAGCCTCATATAAAAAGATTTCGCTTCTTTTGGATAGTCCGTTACGAATACGGGCTTTTTATATACCTTCTCCGCAAGATATTTTTCCCACTCGGTATGAAAACTGCCGTATTTAACAGGCATTTCAAAATTCTCGCCAGATTTTTGTAAAATATCCAACGCTTCGGTATATGTTACCGATGCAAAATTGACGGATACAGTATTTTCAAGCTTGGCTATAAGCCCGTTTTCAATGAATGTATCGCAAAATTCAAGCTCATTTCGTCCATGCTCAAGCAAGTAGTTTATCAAATATTTTGTCATATCCTCGATAACAGACATTATATCCGGCAGCTCCATAAAAGCCATTTCAGGCTCCACTTGCCAAAATTCTGCTGAATGCCGCGTCGTGTTGGAGTTTTCCGCGCGAAAGCTAGGGCCGAAGGTGTATACTTTTCCAAAAGCCGCGCAAAACGGTTCCAAGTTTAGCTGTCCGCTGACGGTCATATAACTTTCCTTTCCAAAAAAGTCCTTAGAATAATCCACGCTTCCATCCTGCTTTTTCGGTATATTATTAAAATCTAGTGTTGTGATTTTAAACGTTTCGCCTGCGCCTTCACAATCGCTGGAGGTTATGCAAGGCGTAGCGATATACACAAATCCATTTTTATTCAAATATTCGTGAACTGCGAAGGTAAGTAGTGAACGCAACCTGAATATTGTTGAAAACGTATTTGTACGGCAGCGTAAATGCGCTATTGTGCGTAAATATTCAAAGCTGTGGCGTTTCTTTGATATAGGATAGCCGCTATCCGCGAGCCCTTCAATAATCAACCGCTCCGCTTGAAGCTCATAACCCTGTTCGCGATTGCTTTTTATGATACATCCTTCAGCTTTAATAGCCGAGCCTGTGGTTATGCTATTAAAATTTTCATCCTCTGCACTTATTACAATTTGCAAGTTCTTAAGGCATGAGCCATCGTTTAACTCAATGAAGCCCACTTCCTTAGACCGCCTTACAGTCCTTACCCACCCCGACAGACTAATGATTGTATCCGTCGCTTCGAACCCATCATAAATTTCCTTAACCAATACCTTCTTCATAAAAATCATTCTCCTTTTTTAAAATTAAAAAGCCTCCGCTCCTTTAAATTACAGGAGCGAAGGCAAATCTTCGCGGTACCATCCTATTTCGACTAATAATCAAGACAAGTCATCTCTTATCCATATAACGGCGGAAACCGTCCGTCCCTACTGGCCGCAGCGTTCGGGAAGGCTTCTCGGGGATGTTCTTCGTTGCAGCTTGTCTGCGCGGCTCTCACCTTCCCGCACTCTCTGTATGTACGTTGCTGCAATTACTCTTCCCGTCATAGAATTTATCTTCTATCATCATAACATATTTATTTTATTAAGTCCAGCAACCGTTCCTTTGGTCCGGCGCCAATGTTTTTCTTATATAGTTCCCCGTTTTTAAACGATATTATTGTTGGGATACTCATTACCGAAAATTTCCCCGCAATTTGAGGATTCTCGTCAACATTAAGCTTGTACACTTCGGTTGTATCCTCATTTTCTTTTGCGATTTCTTCTAAAATTGGCGCAATCATTTTACAAGGTGCGCACCAATCGGCATAAAAATCTATGATAATTATTTTTCCTTCTTTTTTTAATGTTTCGTAAAAATTTGTTTCATCAAGTTTCTTAACAATCACTTTATTTGCTCCTAACATTTATTAATTAATAAGTATCTACGTTCTCCATTACGATTTTTTCCGATTCAACATTTATAAGCTCGACATTTTCGAGGTTTATTTTTTCAATGTTGTTAAAATACATACCGTTCTTACGCATTTTCGGTATGTAGCTCATCATTGCCGCATAACCTTCCACTGCGTCGTCGCTCATATGGACGGATACATTCTTAATATTTACTTCTTTAATTTTATTTTCTGGTAAGCCGTACATATAAGCAGCGGCTATTTGTGCATTTTTACAGGTAACATTTTCAACATTGATACGCCCGATAGTCGGCGTCCTGTGATCCACCGGAAGTTTTTCTTTGCTCCACACATATTCGGTTTTACCGTCGGGGTCGCAAAAATAAAACATATTCATAACAAACGGTGTTAATACTTTATCCATTTTTACATTTTTCATGCATATATTGTCTACAACACTAGCTTTGCCGCGTCCGCGCCGGGTTTTTATCCTCAATCCTCTGTCGGTTTCGATAAAAAGACATTTTTCAATATACACATCACGCACACCTCCGGCAATCTCGCTTCCGATAACGACAGCGCCATGACCGAACTCCATAAGGTTATTGCGTATAAAAATATCATGTGACGGCTCAAAACCTTTTTCGCCCATAAATAGCTTGCCTGATTTTATAGCGATACAATCGTCACCAACCGAAAACCTTACCCCACAAATCAATACATTTGAACAAAACTCCGGATTTATTCCGTCTGTATTAGGAGAATCCATCGGATTGATTATATGCAGCCCGATAAATTTTAAATTCCTACTCATATACGGATGAATAGTCCATGAAGGTGAGTTTTTCACGGTCACTCCTTCTAAAGTTATTCCTTCGCAATTATTAAAATATATAAGCTTTGGCCGTCTTGGATATGCGTTTTTTTCATCATGCCACCAAGTATCATGCCTTGCGTTACCGTCAATCGTTCCTTGGCCTGTAATTTTTACGTTTTGCAAATTGATACCTGTTAATAAAGAAGCGTATATAAGCGCAGGATCGCCTTCCCAACTGCCAAGATATGCCTCGTTTTCTTCTGAATAATCCTTTATTATCCCCGGAAGCGTCGGATAAGCTTCTTTTTCAACCACGCCCAATAAAGTCGCTTCCTTATGCAATTCCAATGTTATATCGCTTTTTAAAAAAATAGGAGTTGAAAGATATGTTCCCTTAGGAAAATAAATTCTCCCGTTTGCCGGACATGACGCAACAGCTGCTTGTATTGCCGGTGTATCAAGCGTTACTCCGTCGCCCTTTGCGCCGAATTGCGTCACGTCTAAAACATATGATTCTTTTTCTGTTTCAAATATTTTAGTAACTTCCTGCGAGTCATCTTTAATTGTAATATCATATTTTTGTCCCGGTTTTAAATCATATATTGTAAAAACGTTTCTATCGGTCGTGAGCTTATATTCGCCTCCGACTAATACATCAACGCTTTTTCCGCTAAAAAAGCATTCGTTATTATTAAGCTCAATGGAAATAGTTGTTGCCGTAGCTGATATACAGTTCATACTTAAACTCCTTATAAAAATTTTAAAAAGGGGACGCAGGCGTCCCCTTCCAATTATTTTTCCATTAACGAAGCTGCTAAAATAAAAGCTCCGACGCCTTTCAAGTCATTACAGTAGATAGGTTCGCTTATATAATAAGCAAATGTTCCGTCGCGTCTGTCTTTATTGCCTAAACCGGCAACCCTGCAAACCTTATTAAGGTTTACCAAGCCTTCATCGGTGACTTCGATAAACTGCGTTATAATACCCTCGTATATTAACTCAGCTTCTTTCCAAAGTTCGCTTGGTAAATAACCCTTCTGCACGCCCTTAGCAATCGAATATAAAATCATACAGCTAGCTGATGCTTCTAAATAATTTCCTGGACGCTCACCTTGATCAAGCACCTGATAAAATACGTTGGTCTTTTTATCCTTAACCTTTAATAATGCGTCAATACAACCGTTTAATATATCTATAATTTTCTTTCTGCCCTCGCAGCTCTCAGGCAGATAATCCAAAACCTCGACAAGCGCTACCACATACCATCCCATAGCTCTTCCCCAGAAATTTTTAGAGCAGCCGGTTTCCTTAACGCACCAGAATTGCTCGCGGCTTTCATCCCATGCATGGTATAAAAGCCCTGTCTTTAAATCTTTTGTATGTTTCTCGCAGATAATTGCTTGCTTCGCTACATCATCGTAACGTTCTTCAGGCAAACCAAAAATTTTTACATATTCGCCATAAAATGGGGAACCCATAAAAATTCCATCCAGCCATATTTGATGCGGATAAATATTTTTATGCCAGAACACGCCCTCGCTTGTGCGCGGATGGTTATCAAGCTGGCTCATTAAGAGATCGGCGGCTTTTTTATATTTATCGCTTCCTGTTTCATTATAAAGCATTAATACTGCACGTCCGTTGGATATATGGTCAATATTATATTCATCAACCTGATAATCTCTAATTTTGCCTTCATCGTTTATAAAGCTGTCCATGCATTCTTTTATATAGTTATAATATTTTTTATCTTCTGTTTTACGCCAGACAAGCTCCATGCCCTTCCATACAACACCGTAGTCATAAGACCATTTTTCGTTTAAATATCCACGTTTCATAACAGAATCAGACATTTTAATATGCCAGTCATTATAAACGGTTTTCATATACAGCCTCCTAATATCATACGCTTATAGCAGTTCTATTGTCGGGATATTGTCCATATCGGTAAAGGTTTGATTTTCGCCGACCATGCCCCATATAAATGTATAATTTTTCGTACCGACACCCGAATGTATGGACCAGCTCGGCGAAATAGCCGCCTGCTCATTCTTAACAACAATATGTCTTGTTTCGTCTGGTGCGCCCATAAGATGGAACACGATGTTATTGGGATCCATGTTGAAATAAAGATATACTTCCATGCGCCTGTCATGTGTATGGCAAGGCATAGTGTTCCAAATACTGCCCGGCGCGAGTATTGTCATACCCATAACAAGCTGGCAGCTTTTGCATACATTTGGATGTACATATTGGTTAATCGTTCTTTTGTTGCATTCTTCATCCGTTCCCATATGTACTTTGTTAGCGTCGGCAAGGCCTATTTTTACCGTTGGATATGTAATGTGAGCCGTTCCGCTGTTTATATAGAATTTAGCGGGATTGCTCGCATCGGCGGATTCAAATGCTATATCCTTAGCGCCCATACCGATGTACATTCCATCCTGATTATTTATTTCATATTTAACGCCGTCTATTGTTATAAAACCGTTGCTGCCGATATTTATAACGCCCATTTCACGTCTTTCAAGGAAATAATCGCAAGCTAGCTCTTTAGCGGCTTCAAGCCTTAACGGCTCGCCGGCCGGGGTTACTCCTCCCGCTATAATCCTGTCATAATGGCTGTATGTCAAATTTACTTTTCCGCTTTCAAATAAATTCTCTATTAAAAAATGTCTTCTTAATGTCTGTGTATCATAATGTTTAACATCTTCGTAATGATGTGAATACCTGATATCAATTTTTTCCTCCTTATCTCTGAACCCTGCCGGTTCCGTCGCCTGCTGCAATGTTTTTACTTCGGATAATGAAGCATGATTAAAATCGCCCTCTATCGAATGTTTCAGGCATGAAGCAGCAACAGCAAATTCTATCGTATCTTGTGGCATATAGCCGTTAAGCATGGCATAAATCAAACCGCCGCCGAACGAATCTCCGCCGCCAACCCTATCTACGATATGTACGTCATATGTTTTTGAAAAATAGCAATCGTTACCGTCAAACAGCATAGCCGCCCGCTTATTATCGTTTGCACTGATACTCTCTCCTAGGTAATAGCCACATGTTCAAAATTAAATTTATCTTTTAATTTTTTAGCAACCTCTATATATCCATCCTTATTAAGTTTGCCGCTTGTAACATCGGTTTCGTCGGCATGTATGCCGAAAACCTTCTCTGCATCTTCTTCATTCGCTATGCAAACATCAACATATTCCATCAGCTCGCCCATGACCCTGCCAGCTTCGGCTGTTGACCATAAATTTTTTCTGTAATTAAGATCGCAGCTAACTTTTATTCCTTTTTGTTTTGCTTTCTTGCAAGCCTCAAGCGTTATTGCCGCAGCGCTTTTACCAAGCGCAGGAGTAATCCCTGTAAAATGGAACCACTCACAGCCTTCAAAAATTTTATCCCAGTCAAAATCCGAAATATCAGCTTCCATTATTGACGAATGTTTTCTATCGTATACGACTTTTGACGGACGCTGCGAAGCACCTTTTCAAGAAAATAAATACCTATCCTGTCGCCCCCGCGTACTACCATATTCGTATTAACACCATATTTGCGCAGTTCGTTTATAGCAGCCTGCCCAAACGGATTATCCGGTAGTTTTGTAACAAACGCTGCGTCGACCCCATAATTAGCCAATGATACCGAAACGTTTGCCTCTCCGCCGCCATAAACGACTTCAAAGGCCGATGTCTGATTAAATCTCAGATAGCCCGGCGGCGCGAGCCACATCATAATTTCGCCAAAGCATACAACCTTGCTCATATATTTTCCTCCTTTATAATACAAGGCTGGCCGTCCGGCTTCACCAGACGGCCAGCCTTGGTTTTAATATTCTGGCTTATTCTATCATATTCAATTTTTAACCGCAACAGACGCCGAACTATTCCTGTGTAAATTTTTAATTTCGTTTGTAAGAGTTTTAGGAATATCGCTAATATCCTCAAGCGGTTCGGATAAATAATACCCCTGAGCATAATCTATCCCGATTGAGCTTATGTATTTAAGTTCATTTTTTGTTTCAACACCTATGGCTATGAGTTTGACATTTGTATTTACATAATGCTTTATAATTTCGGCTACAATCCTCTGTTTATTTTTATCCGTATCAATATTGCGTACCAGCATCATGTCAATTTTTATAAAATCAGGCCTTACACTGAAGGCTAGATTTTCCTTGCGATTTTTACAAAAATCGTCAACGGCAATTTTTGCTGCCCCTCATATGAGCTTCGACCTTCTTCGCTTCAAATATTCTTCTGTCTTAACATCATTTTTTACAATTTCCGTAACCGTATGCTCATCCAAAAAACATATTATCAAACTCTGTTAAATCATCGTCGGTCCAATTTTTGATTAGGAATAGAATTGAAGAATATAAGTTTTCCGTCTAATCTATGTTTATTTTTTAACCACCTTAAAACATTAAAGTATGTCATTTTTTCTAGTTGATAAATTTTTGCTTGATATTTAGCCAGTTCGAATATTCTAGGAAGCGATTTTAAATCGTCAATACTAGAGCGCATTAAAGCCTCGTACCCATAAACCTCACCTGTTTTAAGGTCGATAATCGGCTGGAAGAGATATGAAACCATATCGTTTTCAATAAGATTACTTAACGATTCACTTTTATCAAGCAAATACGAATTTATCTCATAGATTCCTTATCAAAAGCTTTACGCCCGCCCCTTATTGGAATGTTTTGTCTCATACATCGCAAAATCCGCGTATTTCATAAGCGTATTAAAATTATCAGGGCGTCTGGATACCAGGTATATCCCACAGAATATCTTATCTTCTGTACGTTTCCGTCAGGTAACGTAAATTTATGAAAGTTCCTCGTTATTAAAGCAGTCATTTAATATTTCCATACCTTCGGTTTTAGATTCAAGCCCATGCATAAATACAGCAAACTCATCACCTGCAAATCTTGAAACAAAAAATCCATACCGTATAAATTGTTTGAGAATATCCGCTGTCCCCTGGATATACATATCGCCGTATTCGTGCCCATATGTGTCGTTATAAAATTTTAAATTATCAAGATCTATAAAAATCATCATACCAACGCCCTTAAGCCCGTCGGCAAACTTCTCCTCACAACGGTTTTAAACGCACCTCTATTTAACAAACCTGTTAGATAATCAACATCTCTTTCATATTCCAGCTTCTTTTTTTCTAACATATCCTCCGGTTATATCAATAATCAGGCCGCACTCGTTCCCTTTAATTATTTCTTTTTTTATTTGATACCACCGGTTCTCCTCTGTTTTAAATATATTATCCATTCTTCCGATAAAACCATTTTTATTAAATAACTTAACATAATTCTTTTCCCATTTTCAAGATCGATGTAATATTCACCTTCATAAAACGGAAGTTTAAATAAATTAAAAATCAACTCCGTCATAAAAACCCTGTCTTTGCTTTCGTCAATTTCAAAATACCTATATTTGTATCTGTAAGCTTGATCGTATTCATCATTACGTTAGCCGTCTTTAAAAGCTTTGCACTAAGATCCTCAATAGACCCCGCAAGTATATCGAACTCTATAAGCCCTGTACGTTCCAAGCTAATAGCATACTCATTATGTATTTGGTCAAGACTTTTTGTAAGCCGGTTTACAGGATTTTGTAAAGTTTTCGTTAATAATAAAGCCATAAGCGTACCAAGGATAAATGTAATCGTTATATCTATCACCAATATGTTTTTAAAAACAATGATGATTCAAAAAGATCGCTCATTTTTACTGCGCTTATAATATACCATTCTTCATTATAAAAAGGGACTCCTCTATAATAAAGGTTAAGCCTATGCACCGACGCAACAGCCTGCTCGTTACTATGATCGCTTTTAAGCTTTGTACATATTTTCGCCGTACGATCTGTCCAATTTATCCACAAGTTGCAACGTATCACCCTGCATAAATTGAATTGCATAGTAACCGTTAGTTATATTTTTACTGTCTATATATTCTCCGTCCAGTTTATATACCATATAAAAAGAATTGTTGTAATAATAAAGCTCTGTATAATCCAGCATGCTTTTATAATCGCTTCCGAAAGACAATACCTACAACGCCATATGGCTGTCCATATTCATCCACAAGCGGCAGCGAATATAATATCGTTTTATTCTATCTCAATAACATAACCAGGAGAGGTGTAGTATCCAAGCTCCTTATCAGATAAATTTGTATTTTTCGCTGCTTCGCAAGGTTTTATAAAAAAGTCGGAGCAAAAATCGTCAAAGTTATAAAACATCATTTCCTCAGACCAATAATTATCAAGCGCTATTCCGTCTATTTTTTACCCTTAAGCTGTATAAAACCATGCTTTATCACCTGAGTATGTATTTGTATCCTCCGAACGAATATATATAGCGGCATGCTTATCAATATCTTTATTAACTTCATATGCCGAGCTATCAAGAACAATAAAAATATCGGTAGCAACATTCAGTTTTAATGTATCAATTAATACATCTTTGGCATAATCCAAAATATTAAACGCTTCCCCAGGCGTTTCTCTTAATATATCCGATACCGTTACATCTCTATTTTTGTAATCATCATTAACTTTACTTTCTATTTTATTTTTCATAGATAAAGTAAGATTCGATACAGAAATGAAAACATCACTAATATCGTCTACACGCGTCTGAGCAACACTCCCTAAATTTCTAGATGCATTTTTCCAAGCCTTCCAAATACACCTGAAAAAAAAATAATTGCTCCAGCTATAACAACACCGGTAGTCACACTTATTATCATACAATATATAAACAGTCTTACCTTGACCGCTTATAGCAGTTCTATTGTCGGGATATTGTCCATATCGGTAAAGGTTTGATTTTCGCCGACCATGCCCCATATAAACGTATAATTTTTCGTACCGACGCCCGAATGTATCGACCAGCTTGGAGAAATAACAGCCTCTTCGTTTTTAACAACAATATGTCTTGTTTCGTCTGGTGCGCCCATAAGATGGAACACGATGTTATTGGGATCCATGTTGAAATAAAGATATACTTCCATGCGCCTGTCATGTGTATGGCAAGGCATCGTGTTCCAAATACTGCCCGGCGCGAGTATTGTCATACCCATAACAAGCTGGCAGCTTTTGCATACATTTGGATGTACATATTGGTTTATCGTTCTTTTATTGCATTCTTCATCCGTTCCCATATTCACTTTGTTTGCGTCGGCAAGGCCGATTTTTACCGTTGGATATGTAATGTGAGCCGTTCCGCTGTTTATATAGAATTTAGCCGGATTAGACGCATCGGCCGATTCAAATGCTATATCCTTAGCGCCCATACCGATGTACATTCCATCCTGATTATTTATTTCATATTTAACGCCGTCTATTGTTATAAAACCGTTGCCGCCGATATTTATAACGCCCATTTCACGTCTTTCAAGGAAATAATCGCAAGCTAGCTCTTTAGCGGCTTCAAGCCTTAACGGCTCACCTGCCGGAGTAACGCCTCCCGCGATAATCCTGTCATAATGGCTGTATGTCAAATTTACTTTTCCGCTTTCAAATAAATTCTCTATTAAAAAATGTCTTCTTAATGTCTGTGTATCATAATGTTTAACATCTTCGTAATGATGTGAATACCTGATATCCAATTTTTTTCCTCCTTATCTCTGAACCCTGCCGGTTCCGTCGCCTGCTGCCAATGTTTTTACTTCGGATAATGAAGCATGATTAAAATCGCCCTCTATCGAATGTTTCAGGCATGAAGCAGCAACAGCAAATTCTATCGTATCTTGTGGCATATAGCCGTTAAGCATGGCGTAAATCAAACCGCCGCCGAACGAATCTCCGCCGCCAACCCTATCTACGATATGTACGTCATATGTTTTTGAAAAATA
This sequence comes from Holotrichia oblita, assembly GCA_023690525.1. Lineage (NCBI taxonomy): Eukaryota > Metazoa > Arthropoda > Insecta > Coleoptera > Scarabaeidae > Holotrichia > Holotrichia oblita. Next base: position 248,519 of record JALQSN010000021.1, on the reverse strand, counting down.
GCAATCGTTACCGTCAAACAGCATAGCCGCCCACTTATTATCGTTTGCACTGATACTCTCTCTAAGGGTTATAGCTACATGTTCAAAATTAAATTTATCTTTTAATTTTTTAGCAACCTCTATATATCCATCCTTATTAAGTTTGCCGCTTGTAACGTCGGTTTCGTCGGCATGTATGCCAAAAACCTTTTCCGCATCTTCTTCATTCGCTATGCAAACATCAACATATTCCATCAGCTTCGCCCATTACCCTGCCAGCTTCGGCTGTTGACCATAAATTTTTTCTGTAATTAAGATCGCAGCTAACTTTTATTCCCTTCTCCTTTGCTTTCTTACAAGCCTCAAGCGTTATTGCCGCAGCGCTTTTACCCCAAGCGCAGGAGTAATCCCCGTGAAATGGAACCACTCACAGCCTTCAAAAATTTTATCCCAGTCAAAATCCGAAATATCAGCTTCCATTATTGACGAATGTTTTCTATCGTATACGACTTTTGACGGACGCTGCGAAGCACCTTTTTCAAGAAAATAAATACCTATCCTGTCGCCCCCGCGTACTACCATATTCGTATTAACACCATATTTGCGCAGTTCGTTTATAGCAGCCTGCCCAAACGGATTATCCGGTAGTTTTGTAACAAACGCTGCGTCGACCCCATAATTAGCCAATGATACCGAAACGTTTGCCTCTCCGCCGCCATAAACGACTTCGAATTCCGATGTCTGATTAAATCTCAGATAGCCCGGCGGCGCGAGCCGCATCATAATTTCGCCAAAGCATACAACCTTGCTCATATTTTTCTCCTTATAATACAAGGCTGGCCCCGGCTTAAGACGGCCAGCCTTTTTTAATATTCTGGCTTATTCTATCATATTCAATTTTTAACCGCAACAGACGCCGAACTATTCCTGATAAATTTTTAATTTCGTTTGTAAGAGTTTGGAATATCGCTAATATCCTCAAGCGGTTCGGATAAATAATACCCCTGAGCATAATCTATCCCGATTGAGCTTATGTATTTAAGTTCATTTTTTGTTTCAACACCTATCGCTATGAGTTTGACATTTGTATTTACATAATGCTTTATAATTTCGGCTACAATCCTCTGTTTATTTTTATCCGTATCAATATTGCGAATCAGCATCATGTCAATTTTTATAAAATCAGGCCTTACACTGAGCGAGGCTAGATTTTCGCCATGATTTTTACAAAAATCGTCAACGGCAATTTTGCTGCCCCTCATATGAGCTTCGACCTTCTTCGCTTCAAAATATTCTTCTGTCTTAACATCATTTTTTACAATTTCCATAACCGTATGCTCATAACAATCAAAAAACATATTATCAAACTCTGTTAAATCATCGTCGGTCAATTTTTGATTAGGAATAGAATTGAAGAATATAAGTTTTCCGTCTAATCTATGTTTATTTTTTTTAACCCACCTTAAAACATTAAAGTATGTCATTTTTTCTAGTTGATAAAGTTTTGCTTGATATTTAGCCAGTTCGAATATTCTAGGAAGCGATTTTAAATCGTCAATACTAGAGCGCATTAAAGCCTCGTACCCATAAACCTCACCTGTTTTAAGGTCGATAATCGGCTGGAAGAGATATGAAACCATATCGTTTTCAATAAGATTACTTAACGATTCACTTTTATCAAGCAAATACGAATTTATCTCATAAGATTCCTTATCAAAAGCTTTACGCCCGCCCTTATTGGAATGTTTTATCTCATACATCGCAAAATCCGCGTATTTCATAAGCGTATTAAAATTGTCAGAATCGTCTGGATACCAGGTATATCCCACAGAATATCTTATCTTCTGTACGTTTCCGTCAGGTAACGTAAATTTATGAAGTTCCTCGTTATTAAAGCAGTCATTTAATATTTCCATACCTTCGGTTTTAGATTCAAGCCCATGCATAAATACAGCAAACTCATCACCTGCAAATCTTGAAACAAAAAAATCCATACCGTATAAATTGTTTGAGAATATCCGCTGTCCCCTGGATATACATATCGCCGTATTCGTGCCCATATGTGTCGTTATAAAATTTTAAATTATCAAGATCTATAAAAATCATCATACCAACGCCCTTAAGCCCATCGGCAAACTTCTCCTCACAACGGTTTTTAAACGCACCTCTATTTAACAAACCTGTTAGATAATCAACATCTCTTTCATATTCCAGCTTCTTTTTTTCTAACATATCCTCGGTTATATCAATAATCAGGCCGCACTCGTTCCCTTTAATTATTTCTTTTTTTATTTGATACCACCGGTTCTCCTCTGTTTTAAATATATTATCCATTCTTCCGATAAAACCATTTTTATTAAATAACTTAACATAATTCTTTTCCCATTTTTCAAGATCGATGTAATATTCACCTTCATAAAACGGAAGTTTAAATAAATTAAAAATCAACTCCGTCATAAAAACCCTGTCTTTGCTTTCGTCAATTTCAAAAATACCTATATTTGTATCTGTAAGCTTGATCGTATTCATCATTACGTTAGCCGTCTTTAAAAGCTTTGCACTAAGATCCTCAATAGACCCTGCAAGTATATCGAACTCTATAAGCCCTGTACGTTCCAAGCTAATAGCATACTCATTATGTATTTGGTCAAGACTTTTTGTAAGCCGGTTTACAGGATTTGTAAAGGTTTTCGTTAATAATAAAGCCATAAGCGTACCAAGGATAAATGTAATCGTTATATCTATCACCAATATGTTTTTTAAAAACAATGATGATTCAAAAAGATCGCTCATTTTTACTGCGCTTATAATATACCATTCTTCATTATAAAAGGGACTCCCTCTATAATAAAGGTTAAGCCTATGCACCGACGCAACAGCCTGCTCGTTACTATGATCGCTTTTAAGCTTGTACATATTTTCGCCGTACGATCTGTCAAATTTATCCACAAGTTGCAACGTATCACCCTGCATAAATTGAATTGCATAGTAACCGTTAGTTATATTTTTACTGTCTATATATTCTCCGTCGGATTTATATACCATATAAAAAGAATTGTTGTAATAATAAAGCTCTGTATAATCCAGCATGCTTTTAATAATCGCTTCCGAAAGACCAATACCTACAACGCCATATGGCTGTCCATATTCATCCACAAGCGGCAGCGAATATAATATCGTTTTTATTCTATCCTCAATAACATAACCAGGAGAGGTGTAGTATCCAAGCTCCTTATCAGATAAATTTGTATTTTTCGCTGCTTCATAAGGTTTTATAAAAAAGTCGGAGCAAAAATCGTCAAAGTTATAAAACATCCATTCCTCAGACCAATAATTATCAAGCGCTATTCCGTCTATTTTTTTACCCTTAAGCTGTATAAAACCATGCTTATCACCTGAGTATGTATTTGTATCCTCCGAACGAATATATATAGCGGCATGCTTATCAATATCTTTATTAGCTTCATATGCCGAGCTATCAAGAACAATAAAAATATCGGTAGCAACATTCAGTTTTAATGTATCAATTAATACATCTTTGGCATAATCCAAAATATTAAACGCTTCCCCAGGCGTTTCTCTTAATATATCCGATACCGTTACATCTCTATTTTTGTAATCCTCATTAACTTTACTTTCTATTTTATTTTTCATAGATAAAGTAAGATTCGATACAGAAATGAAAACATCACTAATATCGTCTACACGCGTCTGAGCAACACTCCCCTAAATTTCTAGATGCATTTTTTTCAAGCCTTCCAAATACACCTGAAAAAATAATTGCTCCAGCTATAACAACACCGGTAGTCACACTTATTATCATACAATATATAAACAGTCTTACCTTGACCGATTGTTTTCGTTTTGTCCGTCGAAGCATTTTTTTACCTCCCGGCGCTTTAATACTATTTCCGATTTATTCTGTCTTTTTTATTCGGAAATAGTATAAGAAGCGAACTTATCCGCAATATCCCTCATATATTGAAAGAATGCGTTAAAATTATCCTCTCCTGTATATTTTTTTATCGCTTCGTTATATTCGATTCCGCCTTCTATATCGTTAATCAAATTCCGGCGCGCATCTCTGGTGTATTCCAGCAATGCGTTTTGAAGAGCCATACGTGCGTCGTAGGATGTTTCGAACGGTTTTGTTAAAAACATATTGTATCCGGCATCTATTTGTGAAACCGCCGCTTTTAACACTTTTAAAACAGCTTCGTTAGAAACATATTTGCCTATTATACCGGCATCGTTCCTTAAACTTTCTATCGCTTCCTTGGTTACCGGCAGATACGATGAAGCAAGCGCAAATTCAGTATTACGCTCTGGCTCGGTAAACCATTTTATAAACTGGGTAACAGCATATTCTTTTTCAGGCAAGGTTTTTATAATCGCGATACCTGCGCCCTGCTGTATGGCAACCGGATCGCCGCCCTTATATACCGGCATTGAAAAAGCTTCCATCTCCACGCGATATTCGTTTCCACTGCCTTTGTTAACAATACTTGGAAAATATGCCCCGCTGGACGTTGAACCAAGATACGAAACTAACTCACCGGTTTTTACATCATCAGAACGAAAATTGTTATAAGCGCCAAAATGACCTTTAACCATATTTAAGTAATATATTTCCCAAATCTTCCGCATCGATGTTTTATCAATATTTATATGTCCTTCGCCGTCCACATTATCAAACACGTTAACTCCGTTTTGCTTTGAGCTTGATATTATAAAGTTTGCAGGGACATCTATCCCAAAAAAATGCTTTACCGCCGCTCCATTTATAATAAGCTTCGGACAAATCAGAAACGCCCTCCCATGTGGCCAGATCATCACGTGAATATTCTTTGTTTTCTTTGAGGAAAGCATCAAAATCTGTTTTGTTAAGCATAATGACCTCTGTAGCTTTAGCTACCGGCATAATATACAGCTTTCCGTCTGTCAAAAACCTGCCTTCATTAATAAAACCATCTATGTAACTATCTAATTCTTTTTCTGTTATATAATCATAGCTCGACAGATATCCTGCCTTTGCAAGCGGGTATGCACTGTCCGAATACGTAAAGAACGCGTCGGGCAACGGCTGTGATCCCGGCTCGTTATCAAATGATGATTTAAGCTCATTAATTAATTTACTAACATCGGAGGTCGTCATCGATTCAACAATTATTCCGTTTTCACGTCCATAGGAATAGTTAAACTCTGATATAAGGTTATCGAATGCTTTTTTTGCTCTCCCGAATAATAATGCCATATCATAACAGTAGTAGGATTGTTTTTATTAAGCTTAACTTTTTGCTGTGACGAGCAGCCTGTTAAAACGAATAAAAACACTATAACAGCTAAGCATTTTTTCACAATAAAACCTCCGTTTATAATATTTTACATGCCATTTTGCTATCTTCCGTTTCCATTCGGTTCACACACACAAAACCAAGCCGCTCATATACACTAATATCAATATTATCATTTTCTCCGGTATATAGGATGATTGTTTGATAATTTCCGTTTTTATATTTTTTAGAAATATAATTAATAAAAGCTTCCTCAATATTTTTATCTGCGTATTCCTTTTTTATACAGATTTTCTTAATGACAATACACATATCAAAATCCTGCGGGCATATGGCGTAGTATCCGCATGGTGTTTCATCAATACTGGTAATATAGTATATATATCCATCAAATTTTATATCGCTTCTTATCCGTTCTCTTGCCGAATATTCCGGTGAGTTTTCTTCTGTCATATTAACGATATGTTCCATATCATTAATTGTTTTGACTTGTTTGATTTCAACCAACAAAATCACCTGCCTTATGAAAACGACTATCTGTTGTCAATTTTTTCTGGATTAATCGAATGGTTAAGAAGCCTGTATTCGGCCATTTTTTCGTATTTTGTGCCAGGCAGACCATAATTTGCATAAGGATCTATACTTATTCCGCCTCTTGGCAAAAATTTCCCTATAACTTCGATATATCTTGGCGACAACAAATTTATTAAATCCTTCATTATTATATTTACACAATCCTCATGGTAATCTCCATGATTCCTAAAACTGAACAAATACAGTTTAAGTGATTTACTCTCAACCATTTTTAGATTAGGAATATAGCTAATATAGATCGCCGCAAAATCCGGCTGCCCAGTTTTGGGACATAAAGTTGTAAACTCGGGACAATTAAAAGTAACGAAATAATCGTTTTCGGCATGCTTGTTATCGAACGCATCAAGCAACCCGGGGTTATATGTTGTTTCTATATTCATTTATTGTTTTCCTTTCTTTCCTATATATGCGTCATAACCTTTTTTCGAAGGATGCAGGACGGACATTCGCCGCAGCCGCTTCCAGCTATGTTGTTATAACACGTAAGAGTATTGTTTTTTATATATTCAAGCCTTCCCATACGGTCGGCCATTTCCCATTCCTGTTCCTTATTAAGCCACATAAGCGGTGTATGGATAATAAAACGGTAATCCATCGCTAGGTTTAACGTCACATTAAGCGATTTTATAAAAATATCGCGGCAATCAGGATAACCGCTGAAATCCGTTTCGCATACCCCTGTAACTATATGCTCAGCTTCTTTTGCTTTTGCGTAAATAGCCGCATAGGTAAGAAATACCATGTTGCGTCCGTCAACAAAGGTCGTCGGTGGCGCGCCGTTTTCTCCGGCTTTTATATTTATATCGTTCCTTGTCATCGCGTTTGTGGTTAAGTTGTTTAGAATACTTAAATCAATTATTTCATGCGGCAGATTTAAATCGGCCGCTATTTTTTTTGCGTGTTCAAGCTCTTTTATATTTCTCTGCCCGTAATCAAACGATATAAGGTATACCTCTGTAAATTTTTCAAGCGCCCAAAAAAGGCAAGTTGTCGAATCCTGACCTCCGCTAAACACAACAACTGCTCTATTCATAACAACGCTCCCCCTGATGCTCCTTTAATAAAATTAACGCCTCATGTCTTAAGGCGTCATCCTCAAGAAAAGCGCCTGTAAATGTAACCGTTGTAGTAAGCGCACCTTGCTTTTTTATTCCGCGGCTTGTCATGCAGCTATGTTCACCGCTGATTATAACCCCAATATCCTCGCTGCCTGTAACCGTTTGCATAATTTTCGCTATATCACTGCCAATACGTTCCTGAAGCTGAAGCCTTCTTGAAACCATATCAGCTATCCTTGCGATTTTGCTTAACCCGATAATTTTATCCTTAGGGATATAGCATACCGAAACGCTCATGTTATACATCAACGCCAAATGATGCTCGCAAAAGCTGAAAACAGGTATGTCTTGTACTAAAACTATATTTTTATATTGATTAACAAAATAATCCTCTTCCTCAAAGGTCTTACTGAACATTTCCGCTATTTCGTTATTTGTTAAAGTCATTCCCATAAAAACTTCTGCGTACATATCAGCTACCCGCCGCGGCGTATCAATAAGCCCTTCTCGTTCAGGATCGTCTCCTAGTGCTGTTATTATCTCCTTAACACATTTTTGTATTGTTTCCGTATCTATGCTTTTCGGCATTTAGTCCTCCTTGTAAACGCAGCTGTTTGTAGCGGTTTCGTACAGCTCCACTTCTGTAACGTTAAGCCCTGCGTCTTTGAGCCTGTAGTATATATCCCGCGACATTTCCTCGGCTGTTGGCCGGTACGGGACAAATAAAATATTATATTTATCGCCTAAAGATTCGGCTAGCACCTTACCTTCGGAGTTTTCTTCGGCTATAAGTTTATGGTCAAATATTTCGCGTATATAATTTATTTTGCTTTTAATGACAGAAAAATCTTCGATCATACCTCTTTTGGGACCTGTGGGATTAAGCTCCTTTCCTTCCACTTTAATAATTAATTTATATCTATGTCCATGAATGCTTGCGCATTTACCCTCGTATCCGCTTAAAAAATGTGCCGAATCAAATTCGGCTTCGCTTTTTAATATAAACATGCTTCCTCCTTACGTCCATGCGAAAATAATAGAACTATTCAAGATAAATTATACTATTTATGAGTACTTTAATCAATAATGTAAATAATGCTTATAAATATATTATTATGTGCAAATAATACCATTTGTTAAATTCTTTGACGCGTTTTGTGTCGGTTTGCAAGTTATTATAGCAACGCATTTTCTCATGGTCAATATATTTATACGTATTTGGCCTCTATTTGTGTCACATAGTAATCAGCATATAAATATAAAGTATAATTAATTAAACATTTTTTTGATTCGTCGGTATTTAAAAGGGTGGTTGCTGGTTATGTTTCATAAAAAATTAAAAGAATTAAGAGAACGGCAAAACTTAACGCAAAAGAAGCTTGCTGATATTTTAAAAATTTCCCGTTCATCATTATCATCGTATGAAACCGGGACCAGAGAACCGGATTTTAGTATTCTTAAAGATATAGCAGCTTTTTTTAACGTAACCTTGGATTATCTGTTAGATTTTAATGTAACTGTGAATAATAATAATAATAATGATGATCTGCGAAATAAAATATTTAAAGATATAGTTTTGCTTGATACGGCTAGTTTATGCGAGCTTGAAAAATATGTTAAGATGTTAAAAATATACGAGCTATATATTCATGATTCAGAAAAAAATAAATTAAATTAAAAATGATAGCCTTGTATTTAATGCTCCTATTTTTTATTGCATATAGTATGGCTTTATATTATCATATAGGATGAATTTAATTTGATATGCTTGTTACTGATACCTTCGGGTATGTTTGGCTGTTCTATCAGAGGGGGATAGTGTGAGGTACATAAAAAAAATCCATTTAACCGCCTGCGGCACGCCGCTGGCATTTGCTTCACTTGGTAACCTGATAGGAGTTTACAGCGCTTATTACAAGTTAATATGCGGTATTTTTTCGATTTTTACACTCGCACTGCTTACTATTAAAATTATTGCGTATAAACAGGATTTTATCAATGATATACATGATATAAATATCATTAGCGTTCTCCCGACATACTTTATGACAATTATGACTCTTTCAACCTACGGCAGCTTAGCTGCCGGCGGCTTTAATATTTCGAAAGCGCTTTGGTTGTCGGCGTTTATCGCTCACATTACCCTTGCTCTAATATTTGTAAAAAACTATATTTTAAAATTTGATATAAACAAAGTTTTGCCAAATTGGTTTATTACTTGTGTTGCCTACGCATCGGTCGGCATAGCTGCGCCTTTTTACGGTATGAGGCCGCTTGGCCAGGTTTTTGTTATTATAGGTTTGGTATGCTATTTTATATTACTGCCTGTGGTTATGTACAGGTTGCTGATTGTAAAGGCAATACCTGAAAATCTTAAGCTATCGGTCTGGCTGCTTAACTCGCCGATAAATATTTGCATTGTGGCATATATTTCATCTTTTACGCCCAACCCAACATTCCTCCTTTTCTTATTAGCTTTTTCGCTTGCTTCATTCGTCTTTTCGTTGTGCAAGGTCGACTTGAAACGAGTTTATAAAAATGGTTTTACTGTTTCTTTTTCGGTCTTTACTTTCCCAACCGTAATTTTTGTTACCGCTTCCAAGGAGGTATATAAATTTTTTTATAATAACGGTTTATTTAACGTAGATTTATCATATCTATTTATTTTCCTTGAAAGCGTATGTGTAATTCTTATTTTCGGTATATTCGTGAGCTATACCATGTACAGTTTAAAAAAAGAGACCGTTAGAAAAAAGACAGGACCACTCAATAGACAAGGAGTATGATTTACATGCCGAAATTAATAAAAAAGCTCATATAGCCGTATACAAGCTTTTAAAAGAAAGCGGACGTCAAAGCGAATTGAACGATGCCGCGGAGTATATCATAAGCGCGGTGATTTGTCTTAACGTCGTTTTGATTATTTTTGAAAGCTTTAACCTGGACAGCCGCTACGATAATTTAATCAATATTTTAAGAATGTGCTTTTTTATCTTTTTTCTAATAGAATACATATTGCGGCTTTGGATTGCCGATTTTGTTATGAAGGACAAAAAACATCCTGTCAAATCAAGGCTTAAATATATGCTGACCTTTGGAGCTATTATAAATTTATTAGCGCTCCTGCCCGTTATGCTGAACGGAACGGTTATTGATTTCCGCATATTCCGCGTTTTAAGGCTTCTAAGGATAACCCAGCTTACAACGCTACGACGGTATACGGATATTTTGATTAGGGTTTTGAAACTAAAAGGCGCTCAGCTATTATCGTCGCTTTTTATCCTGCTTATATTTATGCTTGTTTGCTCCGTTGTTATCTACGATTTAGAATACGCTGCACAACCTGATGTATTTTCTAATATTCTTTCCGGTTTTTGGTGGTCTATTTCCGCTGTAACTACCATTGGCTACGGCGATATGTACCCCATAACACCAGCCGGAAAGGTTCTCGGCTCATGTATGTCAATTTTCGGAGTATTTTTAATGGCAATACCTGTTGGTATATTAACTACCGGATTTTTGAAGTTTTTAAAACCGACGAAATTAATAAAAAGAAAAATGCTATCGAATAATCACGTTCGTTTCATAAAAAATTCAACACTTGGCAAAGCACGTCTTCGTCAAGTAAGCAATTAAGCAAATTGGCTTTAACGCTGCATTTCTTAGTTTGCCCACTGATAAATTGCTTGTGAAGCATCAAGGCAAGTTTTCTTAAAATGTTGAACGTTTTATGTCCGTTTTCGGATAGGATTTCACAGTCATCCTCTGAAAAAGCCACGTCCAACAGCCAGTGCATGCTTTCGATTTTCCAATGTTCTCGCGCAATCCGTAATAACTCTTCAGCCGTCGCATCCAAACTCGCTATATAGTAGCAGGTTTCGTCGGAAGTTTTATCTTTGGCGGTCATAATCCGTCTGACAGAAAACACAGTTTTTAGCCCGCTCCATTCTTCTCTGTCTTGTAGCCAACTTATGTCAAGAACTTTTTTACAGACGCGTTTTTCTATCCTGCCGCCGTTTTTTTCAACCGTCGAAAACTGCTCTATGTTTTCATTGTTTGTTTCGTCATCTATAAACAACTTAACGTCTTCGTAGAGAAGTTTGTGGTTTTCTTTTAAACCGAAAACATAGTTACCTTCGTTTTTAACTATTTTTTTGCACGTTTCCTTTTGGCAGTGCATAGCATCGGCCGTTACAGTCATGCCTTTAATTTTTATTACACTTAGCATTTCCTGAAAAACCGGGATTTCATTCGTTTTTTCGTGAACATCTTTTTGACCCAATACAATTCCGCTTTCGGTTATGTAGGCCGTTAATATTTGCAGTGCGGAGTTTGGCTTCCCTTTTTCCGTTGTACTTCGGATTGCTTTTCCGTCCACCGCCACAATGTTTCCTATGTGCTTCATAAACTTTGCTTTTTCTTTCATTATTTCTATTATTACTTTGGCTATTTCATCGCCGTCCAAAACAGCCAATACTCGGCTGAATGTCGGTTTTGACGGGATTTTTTCAATTCCAAATTTGCTTTTTGAAAAATTCTTTCCGTTTTTGCGCAAACAGTGTCAGTTCCGCTAATCCGTCAAGACCGCATAACACAGAACACATTATTATGATTAATATGTCCGTCAAATTGTGCTCTATATAGCTTGGATGTCTTTTGTCTTCTATTCCTGCCAATTTTTTGTTTATATAATCCATTTTTTTCCCCTTTTTTACTTGGATTATATCATGTTTTCTTTTTTATTTTTTTATGAAACGAACGTGTCGAATAATTATATTTAAATTGACAAATCGAAAACAAAATGATATAAAAATAAATTAATAAATATTTAAAGAGGTATGCCTTATGTTTACTATTGAAACTATTATGAATAGACAACGCAGAGAACTCGCAGCCACATGCTTAGCGGGCTTTTGTTGTTGTATTCATAAATAGTTTTATTTATTTACGAAAACAGCGGTCAGAGCCAACTAAGGCTTTGGCCGTTTTTTTATTTGTTTTTAAGGCGTGCAGTCTAAGATCAAAAAGGAGGAAAATGTTTTATGAAGGTTGATTATGATAAGCTTGCGGAAAAATATGACCTTACGAGAACAGCCAATGCTAACATGATAAAACTGTTCGCGGAGGAAATGCCGCTTGAGGGCAAAAACGTACTCGATTTTGGCTGTGGTACGGGTAATTTTGCTTATGCGCTGAACAAGCTGACAAATGCTGTGTTATACGGTGTCGAGCCGTCCGACAACATGAGGGAAAAAGCTCTGGCTAAAGGGGGTGTTTTGGTTAGAAAAGGAAATCATTCGTTTATTCCATATGAAAATGATTTTTTTAATTTTATTTATATGACCGATGTTATTCATCATGTACCTGATTTAGCTATGATGTTTGCAGAATTTATAAGAGTGCTTAAACCATGCGGACGAATATGTATACTTACCGAATCTCACGAACAGCTTGAAACACGTTTTTTGTAAAATATTTTCCTGAAACGGTAGAAATCGAGAAAACGAGGTATCCCGATATATCAGTCATTATTAAAGCCGCCCAAAATTCGGGGCTCCGTTTGCATAAAACGATTACGACAGATTCAACCGCAGAATTTTTTATTACATCGGAGTTTATAAAACTTGTTGAGAATAAGGGGTATTCTATGTTCCATTTGATTACTGAATCAGATTATCAAAAAGGCTTGGCTGCCTTAAAAAAGGATTACGAAAATAAAACACATATAAAATCAAGCCATGACGAAACGCTTTTGTGGCTTAAAAAGGAGAACTAATATGAATATTACATTTGGCAGCAAAATTTCAGTAACAAATTATAACAAACTCCGGACAGCCGTAGGCTGGAAAGCAATCCATCCCGAGCTTGCGCAAAACGGTTTAGACAATGCGTCTTTTCTCATTGTCGTTAATGATAATGATACGCCCATCGGTATGGCGCGGGTAATCACAGATTATGGTTATATCTTATTTATCGCTGATGTTATCGTGCTTCCTGAATATCAAGGAAATGGTATCGGCGGGAAATAATGTCCCGGGTCATGGAATATATAAATAACACAACCAATGACGGGCAAGGCAGGTTTATTAACTTAATGGCAGCGAAAGGCAAGGAAGGCTTTTATAAGAAATTCGGCTTTGAGGAAAGACCAAACGAACGGTTGGGCCCAGGTATGACGCAATGGTTCAGTAAACAGGAGGTATTTAAATGATTTTTACATATTACACATCAGCTAAAGATTTTTCGGACGATGTTTTAGAAACCTTGAAAAGACATGAAATACAAAACAATTTACTTTTTCACAATATTAACGATTTACCAAACAAAGTAATGGCAAGCGTAAAGGACGAACTTGGAAATATAATTCTTACCGCAATCCGTACAATCCCCTTCCCGATGGTTATGTATGAAACGGATAATATAAGAAACGACGAAGCTGTTGCGTTTTTCACAAGGTCGATTGTTGAGCGCGGAATTACGGTGGATTTTATTATGACAGAAAAAGCTTTAGCGAAAAGCTTTTGCGAACAATATGGAAAACAAATAAACAAAAGCTTTTATAAAAACGAAAGCCTTGTACTGTATGTGACAGACAAGGCCAATGTGCCGCATGGCATAAACGGCAGCTTCCGCGCAGCGCAAAAAGCGATATGTATTATCTCCCCTACTGGCTTGCAGATTTTACCGTCGCTTGCGATTTAGGCGGATATAGTTTGAATCATGGTATAAAAAAAGCTGAAAACGATATTAATAACGGAAATTTATATATCTGGGAGGACGAACACCCTGTTTCCTGCGCGGCAAACGTAAGGAAGGTCGGTAATTGCCGTATCATCGGTGAGGTATACACCCCGCCGCAATTTCGTGGAAAAGGATATAGCACAGCATGTGTCGGGCATCTTACAAAAAAGCTGCTTGACGACGGTTTTGATTGCTGCGCCCTATATGCCGATTGCGCAAACACTTATGCTAACAAGGTATACAAGAAAATTGGTTATAAGGAAGCATTTTGGTATGATCAATATAAACTTGAGGAATGATAAATCTATCCGAGTTACCGTACGATTAAAGTACTACACTAAGGACATTCGATATATCATCCAAAACGGGAACCCCGCATTCCAGCAACCAATCTCTATTCTGATGTCCCCTTGCTATCAGCACGCAATCAATCCCCAGTGCTTTCGCAACCTCATAATCATGCGCCGTATCCCCGATAAGGACGGCGCTTTTTATATTTGCCGAGGATATATAATCAAGCCCGATTTGTACTTTGCTTGCCGCGTAAATATCGGATATTCCCAATATGGCATCGAAATATTTTTTAATATCAAAATTGCTTATTTGTGAAAATAAATTTGATTTTTCGGAAGCTGATAAAATAATTTGCCTAATATCATTATCCCAAATTTTTTTTAAGTACAAATTCAGAATTATCGTATAAAGAACAATTTTCTTTATCACCGTCATGATACAGATATATATATTCCTCAGCTAAAACCTCAAACGGTTCATTATCAAAATTAAAACCGGCTTTTTTATAATATTCGATTATCGGAAAACCAAAAACCTTATGATATCCGCTTAATCCGTCTAGTTGTTTTATTGAGCGTTTTTTCAACATCGAATTAATAACCATCACGCACCAATCGACATCATTAAATAACGTTCCGTTCCAATCCCATATAATGTGTGAATATTTTTTCATTCTAATTCATCTACCTTTTCCAAAATTTATAAATCTATAATTAGTTTTAGTGGGGAACGAAAATAATCCTGTTGTTTAAAAAAGTATACCAAATAGCACCATACATTTAGTTTTTAGTACTTTGTTCTACACTCTTATTTTTATGCTTGTTTCTTTAATCTGGTTAGGTTATATTAAAACATATTATGATTAAGAACGCGAACGTTAATTGTACAATATAACTAATAGTAATCTAAAGGATTTGTTCGAATGATAAACTATAACTTAATCCGTTCCAATAGAAAATCAATAGCGATTTATATAACAAAAGACGCATCCATAGAGGTACGCGCCCCATTAAAAATTTCAAAAACTAAAATTGATCATTTTGTTGCGTCAAAGCAAAACTGGATTGAAGAGCATTTAGAGGTGCGTCAGCAAAATTTAGAAACAAAAGCCGCTTTTGAATTAAATTATGGCAGCATTTTGCTTATGCAGGGTAAAGAATATCCCATAACCTCAAAAGAAGGATCGCTTGCCGGATTTGATGGCAAGAGTTTTTTTCTCCCGCCCGGCTTATCAACGGACGCGATTAAGCATGAAGTCGTAAAGATTTACAAACTAGCCGCAAAAAAGCTGTTGAAAGATAAAACAATAAATTATGCGAAACAAACAGGACTTACGCCGGCTTCGATAAAAATAACCGGCGCAAAGACAAGATGGGGAAGTTGCAGCGGTAAAGGCAATATTTGCTTCTCATGGCGGTTGATTATGGCTGATGATGATGTAATAGACTATGTAGTGATCCATGAGTTAGCGCATATCAAGGAGCATAACCATTCCGAAAAATTTTGGGCGCTAGTTGAGCAAATAATACCAGATTACAAAGAAAGGCAATTAAAGCTTAAGTTGTTACAAAAGAAGCTTGCGAAAGAAAACTGGGAGGATAAAAACTAATGTATACTTTAACAATTTTATTAATCTATGTTGTCTGGAATGCGATAATATTTTTTATTTACGGCGCAGATAAACGTAAGGCTAAACGAGGGGATTGGCGAATCAGCGAAAATGCGCTTATATTATGCGCAATACTGATGGGTGGCGTTGGCGCATTGTTTGGAATGAGTTTTTTTCGCCACAAAACCAAGCACTTAAAATTTAAAATTGGAATACCTCTGGCTGTTATTTTTAATATTGCCGTCGCAGCGGCTATTTATTTATTCATTTAAAAGATTTTGACATAAGTACTACGGTTTCAACATGCGGCGTTCTCGGAAATAAATCGTGTAATTTTATTTTTTCCGGCTTGTAGCCGTTGTTTATAAAAACATTCATATCCCTTGCCAACGAAGTTGGTTTACATGATACATAAATTATTTTTTCCGCGCCAAAACCCGCAGCGGTTTCTATTAACTTTGGATTAAGGCCGTCGCGCGGCGGGTCTAGGATTATTGTCCGCGGCTTTTCATCAAGAGTCGCGGTTATTTTTGTCGCATCGCCCGCAATAAATCGGCAATTTTCTATACCGTTAAGCTGTGCGTTTTCTACTGCGGCGGTTACGGCTTCCTCTACCAGCTCCACTCCAAGCACACGTTCAGCATTCCCGGCAACTAATTGCGCAATAGTTCCCGTTCCGCAAAAAGATCAAAAATAACCCCGCCATTTGATGGTATAAATTCTTTCACAGTACGGTACAAACGCTCCGCCGCCAAAGTATTTGTCTGAAAAAACGAAAACGCGGAGATTTTAAACCGCAGGTTTTCTATCTCATCGAAATAATAATCCCTTCCGTATAAAATTTCAAACCCATCGCATTTCACAGCATCAGCAACCGAATTGTTAATCGTACGCACAATCCCTATTATTACGCCTTCGAGCGGTAACTTCGTTAAAAGTTTTACTAATCCGTCAGTTGGAGTTTTTAACATATCCGTCGTTACTAAATTTACAAATATTTCGCCTGTCTTTTTTCCTTTTCTTATTATTAAATGCCTTAATGCGCCGTTGTGTTTTATCCTGTGATAAAACCTTTCGTCTGTACTTCTGTAAAAGTTTAAAACAGCGGTCAATATTTTTGTAAAATCATTATCGGCTATATTACATTCGATAGGATATTCCACTTCGTAATGGCTCTTCTTCTTCCTTATACCAAGTGAAAGCGGAGAATCCAACCCGGCATCTCCAAACGAATATTCCATTTTATTTCTATAAAATTCGTGTTCAGGGCTGCCTTCAATACCTAAAAAATCAAATCCGCTTATTTTATCAAACAAAGCAAGTGTAGTTTCTTTTTTATCTCTAGCTCGTCCTCATAAGGTATATGTTGATATACACAGCCCCCGCATGTGCCAAAGCTCCCGCAGCTTGGTTCTATTTCATTAACCGCTTTTCTTAACACCTCAAGCAATTCGCCTTCGTATTGCTTCTTTTTTTTTATAAAGTTTTGCTCTCACAAGCTGCCCTTTTATTGTATCCTTAATATGTATTTCCTCGTCCATAAAAAAGCCGTTCCGAAATTAGGGAACGTATGTCCTGTTATTTCGAATTCGGCTATATCATTTTTTTTATCATACACAAAACTTCCCCTCTTTTTCTGCAATGTTAGGATGTGTGTCCTTAAGATGTGCATCTTTACTATAAATAATAATTTTTATTTGTTGCTGATTGTTTTCTTATAAATGATATGATATACTGATTCTCAAATAAAATATTCAGCTATGTAGGAGTGTTCTAATGTCAAAAAAAATAGAAGCAGGCGCTATTGTTGAGGGAAAAATCGTCAAAATTAAACCCTTCGGAGCCATCGTATCCCTGCCGGATAATTCCCATGGGCTCGTTCATATTTCGCAGGTTTCGTCGGGCTTTGTACAAAACGTAAGCGAACATCTCGCTGTCGGCGATACTGTAAAAGTTAAGGTTTTATCTATCGACGAAGCTAATAAAAAAATTTCTTTATCAATAAAAGACGCCATAGCCCAAGCCCCGCCACAAAAGCAAAGCCCGTCTCCGTTTGCCGCTGAGTCCAAGGGTTCGTTTGAGGATAAATTTAAAGAATGGCTTAAGGATGCAAACGATCGTCAGGCAGGCTTAAATAAACGAAGTAAAAGGCGATAAAACATTATTTCCAAAGTTTTTCAAACTTTTTAAGCATTTCACGCCTTTTATCCGCCGCTTCCGTATCAATTATAAATGTATCGTCTTCATGCTCTATTACATCGCCTTCCTTTACAAAGGAAGGCATTTTTGTTATATCAAATTCTGCTCTGCCGCCTGTTTCAAGCTCCTCGCATACCGCTACTCGGTCCTCTATTCTGTCTATCACATATTTCATTTTATACCTTCTTTCCTGTTTTAAAACCATTAGGAATATAGCGCCTTACTTGCCAAGCGTAATACTCTGCCCGTTGGTCGTAAAAACAACTGTACCGCTTTCATCCGTACGGTAAATTTCCACGCTTGCGCCCGTAAGTTTTTCGACCGTCGTTTTACTTGGATGGTTGTAAGTATTATCTTTTCCAACCGATATAACCGCTATCTCTGGCGATACTGCCTTTAAAAAATCCGAATGTGTGCTTGTATGGCTTCCATGATGCCCAACCTTTAACACATCGGCGGATATATCTATGCCTGTTTGCAATATTTCTTTTTCGGATAAGGCTTCTGCGTCCCCGGTAAAAATAAATGAAACCGAGCCATATTCCATTTTCAGGCACACAGAATAATCATTTAGACTGATATACTCTTCTGATACCGGCGCAAGAATTGTGAATTTCGCACCACATGCATAAAAAACTTCTCCCACTTTTGGAGTTATAATTTCCAGCCCCTTGGACTCAATCGCCTCAAGCAGCCTTTGATATGTTACCGAAGTGTGCATAACTTTCGGCATGATTATATTTTCAGTTTCAACCTCCGCAAGCACCGTATCAAGACCACCTATATGGTCGCTGTGCGGATGTGTTCCTATCATATATTTTATTATATCCACTCCCTTGGCTTTTTATATATCTGGCTACCTCTTTTTTAGTTCCGGTATCGCCTGCGTCGATAAGCACAGCCTCTCCGCCGGCTTCAATGAGTATTGCGTCGCCCTGCCCCACGTCTATGTAATGTATTCTTAAAGAAGCTGTTTCCGGTTCATTGAAAATATCAATACCAAACCATCCCGCTATTAAAAGCACTGCTATTATTATTACCATATTAATCAACTTGTTTCGTAATTCTTTATTCACGCTAACCTCCTAAAAACACTAAGCGCATTATTATAAAACACATCACCATAAGCTTGCTCCGGCACAAGGCTCTTACAAAAATCTATATACTGTTTCATAGGAGCTAGTGGCCAATCCGTTCCAAATAAAAGCTTTTATAATTATTAAGCAACTTTATCCCCTGCATAAAACGGCTTGTATCAATGACCTTAAAATCATCCGGCCCGCCGACTATAAGCCCTGACATATCCAAAAACACGTTTTTGTTTTTATATGCGACCTCACAAGCGTCAATCACCCAAGGGTCGCCGATATGCGCTATTACAAACCTTACACCCCTGTATTTTACCGCTAACCGATCCATCGTAAGAGGGTGTGAATACATTAAAAGGCCTTTCTCCGAATATGTATCCCCTGAGTGAAGCACGACCGGAAGGTCGTGCTTCTGCGCAAGGTAATATACAGGTTCATAAATCTTATCGCAAGCGTCGAAATGATAATATCCTGTGTAAATTTTTATCCCGGCCGCTTTGTCCTGTTTCAGAGAAGCCTCAAGAGCTTCCATGTCCGGCTTATGAGGGTTTACACCGGGGCATACATACATACTTTCAGGCATTTTGTCAAGATCAGCGTTCATCGGTGTGGAAACATCCTCGTCGGGAAACAAGTATTTATCTGTTTCCGAAAGACCCATACACACAGTTTTTTCTATACCGCATTCCCCACATTCTTTTAAAAAACCTTCCCGTACGAATAATCTACCAGCGAGTTAAGCCGCGCCGTATCCTTAAACACCTCGATATGTGAAAAATGCATATGTGAGTCAATAATTTTCATCACTTATTCCGCCTTAATACTTTTTCTGTTTAAAAAATTACCCTGCCTAAATCTTCTAAAGATTTTAGTATAATTTCTTTACCGGATATTATAACAAATAAAGGCCTTGTCGTATATACCCCGCCGCATTCGATATTTACAGCAGTGCCTGAAAACGCATATGCCGTTTTGTTGTCAATATCGCAGACTAATCGCCCTTCTTTTCTGGTGTCTTTATAAATATAAATATTTTCTCGTCCGTCCGGTATAAATTTAATAAGATTATCCACACTTTTATCCCAAGGTTCTGCCCCCATGCGGCTGCGGAAGTTTGTGCGGTCTGGTGTAGTACCCTCGCAATAAAGGTTGGCACCGTTCTCAACAGGATTTATAAAAATATGCTGCTGTAAATTTACTGATTTGTATTGTCCGGTATTATTATGAACTCTTGTAAAGCTGCATAGCACCGGCAAACCCTCCAGCGTAAGGAAATATTGCGTATATGCTATGCCCTTATGCTCCTCGAATTTCGTTATTTCAACCTCTGTCGCAATACCCCTCCATATATTCCCGAAACAATCTGTTTCATTTGTAAAGCGAGCGGTTATATGCTCTCTTGCTACCAAATCCGCGCTCATTTTCGCAAGCATGGATTTCACACCGCCTACAAACGGATTCCACCATGAGTATGGCTCAAGTTTTGGATAATGGTTGTGCAAATATTCATCGTCCTTATATTTTAAGGAATATAATCCATCTGAAAAAGCAGGCGATGCTTTAAACGTAATAACACCGTTTGACACCTCGTAAATGCCGTCTTTTTCAACTGTTTCTACACCTCCGTCAGTAAGGAACAATGCTTTCTGCCGTTCGATATCGCCTCCTGCGAGCTTAAGTCAAACCCCGCCATATAAATACCGGGAACAGCGGTTTTCGGTTTAAGGTTGAACTTAATTTCCTCTCTATTATCCGCTTCGTTATGCTGTGTTTCCGATTATCAAATAATCCGTCCGGCGAATTAACTATTATCTCGCCTTCCATTTTTTTATTTCTCAGATTTATAACTGCTGCTTCGATAATAGTATTTGTGATAAACGGATTATAGCCGTTTATCTTAAACTCGATATTATCGGAAGTAAATGGTGGAATCCTGTTGAAAATCTTTAACACATAATTTCTGAAATCGTTAAAAGAATAAAATAAATCACTTACGCTGACCACAGGTTTTGTTTCAAAGGTATCACCCTCTTGAAGCTCTCCTGTTTGATGCTCAAAAAATATAATGCTTCCCCACATGGTGTTTAGCTTATATTCCGGCGGCCAGTATACCCAGGCTCGGATGTTTTTCGTCGTTTTCATAAATCCAATTTTCGTCTATTTTTTCCGAATCTATAAAGGATACCCCATAAGCTTGGCAATCCTTTGCTTCGAAAATCCCGCCGTTGTAATGAAATACGGTTTTATCCCCAAGTGGCAGGTGCAGTTCATCCTTAATGGTTAATGATTTAATATCCTTAGATGTATTTTTTACTCTCAACCGCCTTGTCACAACACCCGCGGAAGCAAGCGTAAAAATTTCTGCAACCTCTACACCGGGCTGTTTCTCGGATGTAAACGTTGCCTCCATTATCATTAAATCGTTTTCTTTAAACATTTTTACATCCGATGGCTTTATCAAATCAAATTCATCTTGATACGGCTTACCTAGTTTTGGCACTATAAAGCCGCAGCTTCCTGTTCCTGCGACGCTGCTGGCATTTACATTATTATTGTTCTTGTTCATTACCCAAAACCAAGAGCCGTTTACAAGCGTAATGATCGTCATTTTCATAAGAGAAACGACGTGGTTAGTCCTCTATTTTCAATATGCAACGTTTTCTCAAATATAATCTCACTGCCGTCGTCAAGTAATATATTGTATTTAAGCGGAAGACCTTCATGCCCATAACCTGTGACTTCGGAAACAGTTTTTACACATGCTTTTGAATCAGCCGCTATATTTATATTAATTTTATCAGTAGAAAATCTTGTTATTTTATTATCAGGCAGACAAAAACTAACCGACGCATCTTTTTTAAGCGCGCTTATTATGTTTATATAACAATCCTCCATCATACCGATTTGCGGGATGCCTCTTAATTGTTTAAGAAATACCTTTAGAGGGAATTTCGCTTCTATCCCGAGCCCAAATTCCGCTTTTTTTCCGTTTATAACTACATCGGCCAAAACACATGGATGCATACGCCATGTGTCTTGCTCCTCAGTTATGCTATCCACGAAAAACTTGCCTCCAAAGTTTTCTGTTCGTCAACCGTTTCCTTCGCCGTATAATCAAATTTTATAATCCCGTCGTTCTTGCCTTTTATTTCTACTTCCAGCGTTTTTCCGGTTTTGTTTGTTATCTCGAATTTGCACCAGTAATTAAGGCCGAACGCTAATTTGTGATCTTCGGCTATCATTTCTATTTTATAATCGTTTGTTTCAACAAGCCTCATACGCCGCCCGCTGTTCTCAAAACCTACGTCAAGAATTTCGCCATCCTTTTCCCATGAGTATTTGTAAACTTCGAAGCCGTTAAGCTTAATTCCGTCTTTCTTTATTTCGATAATCCTTGTCGAATCGTGATACCATGACGCTTTTTTAAAAAAATCTTTTGTAAGCTCTGTATTTAAAACAGTCGGGATAAAGTTCGATAAGTGAGTGCTGTCTGACCTATCCTCCCAAAAATACCCGCACTTTTTATAAAGCGGAACGGCTTTTGTGTTGCCCGGCCATGTATGTATATCAAGACGCGCGTATCCAAGCTCTATTGTACGCTCAACACACATAAGCACCAGTTCCTTACCGACCTTTTTGCCGTGAAAATCAGGACGCACGTTAAGCGTCGCTATATAAAGCGTCCCCGCGTCCTTGTAATATCTTGCAAAGCTGCAATAACCAACCGCTTCACCGTTATATAACGCTATATATACATTTATAAAAGAACTGCCCGCGTGCTGCATTATTATCCTGTCGGCGGTTTCTATCGCCGAACCTCCGCCCCAGCTATCGGAGGATTTGTTCCACATATCCGCTATAGCTCCGGCTAGGCTGTCATCGTATTCGGCAATTTTTATTCCGTTATCGAGTGTTTTGTAAAGTTTCATAATTTTTATGCCTCCTCTTATTGATATATATTATAAATTTTCAATAAAATTTTACAATCGAACACTGTATATTTATTTTTTTATCATTTGAAGTTCTCCCTCTGTTCCGTTTTGCAAAAATCATGAATTATAATTGAATCTCCATCATAACTTCATCGTAAACAATCCTTCCATTTTTCCTGAATCCCATTTTTTCATAAAGACTTATCGCGGCTGTATTTGTTGGTTCGGCACTTGTATAAAACATTATATGCCCTTGTTTTTCAACTATAAGCTCAAGGAGCATTTTAACAGCAGCTTTACCGATACCCCTTCCCTGATATTTTTCATCCACCATAAGCCTGCACATTTCCCACACACCTATATCCGAATCGTAATCATACATTATGAATCCAACCATTTCGTTATTTTCATAAATGGCAAGCGGATATGTTTCGGGCTCGTATGCCGCTTGAGCTAACGAGAACGTATTGCTCGCAACAAAATTACGCTGCTCACTACCCACCTTAAGCTCTGTACACCGCAGCCAGTTTGATTTATTAATTTCTTTAAATTCTATCATTAAAGCACCTCCATTTAAAGAATATCTCTATTTATAAAAAGCTGAAAGCTAAAAAATAATTATAGCCATCTTTTCCGAAACAAAAAAATCCCTGACACTTTTTTAAGCATCAGGGGGTAAGCTTTAACTTATTTAATTATTCTTTTTTTTACGCAGTGCCGCAATTATCACTATCAAGCCGCATACTATAATACCTGCCGGCACAATAGTCGGTGACATAGCTAATGGAATATTTATGAGCGAAATAAGGCCGATTGCGCAAAAAGCAAGCCCTAAATATACCGCCCATCGGCCTATACCGCCTTTGCCTAGTATATATGCTGTAAACATCGCTCCACCTATGCATAAAAAGAACATGTTGATGATTCCGTTTAAAGGAGTAATCCTCAAAATAAAAAACAGTCCAAACCAGATAAGGATACACGCGGGTAAAAGTAAGCTTTTTTTGTTTTTACTAAAATAAAGTACTAAGAATATAATACCCGGAGCAATAAAAAACATAGCTGTAAATAGAGCTCCCGAAGCGATGCCGTCTGGCAGAAAGACGGCTATTGAGGCGTAGACCGAATATACCCCCGCCACAAGCGACCAGCTTTTCCTTTTTGTCTTGTAAAGTAAAAGAAACGCAAAACCACTTACCGCTAACGCTATCGCTAAATAATTAAATTCAAAAAAGGACGCTACATAAGCTAAAATACCTATTAGTAGCAAAATGATGCCAAATAAAATTTGATTTGATTTACGCATAGAAACCTCCTAAAAACAAGTAAACCTTCTTTAGTTATATGTACAATTTAAAAATAAAAAAGTCTGTTAATTTTCTCTAGGAAATGTTGATTAGAAGAGGTTTAAAATCAAGATAATCGGCCGATGTTTGAATGTATTCGATGCCATCCTTAACACCATTATGCCTAACCGCAGCACTCTTACCATGCAAATGTCCAAATATAACTTTTTGTACGCAGTATTTGCGAATTAAATCAACAAAAACCGATGGTTCGTTTTTTTCGTTAAAAACCGGAAAATGAATCATAACGATTATCTTTTGTCCGTTCTGCGATGCAGCTTCTAAACCGGTTTCTAAGCGTCCAAGCTCTCGCAGGTAAATTTTTTTATCATGCTCTCCAAATTCCGCATCACCCGGGCAAAACCAGCCTCGCGTACCGCATACCGCAATATCTCCCAATTCATAACAACCATTTTGAAGAAATATCATGTTATCATATAAAAGATTTAATTTAGATGTTTTGTCCCACCAATAATCATGGTTGCCCTTTATAAATATTTTATTCCCGGGCAGCTCGTTGATAAAATCCAAATCTTTTATGGCTTCTTTAAGCTTCATCGCCCACGAAATATCCCCGCTTATAAAAACATAATCGCTACTTTCAACCGTTGTTTGCCAGTTTTTTTTAATTTTTTCGTGGTGATTCTCCCAGTTTGGCCCGAATTTATCCATTGTCTTATTTCTGTAAAACCCAAGGTGTAAATCAGATATGGCATATATTTTACTCATCAGTGTCGGCCTCCTGAGCCAGAACCTCCAGTATTTCGCCGCGTATCGTATCCATTTCCTGATCCAGCTTAAACGCTGTTTCAGATGAAACAAATAAACGCTTTTGTATATCCTCCGGTATGTTGCCTTTATATTTATATTTAAGGCTATGTTCTATTGTAGCCCAAAAATTCATAGCTAATGTTCTAATTTGGATTTCTACAAGTACCTCACTGTATCCGCCGGTCATAAAAACCGGATAAACAATAACCAAATGATAGCTTCTGTACCCGCTTGGTTTTGTGTTTTTTATATAATCCCTTTCTTTTATAATTTTTATGTCGTGCCCATCTCTTGCCCTAATCAGGCGGATTACCTTATCTATATCCTCAACAAACCTGCATATGATGCGTATGCCCGCTATATCCTCCATTTTTAAATTTATTTCATCGAATAATATCTTTTTTTTGACGGCTTTATCTATTATACTGTCAATATTTTTAACCCTGCCGTCTACCTGCTCGATAGGGGAATGTTGTCCCATCCGCGTAAATTCCCGCGCAAGGCTGGAAAACTTAACTTTAAGCTCGTCCACAGCTTGTTCATATGGCAATAAAAACTTGTTCCAATAATATGCTTCCAACTGATCGGCCCCCTTGTCAGTTTATACGTTTATATGCCAATATTATTATACCATCCATACGTTAAATTACAACCTTTGTTCTTTCGGCGAAGCGTAAAAATATATACGGATTTATCCAGAAATCTTTATTTGTCAAAGTCGTTTCCGGACTTATACCCACATGTAAATGCACCGGAAAATTCCCCCTTGTGCCTTCCGTTTTACTGTAGCCCGTATCTCCCATAAATCCAAGTAATTCCCCTGCTTTTATTTTTTTTCCTTTTTCCATACCATCGGCGAAGCTGTCGAAATGGGCGTAATAATAGTAATTCCCGTTGTTCGATCTTACACCGATTCTATAACCTCCTCTTTCATTCCATCCGGCTTGTTCAACAACGCCGTCGGTCATGCTTACCACCGGAATCCTCCCTGTTATATTATCCCTGTCCATAATATCGCAGCCCTCATGCGTCCGCTCTCCGCCGTACTCTCTCTTTGCACCGTAGCTGTCACTGTAAGCGTAGTCATCATATCCGTATGGCAACGGAAAATATTTTATTTCTTCTATTATATTATTTAAAAGATCATAATAAGGTTTTACTTTCTTTTGATTGTAACCGGCTTTAATACTTGCATAATTTATAATATATTCGTTTAACTCGATTTCTGTCGGCGTTACTACGCTCTTACTCGGGAAAAAATTTTTTTCTATCGAATAAATAGAAAGCACATCGGTAAATTTTAAATTTTTAATAATAGACAATTCATACAGCTGTTCAAAAGTTTTATACGGTATTTGGAACGAAGCCACATTCGATAACGCAGCGGAAATTTCTTTCTCGCTGTTTTTGTTGTTTAAATATCGCGTTACCGACCAAATAAATATTACAAGCGTTACGATGGCAGCCAAATATATTATCATGTCATCGCTCTTTTTTTTCTTCCCGTATTTTTTACGGTAATAACTCCTGCTTCTTCTTGACATAAAAAACACCCCCTCACTATTTTACTGTGCAAGGGGGCGTTTTATTATATAATTAATTTTTTTATCTCTTCGGGCAGCTCATCAACTTTGCTGTTCATACTTATGGTAAAGTTTACACTGTGGCCGTCAGATAATTCTGTAAGCTTCGCGACGAGCTTTATTAACGATTCATTATCGATCTTGTTAATAATGTTTGTAAGCCCGTCTACAAATATATCAACTATATCGTTATCCTGCGACAGGATACCGCATACAAATCCTACAAATTCCCTGTAATTGTAAAGCGGAAAGCTTCCGGTTTCAACGAATCTAATATCATAATGCAAATCGTATATATGCCTCTTGTCGTCGTCAATGAAAACCAAGTGCCCGTCAGTAGTTTTTGCCGCCGCGTTCGCCATGTCGATTAACCGTTTGGTCTTACCCTCGCCTTTTCCGCCCGCAATAAACTGTATCACTTTAATCTCCTCCTTAGGTGCTAGGCCATAAACCGGCCTATTTAATTTTTTATGTACTACCTACTAATAAATATTCTTTATATAAATCCTAAATCCTTCTTTAAATAAAAATTTTCTTGTCCTGATGTAATTATTTTTATCCTTCTCATGCGGGTGGATTTTTATGTAAAGATAATTTATAATATAATTTGTTACGAAAAAATTTAAGGAGCGTTTAAATGTCTAAGACAAAAAAAAATACGATAACGAAAGCATAGTCTCGCTTAAGGGTGCAGACCGTGTAAGGCTCCGTCCCCGGTGTCATATTCGGCTCCGACGGCGTAGAGGGCTGCCAGCATTCGGTTTTTGAGATTATATCAAATTCTATAGACGAAGCCAGAGAAGGCTTCGGCACACAAATAGAGGTAACACGTCACAAGGATTTATCTATAACGGTTCGTGATTATGGTCGAGGTATGCCCGTCGGTTACAACCAAAAGGAGGAGCGTTATAACTGGGAGCTGCTTTATTGCGAGCTTTACGCCGGAGGAAAGTTTAATAACAATTCGGAGGAAAATTATCAATTCAGCCTTGGGCTTAACGGCCTCGGGCTTTGCTCCACGCAATACAGCTCCGAATATATGGATGTAATAATTTATTATGATGGCACGCGTTACGACCTGCATTTTGAAAAAGGCGAAAACATCGGCGGCCTTAAATCCGAAAAATGCAAGCCGAACGTATCAGGCACTATAACGACATGGCGTCCAGATAGGGAGGTCTTTACCGATATAAATATCCCTCTTTCGTATTTTCAAGAAATACTTAAAAGGCAGGCTGTCGTAAATGCGGGGTTGAAATTTTTGCTTTATGATGAGGAATCAGATGAGCGTTTTACCTACCTTTACGAAAACGGAATATCCGATTATTTAGTTGAAGCTGCGCAATCAACCGGCTTCACTCAGCCGGTATGCTTCGAAAACGAAGCAAAAGGGCGCGACAGAGAGGACAAACCTGAATATAAGCTTAAATTTAAGGTAGCGTTTTGTTTCAGCAACGATATGAACATATTAGAATATTATCACAACTCAAGCTTCCTAGAGCATGGCGGCTCGCCTGATAAAGCTGTGAAATCAGCCTTTATCGCTGCGATAGATGCTTATATAAAAAATAATTCGTTGTATAAAAAAGATGAAAAGAAAATCACCTTCGCCGATATCGAGGATAGTTTAATACTTATATCAAATTCTTTTTCAACCGTCACAAGTTATGAGAATCAGACAAAAAAATCTATAACCAATAAGTTTATTCAAGAATATATGACCGACTATTTAAAAAAGCAGCTTTCGGTCTATTTTATAGAAAATATGTCCGAGGCAAATAAAATAGCCAACCAAGTGCTTGTAAACAAGCGCAGCCGCGAAACAGCCGAAAAAACGCGCATAAACATACGTAAAAAGCTTACCGGTGCGATAGATATAAATAATCGTGTCGAAAAATTTGTCAACTGCCGTTCTAAAGATGTCAACCGCCGCGAAATATATATTGTGGAAGGAGATTCGGCGTTAGGCGCGTGCAAGCTTGGCCGCGACGCAGAATTTCAAGCGATTATGCCTGTGCGCGGCAAGCCGCTTAATTGCCTTAAAGCCGATTATGAAAAAATATTCAATAACGATATAATAACAGATCTGCTGCGTGTGCTTGGCTGCGGGGTAGAAATCAAAGCAAAGCATAATAAAGACTTTGACACCTTCGATCTTGAGCAGCTTAAATGGAATAAAATAATTATTTGCACTGATGCCGATATGGACGGCTTCCATATACGGACGCTCATGCTCACAATGCTGTACCGCCTCGCACCTACGCTGATCAGCGAACATAAGGTATATATAGCGGAATCGCCGCTCTACGAAATAACCTCGGCGAAGAAAACATTTTTCGCTTACACTGAAAAAGAAAAAAACGATATATTAAAAAAGCTTAAATCAAAATATACTGTCCAACGCTCAAAGGGCCTCGGCGAGAACGAGCCCGATATGATGTGGCAAACAACGATGAATCCCGAAACAAGAAGGCTTATCTGCGTTATGCCCGAGGATATAAAAAGAGCGCAAGAAATGTTCGAGATACTTTTGGGAGACAACCTAAGCGGCCGCAAGGATTTTATTGAGGAACACGGCCATAAATACATAGATTTAAGCGAAATATCATAAAACAACTTCGAAAAAGGAGTATTAATTTTGAGTGATAATAACATAATCAACCAAAACGTTACCGAGATACTGGAAAATAACTTTATGCCATATGCCATGAGCGTCATAGTATCCCGCGCCATACCGGAAATAGACGGTTTTAAACCCGCACACAGAAAGCTTTTGTATACTATGTATAAAATGGGGCTGCTAACTGGGAACCGGATAAAATCCGCCGATGTCGTAGGACAAACAATGCGTTTAAACCCTCATGGAGACGGCGCAATATATGAAACGCTCGTCAGGCTTACACGCGGCAACGATGCTCTTTTGCATCCATTTATAGATTCTAAGGGCAATTTTGGCAAGCAATATTCGCGGGATATGGCTTACGCGGCATCGCGCTATACGGAGGTTAAGTTAGATTCTATCTGCGCCGAGCTTTTCAAGGATATAGAAAAGAACTCCGTAGATTATATTGATAACTATAACGGTACAACAAAAGAGCCTGTTTTATTTCCGACAACCTTTCCGAATATATTAGTCACGCCTAATCAGGGCATAGCAGTTGGTATGGCAAGCTCTATATGCAGTTTCAATTTAAAAGAGGTTTGCCAAGCGGCAATAAAATATATACAAAATCCTGAAGCCGATCTTCTCGGAATATTAAAAGCCCCCGATTTTTCCACCGGAGGCGAACTTATTTACAACGAAAAAGAAATGCGCAACATTTACGAAACCGGGCGCGGAAGCTTTAAGGTCCGCGCACGTTACCGTTATGATAAGAAAAACAGTTGTATTGAAATATATGAACTTCCGTATACAACCACGATAGAGGTAATAATTGATAAAATAATAGCGCTTGTAAAGGCGAATAAAATAAAAGAAATAAACGACATCCGTGATGAAACCGACCTTAACGGTTTAAAAATAGCGATAGATATTAAACGCAGCGCCGACCCCGATTTGCTTATGCATAGGCTGTTTTCCATGACTACTTTGTTAGACAGCTTTAGTTGCAATTTTAATGTTTTTGTCGATTCAAAACCCCGAACGCTTGGCGTTAAAGATATCCTTGCCGAATGGTTGAAATTTAGGATGGATTGTATAAAACGCCGTATAGGGTTCGATATAGAACAAAAAAACAGCAAATATCATTTACTTCTGGGGCTTTCCAAAATACTGCTGGATATTGACAAGGCGATAGCCATTATCCGCAAAACAGAAGACGATTCAATGGTAATACCTAATCTTATGCAAGGTTTCGAAATAGATAAGGAACAGGCAGAATTTATAGCCGAAATTAAGCTTAGGAATTTAAATAAAGAATACCTTTTAAACAGGATAAAGGAAATTGAGACTCTTAAAAAAGAAATAGATGAGCTTAAAGAATTGCAACAGAGCGAAGCGAAAATAAAAGCGTTAATATCTTTGCAGCTTAAAGAAATAGCGGCCAAATACGGAAAAGACAGGCGCACAACAATCGTACATTCAGACAAGGTTGTCGAAATTCCTAACGAGGTATTTATCGAGGATTATGCGATAAAACTTTTCCTGACCGATCATAACTATTTTAAAAAAATATCCGCAGCTTCGCTGCGTATGTCCGGAGAGCAGAAGCTCAAAGACGACGACAGGATCATACAGGAGCTTGAAACGACTAACAAAGCCGATATTCTGATGTTCTCGGACAAACATTGCGTATATAGGGTAAAAGCTTACGAATTAAACGATTTAAAAGCAAGCTCGATGGGCGACTACCTAACTAATGTACTTAGTCTTGACGAAACGGAAAAAATAATTTATTTAACAGCTACCACATCCTATGCCGGTTATATGCTGTTTGGTTTTGAAAACGGTAAATTTGCCAAGGTATTATTAAGCGGCTACGAAACCAACCGCAAAAAATTAATTAACGCATATTCAAATAAATCAAAACTGGTATCTATCGAATATATAGAATCGGATACCGATTTTGCGGCAATTCGTGATAATGACAAAATGGTTTTGTTCGGAACCTCACTAATCCCTGAAGCTCAAGCAAGAAACGCGGTAGGTGTGCAGGTTTTAATTTTAAAGAAAAAAAACAGCCAAATGACAAAGGTCATGCGTAAAGAAACCTTGACCGAGAGCGACGCGGAATATTACCGTACTGACAAAATTCCATCATCCGGACGTTTTTTAGTATAGCGTTTTTTTATATTATAAGTTATAATTTAAAATACGCCAAAAGGTAATCGGAATATCTCCGATTATCTAACTAATCTTGGGAGGCGGCATTTGTGATTGATTTATTTGAAGGTTTAGAAAAACTCGGTTTTAAGGATACTAAAGGCGTAGATTTATATAAAAAGGAATCGCCTAAAACCCTTAAAAAAGAAGAAGCGGCATTAAATCCTGAAAATTTGCTTTATTTTAAAGAATATGAATGTCCGGTATGCGACGGTAAATTTAAAAATAGCGTAGTTAAACTTCGAATGGCAAAGCATATAAAATCCGATACCGATTTAAGGATGTATTTTGAGCCTATAGACCCTATGTATTATGATATTATTCTCTGTTCGTTATGCGGTTATGCTTCGCTTTCTGCTACTTTTAACCGTATTACATCACGACAGGTTGATAAGATAAAAGCTGGTATTACAGAAAAATACAAACCTCGCGAATATCCGCTGCTATTATCGCTTGACGACGCTATAGAGCGTTATAAAATGGCGCTTTTAAACGCTTTTGTAAAAAGCGGCAAAGACGGTGAAAAAGCTTATCTTTGCTTAAAGCTTGCATGGCTTTATCGTGAGGTTCCCGATCCTCTTAAGGAAAGAACATATCTTGGTTCTGCATTAAAAGGCTTTGAAAGTGCGTATGCAAACGAAAACTTCCCGATATGCGGTATAGATGAAACTACATTGACTTATATGCTCGCAGATATTGCAAGAAGGCTCGGCCAAGATGATACCGCTTTAAGGTACTTAAGCCGCATAATAACTAATCAAAGTGTTCCTCAGCGGATCAAGGACAAGGCCGCCGATATAAAAAACCTTATACGCGGAGCCGAAACATCGTCAAGACCATTATCTGCGCCTACGCCGGCACCTAAAGCTGCCGCTGCCGCAGGTAAAAAAGCGCCGCACGAGTTACCATCTATTCTTAAAAAGAAATAAAAATTAAAAATCCAGCAATTTTTTAAGCGCGGCTTCGAAGGCGGTATCGTCCTCAAGGCTGCGCTTTCTTGCGTTTGGGTGTTTCCCGCCGCTTCTGCGGATTTTTTGGTTTATGTGGCGCTCAAACAGCAGCCTGTCCATATTTGTGTTACTGTATATCATTCCGTTTTGATTAATGGCTCTTGCGTTTTTCGCAAGAGCCATTGCCGCAACTCCAAAATCCTGTGTAACAACTATATCATTTTCATGCGTGAGGTTGATTAATTTTATATCCACACTATCACGCGCCTTATCTACGGTTATTACAGTGCTATAACCGTCGTTAAGCTCATGGCTCGTATCTATAACCATCACGACCGGCACGCCCTATCTTGGCAAGCCTGACTATTATTTGCTTAACCGGACAAGCGTCCGCATCCACAAGAATCTGCATTTATTACCATCCTTCATTCCAGTTGTGATATACATTCTGAACATCGTCGTCATCGTCAAGCAGGTCTATCAGCTTATTCATTTTTTTTATATCGTCCTCCGATGTTATATCGGCGTATGTTTGCGGTATCATAGTGACAGCCGCGTCCATGATAGATATACCGGCGTTTTCAACAGCTTCGCGCACCGCATTGAAGTTTTCGGGCGCGGCTAATATTTCGTAACCCTCGTCCTCGGCGTTAAAATCGGAGGCTCCGGCGTCGAGGCATAACAGCATCAGCTCATCCTCATTAATACTTCCATCCTTCTCTATCATAATTTGTCCCATTTCGTCAAACATATACGATACGCAGCCCGATGTGCCCATGTTGCCTCCGCCTTTTGTAAAAGCGCTTCTAACATTGGCCGCCGTCCTGTTTTTATTATCCGTCAGAGCCTCAACTATAACTGCTACGCCGTTTGGCCCGTAACCCTCGTAGACTATTTTTTCATAGTTTACATCGTTAAGGTTCCCTGCCGCTTTTTTAATACAGCGGTCTATCGTGTCGTTAGGCATGTTGTTGGATTTGGCCTTGGAAATAACATCCTTAAGCCTGCTGTTTGCGAGCGGATCAGCCCCGCCGGATTTTACGGCAACGGCTATTTCGCGTCCTAGCTTTGTAAAAATTCTTCCTCGCGTTGAATCGGCTTTTTCTTTTTTATGTTTTATGTTTGAAAACTTTGAATGTCCCGACATCTTGTCGTTCCCCCTTATATAACAATGGATTACCGGCGGCAATGCACCGATTATGCTTTATATAATAACAGGGTTTTATGAGTTTCTCAATATATTTACAATTCCA
Source organism: Holotrichia oblita (assembly GCA_023690525.1). Lineage (NCBI taxonomy): Eukaryota > Metazoa > Arthropoda > Insecta > Coleoptera > Scarabaeidae > Holotrichia > Holotrichia oblita. Next base: position 215,006 of record JALQSN010000021.1, on the reverse strand, counting down.
TTTTGCATTAAATCAAATTGCATGTATAATATAATAATTCAGGATAGAAAATATATACATTGGAGGAGATTTTATAAAAAGAACGATGGCACTGTTTTTATGTTTTATTTTAACTACTTCCACGGCATGTAAAGTATATGCCGCGAAGATAGGCGATGTTGTGGACTATGTGCTTTATACCGATATTATCACATATATAAACACGTATCCCATTAATTCTTATAACATTGACGGTTATACCGTCATAGTAGCAGAGGATTTGAGAGAATATAATTTTAATGTTGAGTGGGATGCGGAAAAAAAGGCTCAAGAGCAATGCCCGTATTGTATTCGGATATAAAAGTATATTGTGATGGGCAATTAATTCGCAGTCATAACATTGACGGACGAACTGTTATATATGTCGATGATTTTGTGAAAATATATCCTGCTTCACCGGTATGGTCAAACGAAGACAGAACGCTGCGTCTAACAATAAACCCGCCGCAGCAAAGCACTAACGTATGGGTATATAAAAATATCAACCCATATTATGACAACACTATTGATTCTATTACTAAAGGATTTTCTTTTGAAATGGAAAATCAATCGGAAGGCGATGAAATTAATTTTAAAATGAGTGGTTATGGCGGTGATTATAAAGCAATAGATGCAATTAATGTTTCAAATAAAGGTATTTCTTTTAGTATTTATCAACAGGTTAAAGTTTTGGGTGATGTTGACGGATTGAGGAGCTGCGCTAATATTGTGTACGGCAGCAGGCTTTATATTAACGCTCCCGAACGGCGCGAAGCGTTGTCAAAAAAACTAAGGGTTTATATTAACGATACGCCGGTAAACGGTGAGCTTGCATATAGTCAAGGAAATGGCCATTCAGATTTTCAATTTAATTATGATGAATTTAAAAATATTAATGAAATACAAACTCTACGCATTGAAGTTGGAAGTCAAATAAAGAACAGGTAACCGCAAATTTTGTGGTAATCTGTTCTTTTTATTTTTGGTAGCTTTTCAATTCATTTGCTTTTCTGTGATAATTATTTCCACTCCGGTTTCCCTTATTTTTATAAGTTCATCTTGAACCGCGTCCCAATCTGTAATTAATAAATCAAATTTATTAGTATCACAAACTTTTATAAATGCTTTGAAACCGATTTTTTGATTTGGCATCATTAAAACTCTTTTTCGGGAATTTTCTATAACAGCGCGTTGAAAAGTTGCCGTTTCATCTGTACCGTTTGAAAATCCGAACGACGCATCGTATCCGCCCCCTGTCATCAAGCATAAATCGAAGTGCATATTTTTTACGAAGGCTGTCGCGAAGCTGTCTACAAGCGACGCAGTTGAATGCATCCGCATCTTGCCGCCGGTTATATAAACGTTAATGTTATCCCAGAATTTTAACGCATCAGCCAGCGAAACAGAATTAACAACAAGCGTGTATTTTATATCCTTGGGCAAATAACCTAACATAATAAAACCAATAGATCCGCTTGTAAGATACACGATGTCACCTTCGCGTATAAGCCCTGCACCTTTTTTTGCTATAGCAGCGTAGTTGTCAAAAATTTTAAAATTTTTTATATCTCTATCCCTAGGCGGGCAGTAGCCTACCTGTTGGATAGGTATAGCCCCTCCATGCGTCCGTTTTAACAACCCACGTTCTTCCAAAAGGCGTAAATCCCGACGTGCTGAATCTACAGAAACGTCGAAATTATCTTGTATCTCTCCGATTGAAATCCTTCCGTTTTCTTTGATAATGTTTAAAATTGCTTGATGTCTTTCTTCAATAAACATAAAAAGCCTCCTTTATTCATCTTTGTTAATATTATATCATGTATATTAATGTTTGTAAAGCATATATATTATTATTCGTTGACATTCATTAATTTTCATTAATATGATTTGATATTTTTCATTAATAAAATAATTATTAACTTGGAATAAACTTAAGTTTATTGTAAACTAAGGAAGTACGTCGATATTATTACATTCACCATCAGAAAGGAAGGAACGTATGTTAAAAGTAAATTTTTATAATTGCGGTGATATAAATGATGTATTATTAAAATACGCCGTCATTGTATGCAGTTATAATAATGAATGGGTATATTGTAAACATAAAAAAAGAGATACATGGGAAATCCCCGGCGGCAGGAGAGAGGTCGGCGAAGACATATTAAAAACAGCAAAACGCGAGCTTTTTGAAGAAACAGGAGCGGTTGAATATAACTTGGAGCCCGTATGCATATACGCTGTCGAAACAGATGGGGAAAGTTTCGGTATGCTTTACTACGCTGAAATAAAAAGGTTTGAAAAGCTTCCCGAAAGCGAGATTGAATTAATAAATTTCTTTAATGATGAGCCTGAAAACCTTACTTACCCTGCTATACAGCCGAAACTGCTGCAAAAGGTTAAACAGATAAAAGGGCGGAAGGCGGGTTAAAATGCTTCTTACATGCGGACAAGTTACAAAATATTTTGGTGATAACAAAGTTATCGAAAATATATCTTTTACGTTGGATGAAAAAGAAAAAGCCGCTTTGATCGGCGTGAATGGTGCAGGCAAGACGACCTTATTAAAAATAATAACTGGCGAACTGCTGCCGGACGATGGTTTTATATCCTCCAGCACATCCATTGGTTATCTTGAGCAAATGGCGGATTCATGCCCTGAAAACACCATTTATGAAGAGATGCTGACAGTTTTTAATGATTTAATAGAAATGGAAAATGCGTTAAGGGATATGGAACAGCAAATGGCAGGCTTAAGCGGTATTGAGCTTGAGCGTACTATGGAAAGATACGGCAGGCTCTCGCATGAATTTGAGGACAGGAAAGGTTACGAATATAAAAGCAGAATACGCGGGGTCATAAAAGGTTTAGGGTTTAGCGATGAAGAATCCAACCAACCCTTATCCGAGCTATCCGGCGGGCAAAAAACACGCGTTTCTTTAGGTAAGCTGCTTTTAAAAAATCCCGAACTTCTGCTTTTAGACGAGCCGACAAACCATTTAGACATCACGTCGATAGAATGGCTTGAGGATTTTCTGCGTAATTATCAGGGCGCAATACTACTGGTTTCGCATGACAGGTATTTCACCGACAGAGTGGCGACAAAAATTATTGAGCTTGAAAATGCAAAATCAACCGTATATAACGGTAACTACACATATTATGCAAACAAAAAAACAGCCGACAGGGAGATCCATTTAAAACATTATATCAACCAGCAAAAGGAGATACGACGACAGGAGGAAGTTATACGCACACTTAGGTCGTACAACAGGGAAAAATCTATTAAGCGAGCTGAAAGCCGCGAGAAGATGCTTGAAAAAATGGAACGTGTAGAAAAACCGGATAATGAACCAGATAAAATGCGTATTACATTAAAACCAAAACGTGAAAGCGGTAATGATGTATTATATTTGGAAGATGTAACGAAATCCTTTAATGAGCTTTTGTTCAAAAACGTCGGGTTTGATATAAAGAAGGGTGAAAAAGCGGCATTAATAGGGCCTAACGGTATCGGAAAAACGACCCTGCTTCGTATCATCCTTAACAAACTGCCTTGCGACAGCGGAATAATTAGGCTCGGCGCGAATGTCCATATCGGTTTTTATGACCAGGAGCAGCAGGAGCTTAATTCGGAGCTCTCTATATTTGATGAAATATCGGAATGCTTTCCGAAACTGACCGCAGGCGAAATAAGGAATACTCTAGCCGCGTTTGTGTTTACCGGCGACGATGTGTTTAAAAAAATAGATTATCTTAGCGGTGGCGAACGCGGACGTGTTGCTTTAGCAAAAATCATGCTTGCTGGTGCGAATTTTTTAATATTGGATGAACCGACAAACCATTTGGATATTTATTCAAAGGAAATACTTGAGGATGCATTAAGACGATTCACAGGCACGGTTTTATATGTATCTCACGATAGATATTTTATAAACAACACCGCTAATAAAATAATCGAAATGACCGAAGAAGGTGTCCATATCTATTGGGGAAATTACGATTATTATATGGAAAAAAAGCTGGAGCGCAGACTGGAAGAAACAGACAGCAGTAGGGCATCCGCAAACCCCAAAAATGAACATTTGCGTAAGAAGGAGCAGGAAAGCGAGCAGCGGCGCAAAAATACGCTGCTTCAAAAAACGCAAAAAGAAATTGAAGCAGCCGAGAAAGAGCTTGAAGAACTTGACGGAAAATTATTTTTACCGGAGGTCGGCACAGACCCTGAGCTTTCGCATCAGCTTTACACAAAAAAACAGGAGCTTGAAGCGCTCCTGTATAAGCTTTATGAAATAATATTATAAAACGCTTTCCAGCTCTTTTTCGTTTATTGTTTCGTTTTTTAATAATAATCCGGCGACGGCGTCAAGCTTGTCGCCGTTTTCGTCCAACAACCTGCGTGTTTCATTATACAGCCTGCGTATATGCTCCGAGCATTCGGCGAAGGTATCGATTTTTTCAGAAAATTGGGCTGTGCTGATAAGCCCTGATTTTTCGCTCATACCGTATTTCATCACATAATCGCGGATCAAGCTTGTAGATTTTTCTATATCGTTAGCTGCGCCTGTGGTTATATGCTCGCTGCCGAAAATTTTTTCCTCGGCGGCGCGTCCGGCTAAATCAACCATTATTTTCGCTTCTATCTCTTTTTTTGTGTAGTACATCTTATCCGGCGGTATGCTGACGCAAAACCCGCCCGCGCCTTTAGTACTTGGAATTATCGTTATTTTACTAACAGTGTTCTGCGGCGCAACGAGCTTCGATACAAGCCCGTGGCCTGCCTCATGGTACGCCGTAATCCGTTTGTCCCTGTTTTCAGCGTCTTTTTTAGGGCTTCCGGCTACTATCGTATAATAGGCATTATCTATATCCTCAAGCGTGATAAATTCGCCGCCCTTTTTTGCGGCGTTTATGGCCGCTTCGTTTACTAGGTTCTCGAGCATTGCTCCGCTAAAATATACGGTTTGTCCGGCTATGTAATCAATATCAACATCTGGGCTTAGCGGCTTGTTTTTTATGTATAGTGCGATAATTTTCCGCCGAGATGCCAAATCCGGCAACCCAATTTCGATTTGTCTATCGAAACGTCCGGGACGCAGCAACGCATCATCCAGTATATCAAGACGATTTGTAGCAGCTATAACTATAATGCCGCTGCGCTCGTTAAAACCTGACATTTCGGTCAGCAACGCATTAAGCGTCTGATCACGCTCATCGTTTCCGCCAACCGCAGCCGCGTTTCTTTTCTTGCCAAGCGCGTCGATCTCATCTATAAAAATAACACATCTGCCACATTTTCTAGCTTTTGCGAAAAGCTCACGTATTCTCGAAGCCCCGACCCCCACATACATCTGCACAAAATCAGAACCACCTACCGAGAAAAACGGAACCCCCGCCTCTCCTGCGATAGCTCTTGCCATCAAGGTTTTGCCTGTGCCCGGGCTGCCGTAGAATAATATCCCGCGTGGCATTCTCGCCCCGTATTTTGCGTATTTATCCGGATTGCGAATAAAATCTATTATATCGGCGACGCTTTCCTTGGCCTCTACATTTCCCGCTATATCACAAAAGGTAACTTCTCCTGCTTTTTCAGAAGAGATTTGCTCTGTGTCTAAAGCCATAGCATTTTTAACGCCGCCTCTGTTCATCGTCTTTGATACATAGTAAAACCCAAAAGCAAAAACTGACATTGTAATAACCGATTGAGCTATCGACAAACCTGACGATGTTTCCGCGACACCTACGCCATTTAAAAGAAGATATTCTTTAAACCACGCGCTTCGGGGGTTATCGGTTTCGTACCTCGCACCGCTTATTTCAAAACGTATACTCGCTCCATCGGATAAAGAAACGCTGTCTACTTCCCCTGCTTCGATAAGTTCTATAAATTCGTTATAAGCAATAAACTCCGGTTTGTTTTCATTTATTATTAAAGCTGTGAACAAGGCTGCAATTAATATAAACACAGCTATGCCTAACTTTTGTTTTAAACTTTTCATAAGACACCTCCTGGATGTATGAGCGGGTTTAACCCTCGTATACATAGAGTATATCTTATTTATAACTAAAATTCTAATGTGAGTTGTTGGAATTTATACGCCTTTGATAATTAAGGAAGTGCGTCGAAATTAGTTGAACAGTATTTTGGAAATTACCAACTGTTTTAAGGTAATTTCCAAAATACATTGTTCAACTTATTAAGAAGTGCTTCCTATGACAAAAATAAATTTTGCAATTTTTATTATTTGTTTGAAGATAATAGTTCTTTCGCAATATCTTCTGTTGTTCCAATAAATTGATTAACTTGAGGCAGCCAATAAAAAGAGGATGTATTATCATCACACTTGAAGTATTTATCATCAATATGGCATAAATATATTTTTTTATTTAAAGCAATCGCAATTCCAAATTCAGTATGTGTACCTCTGCCTTGTGGTGTAAGTACAATAACAATATCCGCATCTTTTACGCCATTATACTCATTTATGCCAATTATTTCTAAAGTCTTACAATCAGTCGCTTTCATCGAACCATGAGTTGTCCAATCATAAGTATGTACCCAACCGGCAGATTTTAAAATCCCAGATAGCTCGCTTACTTGCTTATAATTTTCCAATCTTGAAGCAATATAAAATTTCATATTATCAACCACCTACTATTATAAATTAACATTGTAACTAACCACTATCTTTAGTCCCCCTAGTCGGTCCGATTGTATAAATACCATTTCATTCCTCATAGGTAATTATGGCGAAATAAATATGTTGCTTATAATCGGCAGTTTGTTATGTAATTACCAATTAATTATATGCAAACACTCCGACTATTTTTTTACTCTATATTAAAGCCAAAACAAGTATAAACACTCTTTTTTTTGAAACCAAGTTTTTCTGCCGTTTTAGCAGATGCTATATTATGAGCAGAGCATTCCCAAAATGGCTCCTTTCCTCTTAAAAGAATTTCGTTAAGAACAGAACAGGCAGCAGCGTAAGCATAGCCCTTTCTTCGATAGTCCGACAAAGTTTCTATCCCTACTTCATAGTAACTATCAGAGAGAAAACTGCTGTAGCTTAATGAAACTGCAATATTATCTTCTACGCAACAGTAGCCTATCCCTTTCAATAGAAATTCATCTATAGAGTGCCAATATTGACTTATAGTTTCTTCTATAAGGTTTGTGTTTAATCTTGATGAAAGCAAATATGAATCAACTAAATATACTTTTTGCAAATTTTCATAACCGCTGTTTATGCTGCCTACATCATAATAATAAAGATTTTGCTCCCATTTATGAAACTGCTTTACAGAAATTAATTCACAAAAGGAATGGTTTAGTGTTTCATTAATGCAATTTACTTCAAAGCTTGTATGTCCTTGCTTTTTTAGAAACGGTATCATATATTCATCAACAAACAATACAAAATTATTAGTGAAATGCTTCGACAGAACATCTCCAATAATGCCAAAGCCTGCTATTCCCTTAGACCAAATTACGGCAGTAAGAGGATTTTCAATACTGTCTATAAATATTTCGCCGGGATTATAGCCATCAATAACGGATAAGAAAGCATTACTGCTTATTTTTCGGTTAATCATGGGATTTATTTTATCATAATGACACTTATCTAACTTGTACATAAGAAACTATCCCTCCGGTAAAATAAAATAGTATTAAGCTGTGATTTTCCCATTACATAGATTGCTCTTCCTTCGCCATATCCCCCTATGGCGAAGATAATTTATATAATTACGTTTTAATAATAAAATATACCTTAACATTAAATTGCTTATTAGGTGCATTTTTGTAAAAATACAATATTAACATTTTCGTTAAGCGGCTCATGTTTAAATATTTTATATCCATTTTTAATATATAAAGATAAATTTTTAGCACTCTTATCACTTGTAAACAATTCAAACTTTACATTAGGATATAATTTTTCGGCGGCTGACAGCAAGGCTGTTCCAATTCCTTGATTCTGGTGCGACGGATTAACTATCAATCTGCCTATATATAACGTGTTTTCCAATAAATGTACCCGAACAGACCCAACAATTTCGCTTTTATCAACAGCTTTTAATATTACACCTTCTTTAAAATCTTCTGTTATGCCGTCAAGCGTTTGGATTAAGGGTGGTATTGAATAATCTTCGACTAATTCTGCCTCGCTTTGATAAGCAAGTTTTTGCAAAGCAAGGATGGACGGCAAATCAATTACTTCTGCCTTGATTATATTTAACATTCTCAATGCACTCCAATATGTTTAATAATATTATTTAATCTCAATATATCATTTGGGATGATTTTTAATGTATGCCTTTCATCGCCTGAACCACCATAAATATAGTCGTTATCTAAAAGAAAATCGTCAAATACACATGGCAAATCATGTCCAATAAGAGGGATAGCACCTATCTCATATTCAGTTGCTATTTTTACTGCTTCTTTTTCAGCAAATTTTAGTTTTGATAATCCTAACGCTTGTTTTATCGCCTTAAAGTCAATTCTGCCTCTTTTTGAACTAACTATAAACGCCACAAGACCTTGCTCAGTGTCCATGACATAGGTCGGTGCCGCTTTATCTATATCAAAATACCTTGCGGCATCCTGTGTGGAAATAATTGGATTATCATGTGCTATTATTTCAAAATTACAATTATTCTTCTTGAGAAATTTATGTAGCTCAGAAATAGTAAACATATAATTGTAAACATCCTTTTCTGTGTAAAATATTATTTCGCTACGTAATATCAAAACCTATGATTATCTGTAGCTAACAATTCATAAGTTATTGTTTCCTTCGCCATATCCATATTTGGTAAAGAAAAATTATTTGCTATTGCAAAATTTATTTGAAAAATGCCGCCTACCCAATACCATGAAAATGTTTTACGTTAAACATTTTCGAGCAACCTAAGCCTACATAAAATTATTTAAATTACTCAGGTATTCATAGCATAAATTTTTTTACAAAGATATTATAATAAAATTCAACATGAGGTCTATCTGTAACGCTTAATTAACTTAAACTGAGAAACCAAATTATTAAACATATCTGCTTGACTAGAAAGTTCCTCGCTAGTAGCCGCCATTTCCTGTGATGTAGATGTATTACTCACTGTTACGTTAGAAATTGCAGACACACCATCCTGTATTACATGCAAACTATTAGCTTGATTTCTGGAAAGCATAGAAATCTGGTTGATTATGCCAGACACTTCAGAAATGTTTGCAACAATTTTTTCAAGCGATTTAGCAGTTATATTGGCAATTCTCGTTCCTTCGCTTGCTTTAAGTAAAGAGCTTTCTATTAAAGCAGTAGTTTCCTGTGCCGCTTTCTGGCTTCTGGCGGCGAGGCTTCGTACTTCTTCCGCCACAACGGCAAAGCCTTTGCCCTGTTCTCCGGCCCTGGCTGCTTCAACCGCCGCGTTAAGTGCAAGCAGATTTGTTTGGAAAGCAATATCTTCGATTACTTTTATAATTTTTGAAATACTTGCCGATGCTTCGTTAATCTCGTTCATAGCGACAAGCATGGAGATCATTTCATTATTACCTTCTACTGCATTATCTTTTGTTAAAATAGCCAAAGTATTGGCGGTATCAGCAATATTAGCCGTATTGCTGGTTTCATTTGTAATATCATTTAATGCCATAGTTAGTTGGTTTATTACTGTGCTTTGTTCTAATGCACCAGATGCCAATATGCTGCTGCTTTCTGATAACTGCCTTGCGCCTGTTGTAATCAACGCCGATGAATCAGATATTTTTTGCAACACATGGTTCAACGTTTCTATTATGTTTTCGAGGGACAACTTTATCTGCTTAAAATCACCCTTAAATTCGCTATTAATTTGCAAATCAAAGTTAGAGTTAGACATATTATTAAGTATAAAATCAATTTTTTCTATATATGAATTTAGGCCACTTATCGTGTTGTTTAAAGCACTTTTCATCATAGCGTGTTCGCCTTTGTAGTTACCGGTTACCTTAGTTTTTAAATCACCTTCCGACATACTGCGTAATACAAGAGCTACTTCGTCGATTGGTTCTAAAATAGCGTCTAACAACGAATTTATACCCATAGTAAGCTCTGCCCAACAACCCAAATATTTGGATGAATCCATTCTTGTGGTTAAATCACCTTCCACTGCAAGTTGAACTTGATTTTTAACATCTGTACTTATCCCTGTTAAGTTAGCCCGTAAATTTCGCAGCGCTTGGGTCAGAAGAAATTTTTTTCCGGGCAACACTTGAATATCTGTGTTTAAATCTCCATCTACAAATTTATTCGTTACTGCAATAAATCCTAGGTTTTCGGTGCAGATATCATCGGCCATTTGATTTATTCCAATAGCTAATTTTGCGAAATAGCCATCAAATTTGCCAGTATCAACACGTGCATCAATTTCGCCTATGCGGAAAGCTTCCACAATGCCGTTAGTATCTTTAATAAGCTCTCCAACAACATGAATGATTTTATCAATATCCCTTGACAATTCACCTATTTCGTCTTTTCTGTTTGTGGCTACGACTATATCCAGATTACCCTTTGCCACTTCCTCCATGCCGTTCTTTACATGCTTAATTGCTTTTTCTATAGCAAAACCCAGAGCTATGCTTACCAGGAGAAAGAAACCACTCGAAATCGCCAAAATTAAAACCATATTATTAGTAGATTTTTTACTTTCAGTAATACTGATTACTGAAGTATTCTCCACCTTCTTGATTGTATACTCGTATAAAGCACTGATTGCGTTAGTTGCTGGTTCTGCGTAGTCGAACGCCAATGCTTTAAGAGCCTCGTTAGCTTCGTTAATCTCCTTTTTCCCACAAATCCTTTAACTTTTTCCAAATTGTTGAAATAACTATCTAAATTTGTTTGAATATCTTTCATTGATGTTATGTAGTGATCTTCGTCGTTTGCACCTTTAACCGAAGATAAAAATTTTGTAGCAGTGTCTGACGTGCGCTTTTTGGTTTCATCCATTGATTGACGCGCTTTTTCCTGCATCTGTGGATTATCCCAAAACAGGATATAATCTCTAATGGCAAGCTGGTTCATAGTAAAATTTGATTTTAATTGTTCCAGATGTTCCAGCGGTAGGATTTGTTTCTCATATATCTCCTGCACTGTTTCGTTTGAACGATACATATTATAAATTCTAGTATACCTACAAAGATAGTGAAACCAATTAAAACTATAAATGATGTAGTAAATTTATAACGCATTCTCGTATCACTAAATATGCGCATCACATTTTTCCTCCCAATTTTTAAATATTAATACTTTGGTATATAATATCTATCGCTTTTTGGTATGAATCAACTTTATACACTTCAAAATACTTTAAAAACTCAGCGGTCCACATGTCCATTTCTTCTTTAATGTCACTATCCACTTCCATTATAAAAACAACTACTTTACATGATGTTTTAGACATGGATGGAAGTAAAATCGTGAATCCCCACTCAACATCCTCTTTTTCATCTTCGAAACCATTTCGAGCATCAATAACAAGGTTGCTGTTAACATATTTCTGCAAAGCATTAAATGCTGCAAGTGTAGTATTTCTGTAATCATCAAAACTGCATTTTTGTTTCCACGTAAGTAATATGATATTATCTTCTTCCATATATTTTACATTTCCATACAAGCTGTCGTAAATATCTTGTGCCATATTTTAACCCCTTTCATAATTCGCCATTAGTATTGTATAAATTCGCTATGTTATAACTAAATTTATGATTATACGTAGCAACAATTTTTAGGTTATGAATGATTTCCTTCTAAAGGTAACTTAACATAATAATGTCTTTTTAACCATGCAGCTAATCCATCCAAACCGGGGAAAACAATTCTTTCGTTGACGTTCATTTGGTCGAGCATATCCCGAATATTCCATTTAACTTCTTTTTTTATTATTAATTTTGTAGTTTTTTTTGTGTATTTTTCAAGACATGTTGTTAAATCGCATATGTTGTTCGGAATTATTGAAAATAATGAGTATTGATTGATTATCCTAGAATCAATGGAAGGAGGCTCCATAAAGGCAAAAATTCTTTCGCCCATATCAGAATCATATATATCTAAATCACTAACTATGTTTTCAAGCATATCAACAGTAAAAACAAATGAATGATGTTCCTGTAGTTTTCGTTTATATTTTTCGGGTAGTAAGTTATTAATTTCGGTTACATTTACTTTCCAAACAACAGAATCAAACTTATCTAAATCGTCTAGCGCAGCATTTTCCGTCGCAAAATGCAGTCCGATTAAAGGCGAGTAAGTCCAATCCATCAAACGCGTAGGAAGACCATGATGCTGACCTATTATCATTTGTCTCCAAATGGAAGTTGTTAATTCTGGTTTTTCCTGTGATGCGTATTTTGAAAAGTTTCTTAATATACTTCCCTCAAGATATGATTTATCTTTACAATTTCGTCTAAAACTCGTTTCTAATCCATAATTACAATTATTAAGCCCGCGAAACACATAGGATGACCTATTACGTTCTACACGATCACTATATGAGTCTTCAAAAAGACAATCAAGTGCTTCAGAAAACGAATCAACTACGATAGTTTTATACACAACAGCAGTCCTTTCGTAAAATATATTCTTTCCAATAATTAAATTCTAAATAAAAAGCCATTTGATCCGTAAATGTATCATGCGGCGGGATTATATTATCTTGATAACTCATTTCATCAAACACATCATATCCACAATTACGTAAATCTACCGCAGTTGCATTTCGGGCATTGGCATGTATTGCTACTAATAATTGATGATATTCAGGTTTAACGATTATTTGGCCATCATCTATCCATCCATATTCCCCATGAAGTATAAACCGTACTTGATTAAACAATCGTTCTTTACGTATGAATATCTTTATTTTATCGTAAACCAAACCTGTTAGTTTTATGATCTTTTGAATGTTAACATATACTTCCTGAGCTAATTTTTGGGAATGATCTACCGGAACATCAGCTTCCCAGTCATAACGAACGATATTGTTTTCTTCTTCGTAAGCATAAAGTTCATTATCAACGTTATTTATGTTTTCCGGTATTGCTGCGTTTAGAAACGTTTTATAATTATCAAACGCTATTTGTCTTGACCCAAAACACCGATAAAATAAAGTTGTTCCACTTATAGAGCCATGTACGGATGCTGATTGTGTATGTAATAACCAATACTTTAATTCTTCATTTGGGAGAAAGTCCATTTTTGTTTTACGACCCGTACAATACCCACTGAAAAAGAAGTCGATATAATCGAAACGGTTAGAACCAACATATAAAACCGGTCTATTTATCATTTTTTGTAATAATAAAAAAGCTTCTTTGTCTTGATTTTCCATCCTTTCGCCGATTGTTATGTTCGTCAATTTTACCACCTGCCTTATATCAACCACAAAGCAGGACGAACGCCGCCGTCGCGTTCCGGACCAAAGTTACGGAAGAAAACACTGTTCCCATTAATACCCACGCAACCTCCCGGTTTGCCGTGGACATACGCGGCAACGCGATTAATGCGTCCGGGCGAACGAAGCCACCACCAATAATTACGGCCCATAAACTGCGCTATTCGTTTGCTGTTGTTCTCATCCTTCTTTTGGAACCAATATTTTTGATTTTCGCTACGGTTGTGTAATTTTTCACTGCTATCGCCAAAATATTTACACACTACATCTTCAATGTCTAATAAAAATATACGATCTTGCGTATCTTCGCCGCCGTTTGTGCCAAACCACGGATTGTTTAAATTTTTATTTGTTACAGTAAGTATTCTTTTTTTATTAGCCTCATCGAATGTATCGTAAAATTCACCGTTAAGATATTTACGCAAATCGCATTCAGCCCACGTTATATCTTTATAAACATTATGATAAGGACGTTTTTGTATAATATCTTCGGTTATAATTAATGCCGCGCTATTTTGTATATCAAGCACGCGCCATTCGTATCTGTCAAATAATATCTTATCTCCTGTCTGCATATCTGCTCCCCTTATTAATTCCAATTTTTATTCCCATGTCTTCAGTTGCGTTATATCAAAAGTCCACTCCGGTGTAATTAGTTTATCGCTTATATCAGCGGTATACCAAGGCGAATCTTCCCCGTTTCCTTTTAAAATTTGGATATCCTGCGCGGGCATGTAGCTCTGAGCCAGCATAAAGATTTTTTCGCCGGTGCTTTCATTCGCAGCCATATCGACAACAATAACACAATGCCCCGGCGAACCGCCGATGATAAATACATCGCCTATCGCTATTTCGTCAATATTTTTTGAAATCAATTCTTTTTCCAGCGAAAGTGTGCTGCTATAGGCATATACAATATCAAGATATTTTTGAAAACTCTCATAAGAATCGTTGTTGCGATTATTTTTTACCCATGAAACATTATTACCATCAACCGAAACACCATATCCATCCGCCCATTTTGAATAATCAGCGGTGAAGCCGCTTACAAAATTGAAACTTATTTTATTTTTTTGTCCGATTGAATAAAGATATTCTGCCCTCAACCGCATGACGGCGTCGGCGCATTGTTGCAAATCCCTGTCGCCAAGCGAATAATCCACAACAGCCATATAAACGTCACGCGTTTTTTCTCTTCCGTCAAAATACTTGACCTTAGAGCCTTCCGGCTTAATTGGAAGCGATTGCAAAAACTCTTCAAAGCTGCCCGCTTCGCTTTCTATTCGTATAAATCCGGCAGGGGGTAAAAAACGTTCTTTCAAAGTTTTCCCATCAGGATTAATTAAGGAAACAGGCTCTATTATAAGTGCGGGAGGAGGCGTTTCCATAACCGGCGTTATTGGAGTAGCCGCAGAAGAAAACGAAATTATATCCTGCGGCGCAGGGGTAACGTCCTCCGTCTTACCGGATATTAAACAGCTTGTTAATACAAAGCATGTCATTATTATTGAAGCCGTGTTCTTAATTTTATTATGTTTATTCATTAAACCCTCCTTCTATTTACAAGTTTTTTATTGTGCGCAAATAATATTTAAGCAGATTTTGCACTATACTCCCGGGTGTCATCACATCGACAGCGTTTTCCAACGAAAACCATCCCGCATCATCAACTTCTTTTGAAATATTAAATTCCGCTTTTTTTACTTTGCAAACAAACCCGAACATTAAGTTATCTCTCCGTTCGTAATAAAAACTTTTTATGTATTCAACATTTATGACCTCTAATCCAAGTTCTTCTTCGACTTCTCTTTTCGCAGTTTCTTCTATATTTTCGCCTTGTTTCACATATCCTGCTATTCCCACATAATTACTTGAAACATAACTTTGTTTTATCAGCGCTATTTCATTATCTTCGTTAATAACAAGGCATAATACGCATGGGTATGAAAAGCTGAAAAACGGCCTTTTACATGACGTACAAAACGGTACATCGCCTTCATCGCCTATCTGCTTCATGTTAAGTTTTAAACCACAATCTGGACAATATTTAAAAACCATCTAATCAACCTCCGGAAATAATTACTATTAGCATTATAACACAGCCCTTATACTGTGAAAAGTTCAATAAAAAAGTTGCAGACACATAAATACCTGCAACTTAAAAGTATTACCTTGCAACAACAGCAGTTCCGGATTTTGAGTTTAATTAAATAACTCCTGATAGCACCATATTATAAAACCGGTCGAATCTGCGTTCAAAATGGTCGTCCTTTGGATTTTTTAAAGTGCAGTACAAAAGTGAGGCTACGATGTTATTAACAGGATCAACCAAAAACATCGAGCACCCTGCCCCGCTGTGCCCATAAGAATCCGGCGACCTCAAGGTTCCTGTTTCGTCGTATTTATCTAACGACAGCATAAGCGAAAACCCCCAGCCTGCTTCTCTAAACCTGACGCCATCATGGATTGCCGATATGCCCTGTATCTGGTTTCGGGTCATGGCTTCTACGGAAAGGCGGCTTAAGATACGTACGCCGTTATATTCTCCCTTGTTAAGCAGCATCTGTCCAAAAACGGAAAGGTCACGTGCGTTAGAGTAAGCTCCCCCGCTGGCAGAAATGTTTTTTCTATTCTTAATTCCAATATTAAAATAAGCGTTTTCTGGGTAATTCACAACGCGTTCATACTCATGCTCCGGTACTCCCAAAAATGTGCTTTTCATATTTAACGGATCAAATATCTTTTCCCTCATCAATAAGCTAAGTTTTTTACCCGTAACCCTCTGTATAATTTCGCCCACTATATTTAATCCCAAGCTGCTGTATGACATTTCGACCCCCGGTGCGCACTTATTATCCATATGGCAGCAAGCATATATGTATTTACGAAGATTAGGGCTGTAATCATTGCCATCCGCGGGAACTTCTATCCGGTCAAGCTCCTCCTGAGATAACTTCCATATATTTTCACTGTCTATTCCTGAGGTGTGGGTTAAAAGATGCGCGATACTAACGCGATTTTTTCCTCCGCCGTCAAATTCAGGTATATGGCGGTATACAAAATCTGTCGGCGCAAGTACCCCATCCTCTGCAAGCATCATTACCAATGCGGCCGTAAATGTTTTTGTTATAGAAGATACGGGAAAAACTGAATCAACTGTTAAAAGCTCATTGTTTAAATCCGGGCTTTTTTTACCCTGTGCTCCGTCTAAAAAGACAATACCGTTATGAGCGGCAAAATATTGCGTCATAGGCGTATAACCTGTATCCAGCCATTCTTTAATGCGGTTTTCAATTTTTTTAGCTGTTCCGTTTATAATACCGGCTTGTTCTTCAGTTCCTTTTATTAGCTGCATTTTATCCCTCCATATGATGTTTTTCTTAACTTGATACATTGAGCATACATATCATACTTTACTCCGGCAAATTCAAAACCATATTCATAAAAAAGCTGCGCAGTTTCATCCGGTGTTCCAAAAAAGCCCGTTATTTTATGTATCCTTAAAGCTAAATTTAATGGTTTTCTTACAAGCCAGGAAAACGCGGGTCTGTTATATATAGATACCCTCCGTTTTTTATAATTCTTGATACTTCTTTTGCAAAGCCTCTTTTATCAGAAAAATGATGATATGCCATACAAGAAGTTATAATATCAAACTTATTATCTTCAAAAGGTGTTTGGGTACAATTTGAATAAAGTATATCCATATCAGGACATTTCTTTTTTGCTTCTTTAATCATTTTTTCCTCAACATCAATCCCATATCCGTTTATATTATTAATAGCACTTAGTTTTTTTAGTATTGTACCCGTCCCGCAGCCTACATCTAAGACAGTCGTATCTTGTTTTAATTCAATTTGATTTAACAGCAGTTTATAAAACTTTTTTGATAAATTACCTTCAAAACTTTCATCATAGGACGATGCCCTTTTATCAAATTTAAAATCCCGAAATTTCCCCATACTTACACTCCCTCAACATGTTAATTTATGATTCTTGAAATTATTCTAGAAGCCACCGAATCCCAGTTGTCATTGATAATATTTATTGTTTGAACTTCAGCCGAAAGTTTGGGAAGAACCGACAAGTTTTCTTAAATAAAATATTTTAATTAGCAATATTTACAAGTTTATTATAAATTACTTTAGAATCTAGCACAAGTATAACCCCCCCTTAAATTCTTATTTTATTTTTATTCGTTAATATTATCCTTTTCGGGTATCACATATGTTGAACCAAACAAACCATCATCTAGTTTGAATCGGTATATATTATAGCCTCCCCATTCGGTTAAAGCGTCTGCTGGTGGTTTAAATCCTTTCGGTTGATATTGAAGAGGAACAACCGATTTGCTTATTTCCATTGATTGTACGAAAACATATGCGATTGTATTCGTATCATCTTCTATCAGCGCATATTCAAAAGAGTTTTGAGCATCAAAAATGGTAACAACGGCATGATAATTAAATCCTGTATCGGTTATAACAGGTTTTTGAACCTCATTTCTAAATGTAAATTCAATGGATTCCAGACGTTCTTTTTCAAAAATATAATTTTTTTCATCATACGAGCAAAGCAGATAAAGCTGATATGAATTATCGAGCATCCCATTATTACAAAAATAATAAAAATCTTTTACTTCTGTTGAAAGAGGAACTTCGTTAGGGAAAATTTCCAGCAAGCTAAAAAAGCCTTCCTGCTCGGCTTCAATATGCCCGTTATAATTGCCATAATCCGCAATATTCCGCGTGCTATAAGTATCTCCCTCAAGAAACTTTGTTACGATTTGTGTTGTTATTATTATTGTTACGATTATTAAAATAACTGTAATTAATGCAACAAGTGAAATAACAATTTTTTTCCGCATTTTTATACGGGTTTTATAATCCATAACTTTAGATATTTCTAAGCTGTCATTTTTGTCTAAGTACGGCAAGATAATTTGTGTTTCAATTTCGTAGGCATCTTTGCACACAAAACATTCTTTTATATGCTGCTCTACTGCGCTACTGCTTGCTTTACTTGCGATCCCGTCTTTCACAAGCGGAATTAAATCTTGAATAAGTTCGCAATCATATTTCATATCCGTACTCCTTTTTTAAAATTTCCTTAAGCCTAATCCGTCCTCTATGGTAAATAACCTTGGCGGAATTTTCCGAGATTCCAAGCAGTTTGGATATTTCGGCGTAGGGTATGTTGTGGAACAAACGATATGTCAACACTTCCTCTGTTAGATGCGGGAGCTGTTTTAAAGCAACTGCTACATCATGTTCAAGTTCTTGAAAAACATATCCGTCATTTTCTTCAATTTCTTGAACCTCTTCAATTTGTTTTTCCTTTTTTTCTTTTTTCATATGGGCATAAAAGATATTTCGGGCAATAGAACACAGCCAGGTTTCTATACGGCAGTTTCCTTCAAACCGATGGATGCTTATATATGCTTGAAAAAATGTTTCCTGTGCTAAATCATCGGCTGTATACTCATTCCCCTTGCATAGCTGCAGAAGGAATCTGCGAACATATAAAAAATGCGCCGAGTATATTTCATCAAACGTATTATCCGTCATAGCTCCTCCTTTCATATAATGCTTTTTATATATTAGTGTCATTTAAAACATAAAAGGTTACATACACATAAAAAACTGCCTGTGTTATTCAGACAGTTTTTTATCTCCTTTTTTATGAAAAAAACTCGGCTATTTTTTTAACAGCTTCCGCTGGGTTGATGGGGTTTTTATTTTTGCCGTATTGGATTGAGTAAAGCTGCTCGTCATTTGTCATTAAGTCCCCGTCAATTAATGAGCAGATTGCATTCAGTATTCCGGGGAGATATTCTCGTAAATATTTTTCACGTTCTGCTTTTTCTAAAAAATGCGGCAGGAGCAATTCGCGGCTTTCGCATGTGTGAGGTAAAGAACGTGCCAGTTTTTCGGCTTTTTCGGTTAATCCGTAACGCTGATATAAGAAACACAACCCTGCATATATAGAACCTCGTGATTTATATAATCAACGAACTTGAAAACATTCAAAGATGGCATCATCAAGAGAGTCGTAAAAGGGAAGAATTTTCCGTAGTTGTCTTTTTAGCCAACTCCAAAAATGCTCAATCGGGTTGAGTTCAGGAGAATAAGCCGGTAGAAAAACAAGTTGGAATCCCAATTTTTGAGCAAGCGGAAATAGCCTGCTCTTTCTGTGAAAAGCGGCATTGTCCATCACAATTACGGTGGATTCAGGAAGTGACGGCAATAGAGATTGTTCAAACCATAGCTCAAATAAGGAGCTATTCATAGTTCCGCTATACTGCAAAGGTGCTACAATCTTGTTTTCTATATGTGCAGCAACGATGCTCGTTCGTTGATATTTACGACCGCTGATTCTGTCATATACAGCCTTCCCCTTGACTGACCATGCATATTCACGGTATAGATAAGCATCTATTCCGGTTTCATCTATGTAGGCAATCTTGGAAGCCGGAACTGATGCTATCTGTTGTTGATATTGTTCAACTTTTACCGGGTCTTGTTCCCGGTAACGTCTTGTCTTTTTTTCGCGTTATACCCAGGCGTTTAAAGGCTTTACGAACAGCGGTGTCACTACAACCAAATGCTTCGCCTATTTCTTTCTGATATGCATCGGGATGTTCTTCTATATACAACAATAATTGCTCAGGATTAAGCTTCTTATAACTCCGCTTTAGGGGTTTCTTCTTAAAATCTCCTTCTTCTTTATATTGTTTTTCCCATGCGCGGATTGTGGGGATTGACACTTTAAATATATTGCTTGTTTCTGCTAGTGTATGACCTTCCATTCGATATTCTATTGTTCGTCTTTTATATTGGATTGGATAACTCATATCTTTAGATTAACATTTTTTTGAAAACTATCAAGTTCTTTTACTATAAGAACGCGTTTCGTCCTCAAGTGCTTGTTCCAATAAACGCATAGGCCGTTCGGTTTTATCTCCTGCCAACGCAAGAGCAATTCCCAAATCCGCAACGCATTCGTTCGGGTCTTTTTTATTTTCTTCTTCTAAAAATTCAACAAGCTCATCGAATTTATATTGATAAGCAAGTTCATACTTCCTTTTTTGAATTTCAATAGTTTTTTCCCGCATATTAAAATCCTCCATTCCGATTAATTTGTCCACGGTTACACCGAATAGCTTTGCAAGCCCCGGCAGTAACGTGATGTCCGGACAGCACTCGTCCCGTTCCCATTTGCCAACTGCTTGCCCTGTAACACCTATACGATTCGCAAGGTCCTCCTGTGTAAAACCTTTTTCTAACCGTAATTGCCTTAAGCTTTTTGCGATAAACATAATATCTCACCCCTTCCGATTTGTTTATATTTATTATAATACAACCGCTGCGTTTGAAAAGAGAGGTATTGTTGTAACAAAACAACTGACGATATACAATAATTTTTTAGAATGAGGCATATAATGTTATGAAAAGGGGGCATAAATAATGGAAGTTTTAAGGCTAGGCTCAAGAGGCCCTGATGTTGAACTTTTACAGACCGGACTAAAACGTGCCGGACGTTTAAATGGTATGATAGACGGTGTATTTGGTGCAATAACACAGCGTGCTGTAATTGATTTTCAATCCGATTCCGGATTAATTGCTGATGGCGTAGTTGGAGCTAATACATGGAACGCATTGAATCCTTATCTGACAGGTTACGTTACACGATATATGCAAGCAGGCGATACCTTTTTTAATCTAGCAAGGCAGTATAACACAACTGTCAATGCTATAATTACGGCAAATCCAACATTAACGGCAACAAACATTATTCCTGGCACTCCTATTACAATTCCGCTTAACTTTAATGTTGTTCCAACTAACATAAGTTTTACATATAATTTGCTTAAACTATGTATTGAAGGTTTACATGCCAGATATCCTTTTATTCAAGTATCGTCTATAGGTTCCAGTGTTTTAGGTAATTCGCTTTATTTACTGACTATTGGGAAAGGGCAAAACGAAATAATGTATAACGCTTCGCATCATGCCAATGAATGGATAACAACACCTGTTTTGATGCGTTTTATCGAACAATATTCAAGCATACATGCCGGCTTGGATCTTCCGATGCTTGCGCCTATCGCTGCCGAAATGTATGAAAAATCAACAATATATTTTGTTCCGATGGTAAACCCGGACGGGGTTGACCTTGTAACAGGCGCAATCGCAGCAGGCAGCACAAATTATGAAAAAGCCAAAGCTATGAACTATCTTAATCTGCCGTTTCCTTCCGGGTGGAAAGCTAATATCAAAGGTGTTGATATAAATTCAAACTATCCCGCTACTTGGGAAATTGGCAGAGATATAAAATTCTCACAAGGATATGTAAGGCCCGGGCCTAGAGATTACGTGGGTGCATATCCATTATCAGAACCAGAAAGTCAGGCAATGGTCGATTTTACTAAATCTCATGATTTTTCATTGACATTGTCATATCATACGCAAGGCGAAGTTATATATTGGCGTTATCTTGATTTTCTCCCGCCTAGGTCTGATGAAATAGTACGGCTTCTTTCCAGAGTAAGTGGTTATATTTATGAAGAAACTCCATATGGGTCGGGGCACGCGGGTTATAAAGATTGGTTTATTCAAGAATACAACCGTCCGGGTTATACTATCGAATGCGGTCTTGGTAAAAATCCTATACCCATCGATCAATTTGAACGAATTTATCGTGATAACATCGGGATACTGGCGTTCTCATCTATCATTTAATGTTTGCGTAATAACCTAATTTATTTTGGGGGTATAAAAATGGATATGATTGCTAAAATAATTCGTTCGAAATCTAGGAGCTTATTAGTTAAAGATTTTAAAACAAATAATGAGATAATAGTTTTATCTAATAACGCCAGGTATTTTGCTTCAGGAACTTGCGTTAGGATAAAATTCGATGGAAAGATGACACGCAGCATACCTCCTCAAATTATAGCTTCCTCAATCTGGGAAATAGAATGCCCTAATTGATATGTGAAAAGCCGGTTTAAGACTTAGTCTTAAACCGGCTTCTCTGTTGTAATCCGTAATTAATAATTACGGCTTACCTTAAAATCCACGTTGTCGTACATATGACGTGACACCTCCAGATTAACTATCGATGCTTTTTTCATACTTACGAATTTTTCTTTTGTGGTATTGTAAAGCGTATTTGCTTTACGATAGTTATTATGCGCTTGATTAAAAAAAATATTCAGGCCATAATATAGAAATAAATCTTTTTTGAAAGGATAAACTTATATGCCGGGAATTATCACACATTATATATGCGGCGAAGCCGTTCTCGAGGAATTATCCGAAGCAAAGGAAATAATAAAACGTAACAGACAATTTTATAACATAGGGACGCAAGGGCCGGATATATTTTTTTACCATTATCCGATGCTGTTAAGAAAAAGCTTGAACGGCCTCGGTACAAAAATGCACACTTCAAATTTTAATATGTTCTTTGATTGTATGCTAAATGAAGGTAAGGATTTACGTACAAAATCAAAGGAAGCCTTTTTTTCGTATCTAAGCGGTTATTTAACACATTATGCGCTTGATTGCGCCACACATCCATATATATATTATAAAAGCGGTTTCCGGAAAGGCTTAAATATATCGCTTAAGGAGCTTAAATACAGCGCGTATCACCGAAGATTTGAAACAGCTATTGACGTGCTGATGTTAAAACTTGTTAATTCAGAAAAACCGTCTGATAAAAAAATATGGCAGCTTATTAAAATAAATAAAACAGACGCGCTTTCGATATGTGATTTAATGAGCAACGCCATACAGAACACGTACCATATACCTATAAGCGGCGGGCAGATATGTAAAGCTATGGCTTATATGTGGAACACCACCCGTTTTTTACAATCCAAAAAAGGTCGGCGTAAAAAATTTATAGAACTTGCTGAAAACGTCACTATAAAGGAAAAGATTTTAACCGGCTTGATTCATGACCAGGAAATAAACGATGGTATAGATTATTTAAACACAAAAAAAAGCCCATGGTTTAAACCATGGGATAATTCGACCGAATTAAATTTTTCTTTTACCGATTTATTTGATAAGGCTGTTAGTGAAGCTGCTGAAATGATAAATTATTTTTTTGATTACGCATATAATAATGTCGAAAAAGAAAAATTTTTAAAAGTCATCGGAAATAATTCTTTCGCATCAGGTGTTGACAGTGCAGATCCGCTTAAGTTTATTTTTTCCGATATTGTATATGAAGCAAGTGTTTAAGAGCGTTATAGCCTATTAAAAAGTTTCGTCAAATACTTAAGCCCTTCGGATATGGAATCCGTAAGCATACCGGTTTCGTAACGGTATTGCCAGTTGTTCTCAGCCACGCCGGGGACGTTCATCCTGCAATCGCTGCCCTGCTGTAATAAATCCTGAACCGGCACAATAGTTATATCAGCGGTTGCGGACATGGCAAGCCGGATAAAGCTCCACGCTGCGTCGTCGCCTGATGAGTTTGTGTAACGTCTGAAATAATCCTTAGCAGCCTCGTCCGCATTTAAATACCAGCCCTTCGACGTATCGTTATCATGCGTGCCGGTATATACAACCATATTTGGGTTTTCGTATAGATGCGGTAAATGATCGCTAGGTTCGGCCGAGTTAAATGCGAATTGCAAAACGCGCATACCAGGAAAATTTAACGAATTTTTAAGTTTCCTTACCGAATCCGTTATGATGCCTAAATCTTCCGCTATTATAGGAAGCTCACCGAGAGCCTTTTGTATTTCTAAAAACAACCCCTTGCCAGGGCCTTTTATCCATTTTCCGTTTATCGCAGTTTTTTCAATTATCGGTACAGACCAATATTCGTCAAAGCCTCTAAAATGGTCTATCCTTAATATATCCACTATCGAAAGCGTACGGGCGATCCGTTTTATCCACCAAGAGTATCCCGCCTTTTTATGCTCTTTCCAATTATAAAGAGGATTGCCCCAAAGCTGCCCCGTTTCACTGAAATAATCCGGCGGTACTCCGGCTACTTCTGTAGGGAAGCCTTTTTCGTCAAGATAAAAAAGTTCGGGATTACTCCAGACATCGGAGCTGTCCAAAGCTACGAAAATTGGAATATCGCCTATTATTTCAATATTTTTTCTTTTTGCAAGCTTTTTAATATTTGCCCATTGCCTAAAAAATTCATATTGTAAAAATTTTTGATAATTTATTTCCTCCGAAAGCTTTTCCGACCACTCCGCCAACGTACTTTTTTTACGGTTTTTCAGCTCATCCGGCCAGCTTGCCCATACTGCCCCATAATAATAATCCATTATTTGATTTTCTGTTAAAAAACCTTTTGTATCTGCCTTAAAGGATTCATAATCATCCTTCCCGCCTGTTTTTCTCTCTGTAATAAAATAATTTTTTATGGATACAAATAAAGAATAATCGTCAAGCCAATCTGCGTTTTCTTTACAAAATTTTTTATAAGCTGCGATGTTTTTATTAAATTTTAAAAACGCTTTCTTATATAATTTTGTTTTATATTCTATAACGCATCCATAATCAACCTTTATGGCATCAAACTGCGGAATATCCTGTAAATCGTTTTCACAAATAAACCCCTGCTCCATTAATATATCCGGACTTATTAATATAGGATTACCCGCAAAGGTAGAAAAGCTTTGATAAGGAGAATCGCCAAAGCTTGTCGGCCCAAGCGGTAAGACCTGCCATAACTTTTGTCCGCTTTTTTCTAAAAAAACTAAAAATTCTTCAGCGCCGGCGCCTAAATCACCTATACCATATTTCGATGGAAATGATGTAGGATGCGCAAGCACCCCACTGCTTCGTTTAAATCTCATTTTTTCCCATTCCTTTCGCAAACAATATTTATTTTACTCATTATAATACGAAATATTTAAGGTTTACAATAACTTGTTTGTATTCCAGCCGAATTACAGTATTTAAAAAATATTATCGTTTAAAATAATAAGGCAATACGGTAATTTCATTATTAAAATTGCCTGTATATATTGCAAAATAAGGGGGATAAAAATGAATTTTAAAAAAATATTAGTTACAGGTACTGTTATAACTGCGATATCCGCGGCCGCGACAGGATGCGGTGCGACAAACACAGGTAATCCTACAACAAGAACTACCCGTTATAATAATAATGTAACTTCTTATGATGCCAACTACCGTACCAATAGATACGGCTATAACCGCGACGGCATTGCTCGCGACGGTTACAACCGCAGCGGTTATGTAGGTGATAATTATGCGCGTGACGGCGTTACTCGTAATAACGTAACTCGCAATAGCGTAATGCGTAATGATGTAACTCGTAATAACGTAACTCGTAATAATGTAACTCGCAATAACGTAATTGTTAATGATGATATTAATAATAGCGCCGCAAATAACGCAGCAAATGTTACCCGCGGAAATTCCGGAACAAGGACAACGGCCGTAAAAAGAACTACGACCGGCGCTCCCAGCAAAGCTATCGCCACAGCCTCGCCCGTTACTCAAAACACAGGCGTTCGTTATAATACAGCAATTCGCAATACGGGTACTCATAATTACGGCGTAACACCAAGCAGGCTTGGTACCGATACGACAGGCGCTACTGCAGACACACTTGACACAAATGTAACCGGTGTTGTTCCTAGTACTCTTAATAACAACGTAAGAAGCATCACACCAAGCGCAGCTCCTGTAGCACAAAACAAAGTTGTACCGGGCGCGACAAAAGTAACGCGCGGTACAACGGGAACTGTTAAAAAAACCGGAGCCAACAAAACTAAAACTGCCGCAGTTAAATCAAACACAACTAAAACTGCTGCAACTAAATCAACAACAGCTACCGCAACTAAAACCAATACGGCAGCTTCAACAAGTACGCCTAATAACGCTTCATCGCATACAAATCAAGCTGTTCCCGGAACGACAAATATTTATATACTGCCTGGAAACTCCGCTTATAACTATAATTCAGGCAGTACAGGTATAAATAACGAAAATATAAAATCCAACACAACAAGAGGATTAAACAACATTAACAGAAGCTCCTCAGACAGGATTTCTAACAGTAAAAATTATGTTGGTATTGATTATAATCACATTGTAAACGCCGATTCTGGAACATCTTCGGGGATAATGCGTAGCAGCACGGGTTTAAATAATGAAAATACAAGGTCATTTTCCTCTTCGAGGACTACGCGTTCAACGAATAGGCAAAATAACGCAGGTATGTCTTCAGATAATATGAGTAGTAATATCACCAGCAGAGGTATAAGGTCATCCGAAGCCGGAAACTCAGGATTAGTTTACGGAAGAAGCACGACAGGAAGTATTATTGAATCCCGATAGTTATACTCAACGCCGAAAACATATTTCGACGACGAGCCGATTTGACGAACGTTCCAACGGCTAATCGGCGACAGAGGAGGACAATGTTTTCGAGCTTTAGTATAAAACCAAACGAGGTTGCAAAAGCAGCCTCGTTTTTTTGAACATTTATCCATGACACAGTATATAATAAAATAAAAGTATAAGCAGGAGGCTGTTATGGATTTACGCTTGGCAACAAGTCAAATGGTAGTAGCATTCGAGGCTACAAATGAATATAAGGAATTAAGCAATGTTGTACAGGAAATAAATAAAAACCCGCAGTATAAAAAATCGTTTGAAAATTTACGGCAACTACAAAAAAAGCTTTATGGCGGAAATGTATCAGAGCAGGAAGCAAGCAAACTTATGAATGATCTTACGACGCAATATAACACTTTGCAAACAATACCTATATTTGTAAAATATTTCGAGGTATCTAATAAATTTGACCAATTATTTTCTTTAGCTACAAACGACATAGCAAAAAATTTAGAAAATAAGCTTATGCAATAAACAGAAGGCCAGCCCCGTCAGCTTGTCACAAATTTCATACATTAGGAATATGATGGTCGTATAAACAATGTATGAAAGGAGTGCTAATATGTGGAATTATCCATTTTACGGACATCATAACTATCCTTTTAACTACTACCATTTTCCATTCCACCGTTTCTTCCACCACAGAAGATTCCCTTGGTACGGACGAAGAGGCTATTGGTAAAAATATTATAAGAAAGCTGTCGCTGACTGTAACCAGTTGGCGACAGCTTTTTTAATATAATTTTGCTTTTTTCGCACATACTATAATTGAAATTGTTAACATTATGATGGAGGTGATATAAATGCACACAAAATATTCAAGCTTGCACAATTTAATGGCAAGCGAGTCCGAAACAAAAAGTTATTTCGACAGCTTGCCCGGATATGTAAGAGAGCAAATAGAAACACGCGCCGATAACGTAAATACGTTTGAATCTTTAAAAGATTATGCGGAAAATTTATTAAGAGGCGATAATTAAAGAAGTGCTCCGAAATTAGTTGAACAGTATTTTGGAAATTACCAACGGTTTTAAGGTAATTTCAAAATACTTTGTTCAACTAATTAAGAAGTGCTTCCTAAGTAAATTTGCAGCCCCTAGTCACAGCGTGATATAATATTTTTATCAAAGAAAAGGACTGATGATATGCCGCCAATTTACATATTATTAAAACCAGCTTCGGGATTATGTAACTTAAGATGTGATTATTGCTTTTACTGCGATGAAATGCAAAACCGCGTACAGAATAGTTATGGAATAATGAGCATTGATACATTGGAAGCGGTTATTAAAAAAACGCTTTCTCATGCAGAGGGTTCTTGTTGTATAGCTTTTCAAGGTGGAGAACCTACTCTCGCAGGACTTTCGTTTTATAAACAGGTTATAGATTTGCAACAAAAATATAATATTAAAAATTTAGCATTATCAAATGCAATTCAAACAAACGGTACAAAAATGGACCATGAATGGGCAAAATTTTTTTCTAAAAATAAATTTTTAGTCGGTTTGTCTATAGATGGCGTAAAAAGCACCCATGACGCTTTCCGCAAGGACGCAGCCGGCGACGGGACATTTGCACGCGTTAAGGAAACCTCTTTACTTTTTACGAAAAACAAAGTTGAATATAATATTCTTACCGTAGTCAACTCAAAAACAGCAGTGAATATTGAACGCATATACCGTTTTTATCAACGCAGCGGCTTCTGGTACTTACAATTTATACCTTGTTTAGAGCCTATCGGGGCTGAACCTGGTCAACGCGAATATTCCCTCACGCCTGAAATATATGGTAAATTTTTATGCGACCTTTTTGATTTGTGGTATGCCGATTTATTAAACGGCAGGCAGCCTTTCATACGAAGTTTTGAAAATTATATTGGTATTTTATGTGGTATTGAGCCTGAAAGCTGCGACATGCGCGGTGTTTGCGGCGTGCAGTATGTTGTCGAGGCAGACGGATCCGTTTACCCTTGTGATTTTTATATGCTTGATGAATACCGATTAGGTAATTTATTAGATAACGATTTTAACGATTTAGACGACCGCCGCAGGGAGCTTGGCTTCATCAAAAAGCCGGAAGGTCTGCCGCATAGCTGCGCCGAATGCCGTTGGTTTGCGTTATGCCGAGGCGGATGTAAAAGATTTGATTATTATTTTTGCTCTAGCTTTAAGCAATTTTTTTCACACGCCGGAGAGCGTATGGTAAACATAGCTGAAACTTTAAAGAAAAAAAACGGAGGTTTATAAATGGAAGAAAAATATGCTCTGCCGGTTGCAAAACCTGAGGAAACCGGACTATCTTCAAAAACGCTTATACGCTTTCTTAATAGCCTTGAATTAAAGGGGCTTTGTATGCACAGTTTCATCGCGGTTCATAAAGAAAAAATGATAGCTGAGGGATATTGGAAGCCTTTTAACAGGGAAAAGAAGCACCGTATGTATTCGGTCGGTAAAAGCTTTGTTTCTATCGCTGTCGGTTTTTTAGCGGAGGAAGGATTTATTACATTAGACGATAATATAGTTTCTTATTTTCCTGAAAAGCTGCCGGCCGAAGGTGTGCATCCTTATATCAGCTCAGTAAAAATCAGAGATTTGTTAATGATGGCATCGGTTCATGAAACCACTTCATATCAGGTTATAAAAGACGACGATTGGGTTAAGACATTTTTTATCTGCGAGCCGTCGCATATGCCCGGGGCCGTTTTTACATACGATTCTTCAGCCAGTCATATTTTATCCGCGTTAATAGAAAAGCTGACAGGTAAATCCTTTCTGGATTATTTGCGTCCCAGACTTCTCGACCATTTAGGTTTTTCCGAGGATGCTTATTGCCTTACCGACCCTATGGGAATAGCGCAGGGCGGCTCGGGCCTCATTTGCACTTCAAAGGATTTAGCAAAAGTCGCATTAACTTGTATGCATAACGGGAGATATTTAGGCAGGCAATTAATCCCTGAGGGTTATATTAAAGAAGCGACCTCAAAGCAAATCGAAAACTTTGTGACCGGAAAATCTATTGATGAACGTCAGGGTTACGGATATAAATTCTGGCGGCTTAGGAACAACTCTTTCGCTTTTTTCGGCATGGGCTCACAATTAGCTATTTGTATACCGGATAAGGATTTTATGCTTGTTACAACAGGAGATAACCAACATATAGCATCCGCCCAGTCCTCAATTTACGAAGCATTATGGGATGAGATTTTTCCGTATTTAGGGAATGACGAATTACCTTCCGATGATAACGCCTATGCCGAATTAAAAATAAAGCTCGAAAACTTATCCGTCGGAACGGTTGAAGGAAGCCGGAACAGTTCTATGCTTCCGCATATTTGCGGTAAGGAATATCAAATGGATAAAAACCGTATGGGTATAAAGAAGGTTGTTTTCGATTTTAATGAAAACGGCGGTGTTATGCGTTTTCAAAAAGATGCAGAATTTTCTCTGCGTTTCGGGTACGGTGAAAATGTTATGCAAAATTTTCCCGAAAATAATTATGAATGTATAGCTTCCGCCGCATGGGCTAACGATAACGCACTTAATATATCCTGCTTTATTATTGACGATTATCTTGCTCCGCTATTTATAACGGCTTATTTTAAGGATAACACCCTAACTCTCCATATGATGAATAGCGCCGAAAATTTTATTAACGATTATAAGGGATATGCCTGCGGAGGCGTTTTATGAACAGGTTCCGGACCAAGAGAAATTATTTTTGTCATATGTTCGAGGGCGTTTTTAACGCCCTCGGTTTTGATTTGTTGGGAATAGATTCTATTATACCTCTTTTCCTTATTTACTGCGGGGTTGGCAATGTTGTAATCGGAGTTATCCCGACTATAAGGAGTGTGATTATGGCTATCGTTCCGTTTTTATTCGGAAATATCATATCTGGAATCAGCCCTAAAAAGCCGTTTTATATCGCCATGTGCGCTATATTCCGTCCGCTTATCCTCATAATCCCAGTGGCGCTTATTATCGCACCTGGAGCAGCATGGATTGTGCCGTTGCTTATCGTCGTACTCGCTCTAATATATATAAACCAATCGGCAACCTCGCTCACATGGAACCGTATGCTCGCAGAAAATGTTGATCCGGTCGATCGTGGCTCGCTTTTATCACTTATGATTTCAATAAGCGGCGGCATGGCGATATTCTCAAGCTCACTGGTAAAATTTATTCGTGAAAACCCAGGTATGGAGGAACACCATAAATTCGCAATAATTTTTACGCTGGCTGGTATCGCATTTATTATATCTATTTTTTGTTTTTTACCGTTAAAAGAAAAGGTAAGCAAAGCTGTCCACGCCGATAACATACGGACATACTTCGCCTACCTATTGAAAACCTTAAAGAATCGGCGCTTTTTACATATCTCTATAACAGAGAATATTAAAAACATTTCAACCATGTGCAACGCGTTTTTATATGTTTATGCAAGCTCCCGCCTTGGTTTATCTGTTTCGCAAATATCAAACATGCTTATAATACAAACTGTCGGAGTTGTTTCAGGAGGGTTTATTTTCGCGCCTTTTTATAAACGCTTAGGCAGTAAAAACATACTTATAATGGCTGAATCAATCGGGCTATTAGTTCCTATTATTTCGCTTCTTTGCGGTTTTCCTGGCATACCGTCATCGTTTATATATGCGGCTGTATTTATATCAGGATTCCGCCGTAGCGCCGATTCTACAGGTTACGGAAATTATTTGATAGATTCGGTTTCAAAGGATTCTCTTATACATAGCATAGTGATAAAGAACCTTATTGCTATCCCTGTAAGCTTTGTCAGCACCTTAGCCGGGCTTGTAATAGACGCTTCCGGATATATCCCCGTATTCTGCCTTCAGCTTGCGGCGACAACAACAGCGCTTATTTTATGTTTGACACTTAAGGAAGTACACCTAAATTAGTTGAATAGCATTTTGGAATTTCCGCATGGTTTTAGCGAAAATTTTAAAATGCATTGTTCAACTTATTAAGGTGTGCTTCCTAGGAATATACACCGAAATTAGTTGAACAGTATTTTGAAATTTAACAATTTTGGAACAGCGATAATTATCTTCGATTGCTATAATACCATTACATCGTAAAGAATGGAGGGTGGTTATGAGCTATTTCGATATTATACAGAATGTTTTACATTACATTGACGATAACATCACTGCACAACTAAATGCAGATGTATTGGCAGGCGTAGCGGGTTTTTCAACTTATCATTTTTGTCGTGTGTTTCAATGGCATATTGGGTATTCGGTTATGGAATATGTCCGGCTAAGGAGGTTAGCCTTTGCAGTGTCAGAGCTTTCGTCCGGAAGAAAGCTTATCGACATTGCAATGGAGTATGGTTTTGAAACGCATTCGGGTTTTTCTAAAGCCTTCAAGCGGCATTATGGTGTTTCGCCTGAAATATATCGATTATATGCTCACAAGGACAAACCGCTCCAACCAAATATTTTGCGTATGAATAAGTATTTAATTGGAGGTATTGTAATGGAACCTAAATTTGTAACTCTTCCCGCAGTTAAGCTCGCAGGTTATGCGCTTAAAACAAGAAACATTGACGGTGAAAACAGCAAAGAAATTCCTGCTTTCTGGACGGCATACTTAACAGACGGACGTGTCGGACGATTGCATAAATCTGATTTTGTTAAAATCCATGCAGAATATGGCGCCTGCTTTCCTGAAAACCCCGAAGCCGGTGAATTTTCTTATGTTATAGGTGTAGAGGTTAAGGATGGCGCAGAGATTCCTGAAGAATTTCACACCTGCGAGCTGCCTCCCGCAACTTACGCGGTATTCTCAACACCGCCTTGCAACCAAGCAGAATTTTCAAAAAATATACAAGGAACTTGGCAATATATTATGAATGACTGGTTCCCGTCATCAGGCTACGAATATGCTTCCGGCTGCGTTGATTTTGAGTATTACGGCGATAAATGCATGGGTGAAAATGATAAAATATGTGATATATATATCCCGGTAGTTAAAAGGTAATTAAAAAGCGGCTCGGAGGAATTGACCTCCGAGCCTTTTATTCTCCAACATAACATGCTAATATAAGCATAGTAAATAAACATGAGAAGTAACTTTTTTTAAGTTTATTTACTATATATGTTTTCAATTTTATATAGGTGGTGCAAATTATTATTATGGATTATGTAAAATTTAATAGTGAAATATGGGATAGACGTGCAGAAAATAATAATATTTGGTCTGTCCCTGTTAGTAGCGAAACGATTGCGCTTGTAAGAAAAGGGATATGGGATATTGTTTTAACTCCTAAAAAAAATGTACCACATTCTTGGTTTCCTAATGACATGTGGAAAAAAAGAGTTCTATGTTTAGCAAGCGGAGGTGGCCAGCAAGGGGCTATTATTGCGGCACTTGGTGCTGATGTTACCGTTTTTGACAACAGCAATAAGCAATTAGAAAAAGATAAGTTTGTTGCAAAGAGAGAAAAACTAAATATAAAAACGGTTCAAGGAGATATGAAAGATTTATCAGCTTTTGAAAGCAGTTATTTTGATTTAATAATTCACCCATGGTCTAATGGATATGTAGATACAGTTTTGCCAGTTTGGAAAGAAGCGGCAAGGGTAATCAAGCAAGGCGGAATATTGATGTCCGGCTTCGGCAATCCAGTTGAGTATATTTTCGATTTAGAGAAACTGGAACAAGGAGAGTTTATTAGTAGGCATAAAATACCTTATTCAGATTTAACAAATTTAACAGAAGAAGAATTTAAACGAATTACAAAAAATGATGGCATATTGTTTGGACATACATTAACAGACCAAATTCAAGGACAAATTGACGCGGGATTTACAATAACCGGTTTTTATGAGGATATAGGGGGCACAGCCTTAGATAATTATATTTATACATCTATTGCCACTAAAGCAATAAAATTATAATCGTAAAAAATAAGCTGTTCCCAGTTTTTGCGAACAATAAGGTCACACCTGTAAAAATCAGTTGAGAAGCGGACCTTTATTATAATTAAAAATGGTCCTATATACACTTCATCATCAACGCCCTTAGCTATTTGTTTTTGAAGTTAATTTTTTAATTATAACGATGGAGGATTTTTCAACTGTCAAATACAGTGTTGCATAGAAACTAAATGCAGCACGTCTTTTATAAATTATAGAATCAATTTTACGGTTTAGGTATTATTAAGATATTGATGAAATTTCTTAATAATTATTGAAGACATATCATCTGGATGCTTTACCCCCATACAAATGAAATAATCGTATAAACCCGATGTTTTATTCAATATGTTATTACGAAGCCACATGCCAAAGCCAAAGTGGTAATTAAGCAAGTCTTGATAAGTAGCTTTTTTCATTACAATTAACAGATTTACCGGTACACAAATTTCTAAAAATTGAAAAGTTCGGACTAAGTAGTCATCAGTTTTATCGCTATTCATATCATCCCTCTTAGTAAATAGGCTTTTTAGACTATAATATATAATTTAGCCTAATTATATTAGCTTGTCAAGCCTAATATAGCTTTTTTAGCCTTAAAATTATTATCCGCTTTGTATTAAGCTATATCTAATACGGAGGCGATAACATGGAAATAGGTAAACGAATACGGTATTTCAGAGAAAAGCTTAAACTCACTCAAGAAAAGCTAGGCGAATTAGCGGAAATTGATGCTAATAATATAAGTAGGATTGAACGTGGAGAGACTACTCCTAATATTGAAACTTTATTAAAACTTTGTAATGGGCTTAAAGTAACACCTAACGATATTCTGCTACTTGAATACAAGGCTCCTAGATCCGAATTGAGCAGAGAAATTTCTCACCTTTTGGTTGATTGTACCGCCGAGCAGTATTTGAAAATTATAGAATATATTTATTTTATAAAACAACAAAACAAATAATCAAACCTGATTGATAAATTGTATTCGAAATCCGCAGAAAATTCTTATTTTCGGCGTTTTCAAACGAAACTACAATTTTTATGCTAGTGGTGTGATATAGCTGAGAAGGTAAAAAGCAATGCTGCTATAGATGGGACTTTGAAGGAGAATGTTTTTGCTAAACTTATGGTAGTAACGAGAAGAACCCTAGATAAATACGGTTACACTCCAAAAAGTTTTGATTAAAAGTTATGTTATACCCTTATGGTAAATCAACTACGGCTAATGTTTATACACACAAGGACATTGAACAGTTAAAAATGCTGTATGCTAGCTTCTGATGTGATTTTTTATATTTTCACACATTCTTGTACGCATAAAAAAAACCCGAAAATTCAGCATTTTCGGGTTTTGTCTTTTCTATAAAATTATCTCTTGCTGAACTGAGGAGCTCTTCTCGCGCCCTTCAAGCCGTATTTCTTTCTTTCTTTCATCCTTGGGTCACGTGTGAGGAATCCTGCTTTTTCAAGCGTTGGGCGAAGCTCTGCGTCGGCTTCTAAAAGCGCTCTTGATATTCCATGACGGATAGCGCCTGCTTGGCCTGTGTAGCCGCCGCCTTTTACGGTTACCATGATGTCGAATTTACCATTCATACCTGTAAGCTCAAGGGGTTGCCTAACAATCAGTTTTAATGTTTCAAGGCCGAAATATTCGTCCAAATCTCTTTTATTAACAGTAATCTTGCCTTTGCCTGGCAGTAAAAAAACTCTGGCGACCGAACTTTTTCTTCTGCCTGTGCCATAATATCTTGCTTCGTTCATTTATACAAAACCTCCCTACCTCATCTTAATTTCTAATACTTCAGGTGATTGCGCCTGATGCTCATGCGTTGGCCCTGCGTATACGCGCAATTTTTTTAGCGTCTGGTATCCCAAAGTGTTTTTGGGCAGCATACCTTTAACTGCGTGTACAATTACCTGTTCCGGTTTTTTGTCAAGCATTGTCCTAAGCGTTGTCTGCTTAATCCCGCCGATATAACCTGTATGGCGCGTGTAAAGTTTTTGATCAAGCTTTTTGCCAGTTACCGCAATCTTTTCAGCGTTTATAACTATCACATAATCTCCGGTATCAACATGAGGTGTAAAAATAGGTTTGTTTTTCCCGCGTAATATCTGCGCAACTTCTGATGCTAAACGCCCCAAGGTCAGACCCGAAGCGTCTACAACATACCATTTCCTTTCGATATCCTCAGGTTTGGCGATGTATGTTGTTCTCATTATATTTTCCTCCTATCAACCAATATATATACCAAAAACCCGGGGCTAACGGATTTTCAAGTGGTCTTAACAAATTAAAAACGAAGTTATTATAGTACATTGCCCCAGGCGTGTCAAGAATAACATGGCGAAATTATCATTGATTCTCATTATATTTTTTATCAATAAATGATGAGAACGCAACTCTTATAACCGCAAATACGGGAACTCCCAAAAACATCCCTACTACGCCGAAGAAATACCCGCCTACCGTTATTGCAAAAATAACCCATATTGGCTTAAGCCCGGTCGAATCGCCTAAAATCCTTGGCCCTAGAATGATACCGTCGAATTGCTGAAGCACAAGTATAAACAATGCGACCCACAGCGCCTGTACAGGATTGCTTAAACATACGATTAGTATTACAGGAACCGCACCTATAAACGGTCCGAAATAGGGTATCATGTTTGTTACCCCAACAATAAGACTATTTAAAACGGCATACGGAAAATTGAATATCAGAGAAAAAATAAAATATAAAATCCCTATTATAAGTGAATCAATAGCTTTGCCGATAAAAAATTTTTCAAAAAACATGTTGGAATTTTTAGCAGCGGCAATAATCTTTTCTGAAGTAGGCCTTTTAAACAAGGCACATATTATTTTTGTCGCCTGCTTAGCGAAGGATTCTTTGTCGCAAAGCATATAGAACGAAACCATTAAACCAATTAAAAAATTTATCACGCTTGATGCAAAACCAAAGGTACCTGTAAGCAATTTTGATAATAAATCAGGAATATAAGCCGCACCTTTTAAAAACGGATCGACAACTGAATTTACCACGGACATGATATCGGATTGCCTAAAAATCGTTTGATAAAGAAAATCAATAAGATTGACCTCTTCAACATCAAGGTAATTTGAAAGCCAAAGCTGAAGGTTTTCTACCCCGCGCGGCATATTTGAAAACAGAGCTTTTATCGACTTTCCGACTTCGGGTACAAGATACGCTATAACCCAGACGACAGCTCCGGCAGTAATTAAATATGTTACAATAACAGATATTAAATGCCTCGCCTTTTTGCTTTTCAACTTTTTAGGCAGTACTCTCTCAAAGAACTTTACCGGTGTGTTTAAAAAGTACGCGATAAATAGACCGATTATAAAAGGTGACATAACATTTAATATAATTTTTAACGCATTGCTAATATCAAAACCTGTCAATACCCTGTCAATAAAAATTGCCGCCACTATTACCATCAGCGCATAAATACTAATTGTAAAATACTTTTTGTCAAAATCAATTTTTTTCATATTAACCCCCTCTTGCGGACATTTTGTTTTATGTATATACTAAACAATATTTTTCTACTCTATAAAATTTGAAACTAAGGTGATATTTATGAACAAAAAACAAATTATATCGTGGATTTTGGTTTTTATATGGATGGGCGTGATTTTCATGTTCTCGGCTCAGGATGGAGATTCGTCCGGAGATCTGAGTGGAACATTTACTGATGTTTTATTAGCCGTACTCAGCTTTTTACATATCGAAACAGCGGATGTCGGTTTTCTTTCTATTGTAGTCCGTAAGCTTGCCCATATGTTTATCTATTTTGTGCTGGCGCTTTTTGTAATAAACGCATTTGGAAATCATAAGCTTAATCCTAATTCTATACGCTTGTTTACATTACTTGTCTGCTTTCTGTATGCCTGCAGCGACGAATTTCATCAAAGCTTCTCTCCGGGGCGCGCTATGCTCTTTACGGATGTTTTGATAGATACTGCTGGAGCATTTTTGGGTATACTTGCATTTTTTATCCTAAACCTATTTCTGCGGCAACCTTTCTCATCCCGAGTATAGTTTGCTCGATTATATATTGCAACTCCATATTAAGCATTTCGCTGCAGCCCTTCATAATAATATCCCTATCAACGCCCGCTGCGAACGATTGCTGCTTAAATTTTTTTATTACCGATTTATATTCAAGATCCATTACGCTTCCTGATGGGCGCATCAAAGCGGCGGCGTTGATTAACCCCGTCAGTTCGTCTACCGTGTATAATACCTTCTCCATGAAGTGCTCCGGCATTACATCCGAACACATCCCATAGCCATGACTCATAACCGCTCGCACATAGTCCTCGTCTATACCTTTTTCCCGCATTATTTCGGCAGACATTGTGCAATGTTTGTCGGGGTACATTTCATAATCCAAATCATGTAATAACCCAATAACTTCCCATTTCTCCTCATCTTCGCCGTAAAGCTCTGCAAAATGCTTCATTACTCCTGAAACTGCCGTCCCGTGTTTTATCAATGCCTCATTACGGTTATATTCCCTCAGTAATTCAGACGCGTATTCCTTGTCTGGCCTCATGAAAAAAATTCCTCCTTAATTTTTTATAAAAAATTTAAAATTTTCAACAAAAGTTTCATAAATTGATGTATACTATACTAGATTAATTATAAATTTACAAGGCAGGTGAATTAATAATGATGCAAGATATGTCAATGCACATTTTAGATATTGTGCAAAACAGCATAAAAGCAAACGCAACTGATGTATCAATCAAAATTAATGAAGATATCCCCGATAACTTTTTTTCTTTCACCGTTATTGACAACGGCTGCGGTATCCCGAGAAAAACCCTTTTAAAAATACGCGATCCGTTTACCACATCACGTACCACTAGGAAGGTTGGCCTTGGTATACCGTTTTTGCACGAAACATGCGAATCCTGCGGAGGTTTTCTTGCAATTAGCAGTACAGAAGGCGAAGGAACCCTTATCGAAGCCAATATGACCTACGACCATTTAGACAGACCGCCTCTCGGCAATATTGTCGAAGCAATATATGTGTTAATAGTCACAAATCCTGATATCGATTTTGAATATACACACCGTTATAACGGTAGAAAATTTACTATTAACACTAAAGAAATAAAGGCAGAACTTGACGGCGTACCGATAAACGAACCCGCGGTTATGGAATGGTTAAAAGAAAACCTTATCGAAGGTGTAAATGAAATAAAATCATCATCGCTGGAGGGTAGTAAATGAGAGTTTCTACATTTAAAAGAGGTATTCATCCGCCTGATGAAAAAAATGCAAGCAGTTCAAAACGTACCCAGGTATTGGTCCCAAGCGAAGGCAGTGAAATGATTTTCCCGCTGGTGCAGCATCTTGGGGCGCCCTGCGAGCCTCTTGTTACAGAGGGCGATTATGTGCTGCTCGGGCAAAAAATAGCCGACAGCAAAGCATATGTAAGCGCGCCGATACACTCGAGTGTTTCCGGTATTGTTAAAGGCTTACGTAAAATTGTCACCCCGACCGGTATAACCTGCGACGCCATTGTTATTGAGCATGATGGCAAAGAAAATGCTGTAACTGAAAAAGAACATTACAGCGATTTTCTTACATACACAAAAGAAAAATACCTTACTATGATTCGCGAAGCAGGCATTGTAGGTCTGGGCGGCGCAGGCTTCCCGACACATGTAAAGCTTAACCCGCCTGCTGGTAAAAAAATTGATTATATAATTGTAAACGCCTCAGAATGCGAGCCTTATCTCACTACCGATCACAGGGTCATCATTGAGGAAACAGAACGGCTCATACGAGGCTTAAGAGTTATTTTAAAAATACATCCGACAGCAAAGGGTCTTATAGGTATCGAAACAAACAAACCCGACGCTATTGTTAAACTTATTGAAACAATTAAACCAACCGACAATATGGAGGTTATAGGGCTTAAACCCAAATACCCTCAAGGTTCGGAGAAGCAGCTTATTTACGCATGCTGCGGCAGAGAGGTTCCATCCGGTGGGCTTCCGGCGGATGTCGGCTGTATAGTACATAATGTCGATACGGTTATCGCTATTGACAGAGCCGTCGTTAGAGAGCTCCCATTAATGCGTAAAATTATTACAGTTACAGGCGATGCTGTTAAAAATCCTGGTAATTTTAAAGTTCGTCTTGGTATGAGCTACCGCGAAGTTATCGAAACCACAGGCGGCTTTATCAAGGAACCGGCCAAACTTATTTCAGGCGGCCCCATGATGGGCGTTTCGATGTTCTCTCTTGATGTTCCCGTTATTAAAACATCCTCTGCTATTATCTGCTTAACAAAAGAGGCGGCTCAAATCCCGTCCGAAAAAAACTGCATACGCTGCGGTAAATGCGTTGGATATTGTCCGGCCGGCTTAATGCCGCTTACTTTAAACAGCAATGTTTTATCCGGAGATTTAAATGCATTTGAAAAAAACAACGGGCTGGACTGTATCGAATGCGGAAGCTGCTCCTATGTCTGCCCCGCCAAAAGGCATCTGGCGCAATCTATACGCGCTACGCGCAGGGCAATGCTTGCTTCACGCAAAAAGTAAAAAGGAGAATTAGCAATGGATAAAATTAAATACATAGTCACATCGACTCCTCACATACGTTCTTCCGAAACTACGGATAAAATTATGAAAACCGTTACGGCTGCGCTTGTCCCTGCGGCTCTCGCGGGGATATGGTTCTTCGGTTTGCGTGCTGTTTTAATTATCGCAATTTCTATCGCATCAAGTGTCCTTTTTGAAGCCTTATACCAAAAAATCACAAAACAGCCGGTTACAATATCAGATTTCAGCGCAGTCGTTACAGGGCTTCTGCTTGCCCTTAACCTGCCTGCATCGTCACCTGTCTGGATTCCTATTGTCGGCTGCTTTTTCGCTATAGTTGTAGTCAAGCAGCTTTTCGGCGGGCTTGGTCAAAATTTTATGAACCCCGCGCTTGCGGCAAGAGCTGTCTTGCTTGCGGCATATCCAGTTAATATGACAAAATTTACTTCACCCTCAGGGCTTTTTTCGCTTGACACAGTTTCCTCAGCTACACCACTAGCGCTTCTCAAAAGCGGCGAAGCAATTATCGGCTCCGCCGAATACATTGCCGCCTTATCAGGCAATATAGCGGGCTGTATTGGTGAAACTTCGGCTATAGCGCTTCTTCTTGGCGGGTTATATCTTATTTATAAACAAGTGATTTCATGGCGCATACCTGCGACATATATCGGTACTGTTTTTATACTTACGCTTGTTTTCGGACGCGGCGGCATAAGGCTTCCTTTTTATGAAATACTTATCGGCGGGCTTATGTTGGGAGCGTTTTTTATGGCGACCGATTACAGCTCATCGCCTGTCACCCCGCCTGGCCAGTTGATTATGGGCTTAAGCTGCGGCTTGCTTACATGGTTAATCAGAACCTACGGCGGTTATCCCGAGGGTGTTACATATTCGATACTTCTTATGAACCTGGCTGTGCCTCTTATTGATAAATACGCAAAGCCGCGTGTTTTCGGCACGAAGCGTAAAGGTATCAAGCTTAAAAACAAATCAAGGGAGGCATCGGGAAATGCGTGAAATGGTTAAACCTGGCTTGGTTTTATTTTCTATTACTTTAATCGCAGCTATTTTGCTTGGATTTGTCCATGCTATAACAAAAGAGCCTATAGAGCTTCAAAAGGAACTTATGAGGACAAAAGCCATGCAAGAGCTGCTCCCTGCAGCCGGAGAATTTAAAGATACAAAAACCGCCGGGAACGATTTCGTTACCGGCGCATATGAGGGCATATCCGCCTCCGGCGAGCTTGAAGGCCATATAATTAATATTAAATCAAAAGGCTTCGGCGGCGATATAATTATGTTTGTCGCAATAAATACAAAGGGAACAGTTGCTGGTGTTAAAATACTTGAGCATTCTGAAACTCCCGGCCTTGGCGCAAATGCCGAAAACGATGCTTTTCTCAGCCAATTTACCGGCTCAAGCGGAAATGCGAAAGTTCAAGCAATTACAAGCTCGACCATTACTACTAACGCAGTTACTAAAGGCGTAAACGAAGCCTTGGCATATTATAAAGATAATTTGAAAAGGCGGTGACCGGTATGAGCTTATTTAAAACATTCAAAAACGGTTTAATAGAACAAAACCCAACGTTTATGCAGGTTGTCGGCATGTGTCCAGTACTGGCCGTCACAACCAGCGCAACAAACGGCTTGGGAATGGGACTTTCGACTACAGCTGTATTAATATGTTCAAACCTTGTTATTTCGCTTATCAGAAAAATTGTACCGGAAACGGTACGTATTCCTTGCTTTGTTGTCGTTATCGCAAGCTTTGTTACAATCGTGCAGTTTTTACTTGAGGGATTTTTACCGGACTTAAATAAATCGCTTGGTATATTTATTCCCTTAATCGTTGTTAATTGTATCATACTTGCACGGGCCGAAGCGTTCGCTTCGAAAAACAAACTTCTGCGGTCTATTATAGACGGCGCGGGTATGGGGCTTGGTTTTACGGCTGCGTTAATCACAGTAGGTTTAGTGCGTGAGCTTATCGGAACAGGTAAGGTTTTCGGTTTAGCAATACTTCCGGAGGCCTTCCCAAAAACTATTATCATGGTTCTGCCGCCTGGAGCTTTCTTTACTCTGGCCGCTTTAATGGCCTTGATAAATTATTTTCTAAATAAAAAGCGGGCTTAATAAGGGGAGATTTTTGATATGCTCGTATTTACAGTTTTCTTTTCAGCCATTTTAGTAAACAACTTTGTTCTGTCGCGCTTTTTAGGCATATGCCCCTTCCTTGGCGTTTCCAAAAAAATCGGAACCGCTGCCGGTATGGGGATCGCTGTCACATTTGTTATGACTTTGGCATCGGCTGTCACATATATAGTTTATAACCTTGTGCTGGTTAAGCTTAATATTACCTACCTTTATAACATAGCCTTTATTTTGATAATAGCGTCGCTTGTTCAGCTTGTAGAAATGTTTATTAAAAAATCAAGCCCGACATTATATCAAGCACTCGGCGTTTACCTGCCCTTAATAACTACAAACTGCGCCGTCTTAGGCGTTGCCGTTATTAACATGCAAGAAGAATACAGTTTTGTTATATCAGTAGTAAACGGTGCGGCGGCCGCTCTTGGTTTTACTCTTGCAATCGTTCTTTTCGCCGGTATAAGGGAACGTATAGAATTAAACAATATCCCCGCACCGTTTAGGGGGTTCCCTATTGCACTTATAACAGCCGGATTAATGTCGGTTGCTTTTCTTGGATTCCAAGGATTGTTGCGATAGAGAGGGAGGGTATTTATGGATATAAACAGTATTCTTTTTCCGGTGTTAAGCCTTGGCGGTATGAGTATTTTATTCGGCCTCGGCCTCGGCTACGCCGGTATTAAATTTAAAGTGGAAACTGATCCGAAGGTACCGCTGCTTCGGGACGCGCTGCCAGGCGCTAATTGCGGCGGCTGCGGTTACGCTGGTTGCGATGCCTTAGCTGCCGCGATTGCCGCAGGCGAAGCTAAGACAAACGCATGCCCTGTCGGCGGCAAAGAGTGTACTTTCGCACTTTCTGAAATTATGGGTGTGGAAGCTGAATTGCTTGAACCTTCGGCTGCGTATGTAAAATGCTCAGGCGATTGCAATAATGCTGAATGGCGTTATGATTATATCGGTTTGGATGACTGTGCCGCCGCTATGCAACTTACCGCCGGCGGAGCAAAAAAATGCTCTTATGGCTGCATTGGCGCGGGAAGCTGCGTCAGAAGCTGTGATTATGGCGCGATAAGCATTGATAACGGGATAGCGGTTATTGATAAGGATAAATGCGTAGCATGCGGCAAATGTACGGATGTATGTCCTAAAAAAATAATTGAGCTTGTTCCTAAGAAAAACTCAATTAGGGTTGCCTGTTCATCAAA
The DNA here is from genome assembly GCA_023690525.1 of Holotrichia oblita. NCBI lineage: Eukaryota > Metazoa > Arthropoda > Insecta > Coleoptera > Scarabaeidae > Holotrichia > Holotrichia oblita. The sequence continues at coordinate 171,272 of JALQSN010000021.1, read as the reverse complement.
AGATGCAGGAAAAACTGTACGCGGATTGTGTAAAACAGGATGTATAGGCTGCAAACTTTGCCAAAAAGCCTGCGAACATGGTGCTGTGGTTATAGAGGATACTTTGGCAAAAGTCGATTATTCAAAATGTGTTTTATGCGGCGATTGTGTAAAGAAATGCCCAACAAAAGCGATTAGCAATTCATTTTCCTGATAATAAAAAAGCTGTTGCCTGATTTAAAATTATCAGTTGCAACAGCTTTTATACTATTTCCATCATAAAACATAAAAATATTTACTTTAAAAAAGTATTGTTTACCAGCAGCAGCCATGCCGCCTCGCTTGTACTTGAACAACCGGAGGATCTACCCGATTGCCGAAATCATCATAATAAAACGTACCGTTTACGATACCGCTGTCAGTATAATAAAACATTCCGCAACCCCGTCCGCCAGGGTAAGACGATGGACGTGCCACAGCCTTTCCATCAGCATCATAATAATAATTACCAGCTTTTAAATTATCGTCAGCGTCGTAATAATATATTCTACAACCGCCTACAAAAATCTGATTACCGTCACCGTCTAAGTAATAACATCCTGCGTTAAACATCGGACAACCCTCGTTATTATAATACAGACCGTATACATTTATTTTATTTCCGTTTTCATCATAGCAATCTATAACCTTTTTATCCCATGCATATACGCTAGAACTTAAGAACACCGCCGAAATCAATACTGCTGCCATTACCACCGTAATAATTTTACTCATATAATTCACCTCCTTTATAATTTATTCCTTCTTTAAGCAGCATACATTAGATATTTGCTTTAAACAAGGGTTTGTTAAAAATATTTTCAATGTTAAATAAAAAACTAATGAATGGAGTGCTTGTTTTGAAAAAAATAAAAATATTTACAGAATTTAAAGAATTTGCAATGAAAGGTAATGTTATCGACATGGCTGTCGGTGTTATTATCGGCGGAGCTTTTAGCAAGATAGTTTCTTCGCTTGTTAATGATATAATAATGCCGTTATTAAGCTTAATCATCGGACGTATTAATCTTGCGGACTTATCACTAACGATCGAGCCGTTAGGCGGCGGCGCTCCTATCCAGCTTGCCTATGGGCTTTTTCTTCAAAATATTTTAGATTTTCTTATTGTCGCGATATGCATTTTTATTGCTGTAAAGCTTATTAACATACTTTATAAAAAACAAGCCAAAAAGCCAGAACCGCCAAAACCGGCCGCTCCACCTAAACAAGAGCTTCTTCTTGAGGAAATAAGGGATATTTTAAAAGGTAAAAAATAAGCTTCTTCACTTTTTAAACATAAAAAGCATATTATGCATCAAGGAGGTGCATACATGCTATGAGTATTTTTTACGCGGAAAATATAAATGACATAATTAATCCCGAACAAGCGGTTGGAAAAATAAGTTTAGAAAATATTTACTCCCAGGTTTATAATGTTAGCAAATCAACAGCGTTGAAAATGGCAATCGAATATACAAATAAATTGAACGAAAAAAAACAAGAGGATTAAAACTCCTATGAAGATTTACTATACAACCTGCTTTTGGCAAGCGAAATAAGCTTGTTTATAATTATTCCACAACAAAAAGCGAACCCTTTTCAATTTGGGGTTCGCTTTTTGTTGCTTCCTGGGGCTGGTGTTTTGATACAGCCCCTTATTTTATTAATGACTACCTATATATTGTTATTTCGCCTTTTTCATCGTCCCATAATACATTGGAACCGAAGGCTTCTGCAATATATCTTAGCGGTACCATAGTCCTATCGTTCATAATAACAGGAGCTATATCCATTCCTGGGGACAGTTCGCCTATTTTTATGCTTATTACTTTTCCGTCAAGCGTTATAATAGCTGTCCCTGTGTTACCATCCCAATCAACTTTGGCGCCGAACGATTCAGCTATCGCACGAAGCGGAACCATCGTCCTCGACGAAATTATCGCAGGAGCGGTATCAAGCATTACTACATTGTTGTTTACGACAAACTGATTATTCGATGGCCACATTTTAATCGTCGTCAGATCTCCTGTTTGTAAAACTCCGTATGTGCTCAGTTTACCTGTGTAATACGTAAATGTATTTGTCTTTGAATCGTAAGTACCTCCGAGAAGATCGATAGTTCCGTCGTTGTTAAACCTTGCGCCGCTTAGCTTGGCTATTTGCCCCGGAGCCAGATTATATTCCGAAAGATCAACTACTACTTTTATTGGCTGCGAATATAAAGTAACCGGATCATCTCCAACCGTTACTGTAATGTTTACGACTGTTGCGTCAAAAATAGCCTCGGTTCTTTCTGCCGCGTTAGTAGTTTTCTTTAATTGCTCAAGTTCCGGAAGATTAATTATTGGGGTAATGGAGATATTTATTTGTTTTACCTCCGTTGTACTGCTCCCGGTCTGCGCAGCTAAAGCTTCAAGGTTAGTTGTGGAGATTTCAACTTTTACGTTTTCCTTCTCAACAAATAACGGTTTATCGTTCTTAATTATTTCCTGAATTGTTTCTTTGCTTATATTCAACAATTCGTTTGATTCAAGCTTAATAACAATTTCGTCACCTTTTACGATTGCTTCCTCGACCGCTTTCTTTGTTTCCTCAGCAGGCTTTTCTACCGGGGCTGGCGTCGGAGCCGGCGTTGGCGTTGGAACCGGTGTTGGCGTAGGCGTTGGAGCCGGTGTCGGTGTTGGAGCAGGCGTCGGTGTTGGCGTTGTTACGCCGCTTCCGCTACCATTCCCATTGTCTGATGAATCGCCCTCATCGGTAGGGGTATAATTCCATAACGCGTATAAGATAACGTTTTCCGTTCTCATGGTCAGTGTATTGCCTGCGTTGTAGACAGCTCCTGAGTTTGGTTTTGTCGTCCAGCCTTCAAAAGTATAATCAGCTCTGGAAAGTCCGCCAGTGTTACCTAAAATTCTTATAACATCACCCTGTGCGTATTTGCCGTTATCCGTAGGAACAGTACCTGTTTCCGCACCGTTGGCGTTATAGGTTACAGTGTAGACGGTTGGGTTTACAGGGATTAACTCGTATATTGCAGTTAATGTAACCTGCCCTGCTGGCATATTAAAGGTTAACGTGCTTTGGGTCTTTTGCGCACTGGTTAAGGATATTCCTATCGCCGTCCATTCTTTAAACTTGTATCCAGTAATAGGCGTACTGGCAGTTACTGTAACGCTGTCGCCGGATTTATAGGAGCCGCCGCCAATTCCGTTGTTTACTGTAAGCGTGTAAGTTTCTATTTCGTATGTTGCAGTTAATGTAACCTGTCCGGCTGGCATATTAAAGGTTAACGTGCTTTGGGTCTTTTGTGTACCAGTTAAGGATACTCCCGTTGCTGTCCATTCTTTAAACTTGTATCCAGTAATAGGCGTGTTGGCAGTTACTATAACGCTGTCACCGGATTTATAGGAGCCGCTGCCGGTTCCGTTGTTTACTGTAAGTGTGTAAGCTTCCATTTCGTATGTTGCAATTAATGTAACCTGTCCGGCCGGCATATTAAAGGTTAACGTGCTTTGGGTCTTTTGTGCACTGGTTAAGGATATTCCCGTCGCCGTCCATTCTTTAAACTTGTATCCGGTATCAGGTGTGTTGGCAGTTACTGTAACGCTGTCGCCGTAGTTATAAATGCCACTGCCGGTTCCGTTGTTTATCGTAAGCGTGTAAACTTCCATTTCGTATATTGCAGTTAATGTAACCTGTCCGGCTGGCATATTAAAGGTTAACGTGCTTTGGGCCTTTTGCGCACCAGTTAAGGATATTCCCGTCGCCGTCCATTCTTTAAACTTGTACCCAGCATCAGGCGTGTTGGCAGTTACTGTAACGCTTTCGCCGGATTTATAGGAGCCGCCGCCGGTTCCGTTGTTTACTGTAAGCGTGTAAGCTTCTATTTCGTATGTTGCAGTTAATGTAACCTGTCCGGCTGGCATATTAAAGGTTAACGTGCTTTGGGTCTTCTGCGCACTGGTTAAGGATATTCCCGTAGCCGTCCATTCTTTAAACTTGTATCCAGTTTCAGGCGTGTTGGCAGTTACTGTAACGCTGTCGCCGGATTTATAGGAGCCGCCGCCGGTTCCGTTGTTTACTGTAAGCGTGTAAGCTTCTATTTCGTATGTTGCAGTTAATGTAACCTGTCCGGCTGGCATATTAAAGGTTAACGTGCTTTGGGTCTTTTGTTCACCGTTTAAGGATATTCCCGACGCCGTCCATTCTTTAAACTTATATCCAGTATCAGGCGTGTTGGCAGTTACTGTAACGCTGTCGCCGGATTTATAGGAGCCGCTGCCGGTTCCGTTGTTTACTGTAAGCGTGTAATCAGGCTCTACATAGCTGTTGGTTACTATAGCAGTTATTACACTGTCATAAGTATTATCCGTAACGTCTCCGCCTGAGAAGCTGACCAATATTTCAGCCTCGCCCACGCTTTGTGCCGTAACCGTTACATTACCGTCTGCAGTTAAAGTATTAAGATTTACTGTTACTGCCGATCCAGTGACTACCCGGATACTCGCTGTTTCAGCAAGGACACCGCTTAAATCCCCAAAACTTATGCTTATATAGTCTGTTGTTACACCATTTAAGTCAAGTTCAATCGGGTTATTTGAAGTAACAGTCGGTACGGTTCCGGGAACCACCTCCGGTTCGTCCGGTTCTACTTTAAGATTGAAGCTGCCGGAAGTCGTGCCATCTATGGTGATTGTCATAGTATGCGTACCCGTTGGTGTCGCTGCTGTAGTGTTAATTGTCAGCGTTCCGCTATCGTCTGCAATGGTGACATCGTCTGCTGTTACGCCTGCCGGAGCATTATTTAATGTGATAGAATACGTTCCGGCATCTATATCCGCCGTTGTCACACCGAATGTAACCGAGCTCGCTGTTCCTTCTGTCAATGTGCCGTTTTGCGTACCTACCGAGACGGTTTTGTTCTTTACAACCGGGGCTTTAACAACAAGGTTGAAGCTACCGGATGTTGTGCCGTCTATGGTGATTGTCATAGAATGTGTACCACTTGGCGTCGCTGCTGTCGTGTTAATTGTCAGTGTCCCGCTGTCGCTTGCAATAGCAATATCATTCGCTGTTACGCCTGCCGGAGCATTATTTAGTGTGACGGAATATGTTTCGTCTGCTATATTAGCCGTTGTAATACCAAATGTAACCGAGTTTGCCGTTCCTGCTGTTAATGTTCCGTTTTGTGCAGCTACCGTGACAGTTTTGGCCAAAGCTCTTGTTATGGTTACAGTATACACCTTTGATTCTGTGCCGTCTTGGGATGTAACCTTGATATAAGCTGTGTTTGCGCCTTCGGAAAGAGACATTGTTTTATTCGTAATTTCATTCGTGCAAGCAAATTCCTTATAAAGCATCCAAGTTGAATTTGCGCTAGTCGTAATACTTATAGTTTGAGCCGTTACACTGTTTGCAACGGATGCTGTAATTGTATCTGTACCGATAGTTGCATTACTTGGCGCTGCTACCGCAGTAATATTGCAAGCAGTAAAATGACTCGGCCAATCCATCGGTATTCCGTATTTAAGAGTTGGCATTTTGCCATCTGTCCAAACCCAAATGCCATCGTCACCAAAATCCCATGCTGTTGCATTGTTTGATGTGTTCCAATTAGAGGCTGTTGTCCAGAAAAGCTTATCTTTTAGTTCTGCCGCCCCTATGCCTTTACCATCAATACCTGCAAGTGCATCAGTGGCTGTCGCTGCCACATTCTTAACTGTTTTATTCATACCATCCCAAGCGTAGTTATTGCTTGATGCATTGTTTCCTACAACTCCGGCTACACGACCAACCGCATCAGTAACTGCACTTAAGGAAGCACCCATTGCCACATTGTTTTTCGTTTCAGCACCGGCCAGAGAACTTCTACCCGCAATACCTCCGACTTGGTAACTACCTTGACTAGTTGCTTCATTATATCCATTAATTGTAACTACCGAATAGCAGTTTCGTACCGCCCCCACGATGTTTGTGTTTACGGAGACGCTACCAACTACGCCGCCGACACCCTGCCCATCTCTTAAATTTTGGGTAATCGTACCGGTAACGAAGCAGTTTTCAATTAAGCTGCCATATATAACTTGCCCCGCAATACCACCCACAAAATGGGTTGTTGAATAAATATTTATGTCCTCAAGTCCGAGATTTTCCACCTTACCAGGAGCGCCACTAGCACCGATAATGGCAAACAATCCGGTAATTCGATTGTTGGTAACTGAATTTAATCCAGTTTCTGAAATTGTAAGACCGCTTATAACATGCCCACCGCCGTTAAAAGTGCCGGTAAAAGGCGTTGTTGTTTCTGTAGTCTTACCGATTGGTATAAATGGATCAGAAGTCATGATTATATTATCCGTTAAAATATAATGCTTATCCAGACCCCAATCGCCCTTTTCCCAATCGCCCCTGCCGACCTTCCGCAAATCTTCTTCGGAACTTACTTGGAATGGGTTACCCGAACTTCCATCCGGAACCTCAAACGGTTTCGGTTCAAATTCAGCTTCTATTATTACTGCAGCAGCAGGCATTGTAAATGTATATTTACCTGCAGTTGCCGTGGCAGTCACATCTACATCGCCATCGTTTACTTTCAATGAATCTGCAACCAAACGATAACCCGTATCCGGTGTTACTGTAAGAGTAACAGTATCGTTTTCCGCGGCATACTCCATGTCAGATGTAACTGCGCCATCAACAAACGTTCCCAAAGTAATAGTGTATATCTGTTCAAACTCTGCTGTAATTGTTACCGCATCAGCTGGCATTGTAAATGTATATTTACCTGCCGTTGCTGCTGGTGTCACCGCTACAGCTCCGCTGTTTACTTTCAATGAATCGGCAACTAAACGATATCCGCTGTTCGGAGTTACTAAAAGAGTAACTGTAGCACCCTCTGCGGCCTTCGCCATGCTAGACGTAACTGTGCCGTTAGTGAGTGAGCTTACGGAAATAGCTTTTGTTGCTGGTCCGCCCAAATGCTCCGGCCAATCCATTGGTGTTCCATGTTGAAGGGTTGGCATTTTGCCATCTGTCCAAACCCAAGTACCAACAAAATCCCATGCTGTTGCGTTATTTGCGGTGTTCCAGTTAGAGGCTGTTGTCCAGAAACTTTTATCTTTTAGTTCTGTTGCCGATTTACCTAAACCGTCCTTTTTTCCAAGTTCATTTTCAAGAACTGTACTGGTTACAGACATTCCATCCCAAGCATAGTTGTTAATAGCTAAGGCACTTGTAATAACTCCAGTAACACGACCATTTGCAGCAGCTGCCACAGTGCTATTTACGGATTCACCCATCGCTACACAGTTTATAATTTCAGAGTTAGCTGTTATAACCCTTCCTGTAATACCCCCTAATTGGTACCCACTAGGTGCTTCAATTATAACTACAGAATAGCAGTTCCGTACCGTACCTGTCACTTTGTCCGCACCGACATTACCTGCTATACCGCCGTAAGCGCTGCGACCGGTTATTGAAGTTTTAATTACACCAGTAACAAAACAATTTTCAATCAAGCCGCCTTGTTGAACCAATCCTGCAATACCACCCACATTTTGTTGATTGGCTGTGACGATGATCTCTATATTCTCAAGCCCGAGGTTTTCCACTTTAGCGTTTGCGCCGCTGATAAGACCGAACAAACCGTTATTGAGAACTCCATTTTGTGTCATTCCTGTGATCTTAAGATTGCTTATGACATATCCATCGCCGTTTAAGGTACCAGTGAAAGCCACTGGCGCTGTATTCATATCAGCCTTACCGATTGGTATAAATGGATTAGAAGTCATGATTATATTATCAGTCAAAACATAATGCTTATCCAGACCCCAATCTCCCTTTTCCCAAACACCCTTGCCGACCTTCCGCAAATCCGCTTCAGAACTTATCTCGAAGGGTCTGCCCACCGTTCCATCAGGAGGCAGAGCTGTCTGCGCCACATTTACCTTGACACTAACTGTTACAGTAATCGGGTCGATTGCATCCTTATATCCGCTTGGCATCGTCCATACAGCGGTAAGTGTATACGTGCCTGCCACCGTTCCGTCGAAGATTCCCGACCAGTTGGTGATTTCGGCATTGGCCGATGCTTTGCCGTCAGTCACAACAACTTCTGTCGGCAGTATGCCTTCGGCTTTTAAGTTATCCAACGTAACGATGTTCCCTGCAGTGTTTATTACGACATCTGCCAAAGGCGTATAACCGGTTATTTCTCTTATAGCATTAGTTTGTGCCACATCTACCTTAACCGAAATTTCTACGGTAATCGGATCAATAAGATCCACATATCCGTCCGGCAGCTCCAATGTCGCCGTCAGTGTATATGTGCCTATCGTCTTTCCATCAAAAGTTCCGGCCCAGTCTTTGATGGCTGCGTTTGCCGTATTTGTGCCGTCAGTCACAACAACCTCTGTCGGCAGTATGTCGGAAGCCTTTAAGTCAGCCAATGCCACAATGTTCTTATCTTCAGCAAGTGTGACCTCTGTCAGAGGCGTAAAACCTGTTATTTCTTTATCTGACTCTTTTGTGTAAGTTACCTTAACAGGTACTGGGTTGAATGTTTTATCTGTAGGAGCCAATGTATATGTTATAGTATCGCCGATCTCTAATGGAGCATCAAGGTTGACGGTAATCGAACCTACGCCCGTTGCTGTATCATGACTGAATGTAATACCGGTGGTTATCTTGGTATTTCCCCGATATACTTCATATGCAGGCGTAATCTGCGCAGCCGTGATATAGTCAACATCATTAATATACGAAGAAGCTCCGCCTACTATCGTTGCACCGCGAGCAGCCGCCATAGTTTTGAAATTAATCACAAAAATAGTAGTTCCGGTGTTGTATTTAGTACTTGGCGCAACAGTAAAGAGGTTGGCGCGCTCGGTCTTGTACTCAAAGTCCGTTAAATTTTGTTGATATTCTTGTCCGGTTGCCAAATCATATACTTCCAATGTAGCGGTATAGGTTTCCGTAATTCCGCCAAACTTCGCAACTTGTTTAAAGGAATAAAAGCCGCTGCGTTCACCAGGTCTGAGGGGGGGTGTTTCTTCTCCATACCTTCCCATAAAGTAAGTCCAATTATATTGGTTGGTAGTCCATAAGTCGCGGTAACGTAAAGGCTCAAAACCGGTGTCCAGACGTTTGACTTCAGTTTGAATGTAAGCGCCGGTACCCAATCTGCCATTTACTACCATATCACCATTGGTGAATGTTGATTGGATAGTAGGACGGCCGGATACAGAAGAACTGTCTATCGGTGCAGGTGAAAAAACATCATCAAACACCAACGGATCGTTGTATCTAACCCAATTTTCATTGCTCAGTTTACATTCATCATAGTTACCAGCAGTTCCTTTCACGGTCAGCGTTGCGGTGAAAACTTCCTTAACCTTAACATCCGTATCCTTCACGGCTGTAATTGTTATTGTGTAATCTCCTATAGGCAATCCAGCCGTTGATGTCCAGAGGCCGGAAGTATCTGCATCTTCCGAAACTACATTGTTGCTGCCATCTGTAACTTCAACCGAAGCTGTAAAACCGGCGGTGATGTCATACCCAACAGAAACTTTGTCGCCTGATTGAACAGACAGATTCGTAATATGGTTATCCAGCGGAGGAGGTTCGGGAACAGTGACCGTAACTTCACAAGTGGCCGATTTACCACCTATTGTCGCCGTGATAGTTGCTGTTCCGGCCGCTTTTCCCTCTACACGTCCGCCATTGGCTACAGATGCGATATTAGCATTGCTTGATTTCCAGTCTATCAGACCATATAATGCTTTTGCGGGTTGTATCGTAGGGATAAGAACATATTGCTGTTTCCTTGTAATATTTATTGAAGATTGATTCAGTGTAATTCCGGATACAGCCGGAACCGGGTCTCCGCCTGTAAAGGCTACATAAGCTTCGTCAGCCGTTTTAGCAGCGAGAGGATCAAATCTGAATGTCATTCCCATAGCCTTGCCGCCGCTTCCTACAGAGTTTGTCGTAAAACGGGTTGTCGAAAGCCTTACAAGCACTTCGCCGACCTTCGCATTAAATTCCGCATCCGGTACTGGTCCGCCTGGTTTGGTCATTTCATAAGCGCCAGCTAATCCCGAAGCGACGCAATCGCCCCAGTACTCTGACTTGGTGTGTTCGCATTCGCCGATATACAGGATGTGTTTAGCTGCTTCATCGTAGTTATATTCAAGATAATCTTTGATTGCGCCAACAAACACAGCAGGTATTTCCGTGTCGCCGGTCGCTTTGTAGTATTCAAGTATGCCGTTAGATAATATACCAAACTGGAATGTAATATAGAGAATGCAGCGTTCAGCGACGTTAGAACAGTTATCTAATCCGACTGTCGGCCATCCTCCATTAGCGTCCTGGGTATCTATAAGCTCTCTGATCATCAGGCGGCAAGCATTCAGATAGTAGGGGTCTCCGGTAGCTTCATATGCCGATGTATAAGCCAAAAGCGGCCATCCTATGTACCTGAGATGGTCAAAGGTCCATGCTTTAAAATTGTTAAAACCTTTTAAATTGTCTAGCGTTTCAAGGCCGATAAAGTTATCCGCGCATTTTGTTATAGACTCAAGAGCCATTACGTCGCCCGTCATCTGATAATAGCTGGATAAACCCGAAAGAAACGAGTGGCCTAAGTTGCCTGAGTCGTCAATTATCGCATTAGGACCATTGGCAGGTGCCGCATTAAAGTATACGCCCACATGGCCCATGGAATGTTTGGTCTGATGGCCCGACCCCACGCGCTGAATATCAATGTTCATCTGATGAAGCGCGGCCTGCTCGGCGAGGATATATGCGTCGTTATTGCCCGAATGCACGTAGGCTAAAAGAAGCGCCTGAGGAGAGTCATATTCTGAGTTGGTCCAGTTAACTACACGCTCTCCATACGAATCGCCGAAGTTAATAAAGCCGTATGCCCTGTCATTGTTTAAAGTGGTTTTATATCCACTGATAGTATTATTTGCTTTTGTTATTAACAAATCAGAAAAATATCCGGGGTCTTCGCTTACTTCTCCGAACACCTCGGACTTGGCATACACGCTCTTATCCAAATCCGCTTTCAATGCGCTGTTAACATACTCTGCAGGAACTTTGTCTGCTGTTTGCCCAAAGGCGAGCAGGAACTCAGTGCGTACGCTCATACCCTTATACAGTTTATATACGTTGTTTTGCATGTGGAAGTACAGTTTATTATTCTGAATGTAATCTTCAGATGCAAAATAACTTGACTGGAATGGCGGCATAACATCTACGCTTATTTTATTACTGCTTATTTCAATTTTCTTAGGATAGTTCTGCCAAAAGTATCTGGTCGCGATGGTAGTAGACACCGCTCCGGATGTAAGCTCAACCCATCCGTCGGCTCTGTTTCCGCTCGCTGTAGCTCCGCCTGTTATGGTATATGAATTATCTTCCATTTGTGAAAGGACGGTGTTAGCCGTAAGAGATGCCACGTCATGAACTGTCCCATTGTTGCCGCCGATTTTTGCGGAGTTCGCCGCCATCGGTATATCAAGCGTCAACGAGTTAATTGTCGTAAAATTAGTGCTGACTATATCGTTCCCGGCGGTGTATTCAAGCCATAACAGAGGTGAGCCTTTATAGGCGTGAATACGGACTTCGTATTGGAACATTTGGTTATTGTTATCGGTATGATGTCCCTTAACATAAATAGTAGCGCGAACAGGCCCCTCGGATTCAACCCGCACTTCTTCCGCTTTGCCCAAGGATGTGTATGCTGTACCGTCAACGGAAACAGTAGCCGCACCTCCTGTTGTTATCGGATTACCTGCATAATTTCCGCCGCCTGTCGAATCCAGCCAAATCGTTCCCGGAATATTGACATTTTCGGAATTTATCTGCACTTTCAGATATCCGGTTATTATTTCATATATATCATTGTTCTTGGTCACGAGGCTTGAGCCGGAAACTGTTTTCGAAACACCCGCACCATACTCTAACTTATAATTTTTCGTCTGTCCCTTTGGTAAATCGGTCATGAATTCAACTTGAAGAAATCTGACAGAGCCGTCGTTCCAACGGGATAACACGGCGGTTTGCGCAAGGATTTCATTTCCATTCGGATCCAAAATCCGTACTTTGTCAGCGCCGCCGAGCTCCCCCTTGGCAAAAGGTACGCCGGTACGGGTTGGCCAGTTCGTCATATCTTCAGATGAAGTGTTTTTGATAGGAAGATTTACTGTATTCACACCGCCAACAGTTTGCTTTTCATCTGGAAGAGAAGCTTTTACTTTATGTCCATCGGAGGTAATAACTTTATTACTAAAAACATCTGTCGCAGTCGCTTTGATTGTCCAGTCGTATGTTTCACCTTCCGTAAAACCGTACCAGTCAATACGATGCAACCGCCCTACTACACTCGTTGTAAGTGTCACAGAATTTTGCAAGTCTCCACCACTGATTGTCACTTCGCCTGTGGTAGCCCATGTAGTGGTCCATGTAAAGCGGATTGCAGTTTTCCCGTCCGCTCTGTATGGGAATCCTGGTTGATACATAGCAGCTTCGTCGTTAATGGCATATACTGTTTTATCCGCACTGGGCCTAACTGTAGTAAAGACGAACCCTGCAACACGAGTTGTTTTACCATTCGCATCTAACGTCACTATGTCACCATCGTCGAAATCTACAGGATTATTTGTGAAGTATAGATAGTAACGATTATCCTCATAAGGCACATTGAACGTAGCTTTAACATCGCTGTTCAGTTTGAGAGATAATTCAGGCTTTGTGCCCTCTGCGGCTATTATAACTACTCCCAAGTAGTAATTGCCTTCCTCAGCCTCAAAATCTATAGTTCCGTTTCCTCTGACATTTCCGAGCCGCTGTCCCTTATATTCGGAATAAACTGTAAAGTTGGTCATGTTCCAGTCATCCCGCGGGACATTAATGTTGCCTGCGGCTTCATTTTTCATAATCTTGTCAATATCAGTAAAAGCATTTGTATAGTCCATCGCCCAATCGCCGGGAGATGCCTGTACCGTTATGATATTGCTTAGCCCGCTCGTATAACTTATAAGCAATACACCGACAAGAATAAATGAAATAAATCGTTGTAAAGTAGTCCTTGCTGACCGTTTCTTAATCATAATTTGCATCCTAACCTCCTATCTTTTTTAATAAAACAATTTGGGAACGTTAACCTACCTAAGCCAACCATTTACCATCTCCTTTTTTGATTTGATTCATTTCTATTACAAACATATAATCAAAGGCATCACTCCTATAATATAAACATAGTACGTTATATATTCGACTTAATGGAATATTTCTATTAAGTCGGCAGACCTCTACTTATTAATAAATATATTCGGAATTAGGGTAGGTCATCCGGCACCATTACCGCTTCCAAAAGATGATAGATATTAACAGAACTTTTCTATTAATAAACGTTAACTTATTAATCTTTGAGTCATAATTTGTACAGTTATAAAAGGTATTCGTGAAATTACAGTTTTAAGAATTGTAATATTTGTTTTATCAGTCTTAATGAATATAATTTTTTAGCTTTTAAAAAAGGTTATGTAAAAAAAGCCTTATTTAAAAGCTTTTTTTTCGTGTTTACAATTCTTAAAACTGTAATTTCGCGAATAAACACACCTAAAACTTTTGCGTAACCACATTTTAATGAAAATTTAATTCCTTGTTACATAAATGATAATAAAAATTTTCTAATAAGTCAATATCTCCAAAAAATTTTACATGGAAATTAATTTTCGCCTGTCCTCTGAATCAAATGGAATAAATTATCACAATCCAATAAACAACCAAACATAATCTTTGATAAGGCGAGTTTGATTCTATATTCTAAACCCTGATTAATTCTTTTGATACTCTTGACATAAAACGACTCCTCCTTGGTTTTGAATTGGTTTGGTTATTCCAATTAAAATAAAAAAACCGCTCCTTCCGCGATATAGGAAAGAGCGGTTTTACACTTACTTCTTGCTGTTATTTATATATTGTTATTTCGCCTTTTTCGTCGTCCCATAATACATTAGAACCGAAGGCTTCTGCAATATATCTTAGTGGAATCATGGTCCTGTCGTTAATAATAACAGGAGCTACATCCATTCCTGGGGACAATACGCCAATTTTTACGCTTATTACTTTGCCGTCAAGCGTTATGATAGCTGTCCCTGTGTTACCGTCCCAATCAACTTTCGCGCCTAACGATTCAGCTATCGCACGAAGCGGAACCATCGTCCTCGACGAAATTATCGCAGGAGCGGTATCAAACGTTAATACATCGTTGTTCACAATAAATTGGTTATTATTCGGCCACATTTTAATCGTAGTCAAATTTCCAGTTTGTAAAACTCCGTATGTACTCAGTTTGCCAGTGTAATATGTGAACGTTTTTGTCTTTGAATCATAAGTGCCTCCAAGAAGATCGATAGTCCCGTCGTCATTAAACCTTGCGCCGCTTAATTTCGAAATCTGACCAGGAGCCAGGTTATATTCCGAAAGATCCACAACTACTTTTATTGGTTGCGAATATGAAGTAACCGAATCATCTCCGATAGATACTGTAATGTTTACGATAGTGGCGTCGAAAATAGCTTCAGTTCTTTCTGCCGCGTTGGTAGTTTTCTTTAGTTGCTCAAGTTCCGGAAGATTAATTATTGGAGTGATAGAAATATTTATTTGTTTAATATCCGTTGTACCGCTTCCGGTTTGTGTAGCCAAAGCTTCAAGGTTAGTTGTGGAGATTTCAACTATTACGCCTTGTTTCTCAACAAGCAATGGTTTATCGCTCTTTATAATCTCCTGGATTGTTTCAGGGCTTATATTCAACAATTCGTTTGCTTCAAGCTTAATAACAATTTCATTACCTTTTTCGATTGCTTCCTCTACTGCTTTCTTCGTTTCCTCAGCAGGCTTCTCTACCGGTTTTGGCGTAGGAGCGGGTGTAGGAGTCGGTGTTGGCGTTGGTGTAGGAGTAGGTGTCGGAACGGGTGTCGGTGTTGGCGTTGGTGTGATTCCGCCAGAACCTCCGCTTGAACCTCCGCTTGAACCCGATTCGTCGGGCGAATTATCTTCGATTTCTTCAACCCTTATCGAAATAACGCTGCTCGTTACTTTCGCAGTCTTTACTCCGCCGTCACCATTGTTGATAATGGTGTTGGTCACAACTACATAGTAATAATACAAACTTGCTGTATTTGTAGGGACTGTGTAAGCTCTGCCTGTAGCGCCGCTTATCGCTGTACCGCTGTTACTTGATGCGTTTGTATTTCTATACCATTGATATGTAAGTGTTCCGCCGTCTGTGACATTTGCATCAACTGTTAAGCTTAAATAAGCGCCGACCTCTACTTGCCCGCTAACAGGCTGCCTGCTTATGCTCGGAGTTTGCGCATTAACTGTTTTATTAACTGTTAAAGTAACCACATTACTCCTTACACTTATTGTCTTTATTCCACCGTCGCCGTTGTCGGCTATATTATTAGTCACAACAACATAATAATAATACGTTCCCGATTCGACAGTAGCCGCGGAGTAAGTTTTGCTTGTTGCGCCGTTTATTGCCGTACCGCCGCTATTTGATGCATTTGTATTACTGTACCATTGATAACCTAATGTTCCATTATCCGTGACGCTTGCTTCGATTGTCATAGTATGCGTCCCACCGACTGTTACCGTACCGCTTGAAGGCTGAGAGTTTATGTTTGGAGCCTGAGCGTCAATTATATCATTTATTGTCAGTGTTACTGCATTACTCCGTACGCTTGCTGTTTTCGAACCACCATCGCCATTATCATTTATTTCGTTGGTTATTTCAACAAAATAGTAATATGTCCCTGCTGCGTTCGTTGGTATGGCATAAGTATTGCCTGTAGCGCCGCTTATGGCTGTACCGCCGCTGTTTGACGCGCTTGTGTTTCTATACCATTGATAATTCAGTGTTCCGCCATCCGAGACACTTGCTCCGGCGTTCAGAGTATGCGATGCGCCAATTATAATTGTTGCGTCCATAGGCTGAGTATTTATAATTGGTGTTTGAGCGTTTACTCTTTCATTAACCGTAATTACAGCAACATCACTTGTTACGCTTACAGTCTTAATGCCTCCGTCGCCGTTATTGGTAATGGTATTAGTTACTTTAACATAATAATAGAAAGTTCCCAGTTCATTTGTAGGTGCAGCATAGGTATCACTTACCTCACCGCTGATAGCCGAACTGCTTGCAGTTGAAAAACTATCGCTTAAATACCATTGATACGTTAACTGGCCGCCATCAGATGAATTAGCCACTACTGTCATGTTGTGTGCTTCTCCGATTGTTACTGTTGCATCCTGAGGCTGGGTAGTTATGTTCGGTGCTTGAGCGTTTACCTTTGGCGCTGTGCTTGCTGCCGCCGCAACTGATGATGCCTGCGTTGCTTGCGTTGCCGCTTTGACTGTGACTTTATCATTTGTTGACGCTGCAAGAGTTAAATTCGTAATCGTTACTACGGTATCGCTTGTTCTTGTAAATGTGCCTGCCGCTATTGCAATCGCATTTGTTCCTTCAAATGTAAAGTCGCTTGCCGTTATTGTGCCACTCTTAAATGTTCCGCCTGTCAGAGTTATTGTAACAATATTGTTCGCCGAGGTTACTTCAAACGCTGATGACGTTACATCTGTTATTGGAGCCGCTACTGTACTTGCCGCCGCCACTACCGATGTAGCCTGCGTTGCCTGCGTTGCCGCTTTGACTGTGACTTTATCATTTGTTGCTGCTGCAAGAGTTAAATTCGTAATCGTTACTACAGTATCGCTTGTTCTTGTGAATGTACCTGCCGCTATGGCAGTTGCATTTGTCCCATCAAATGTAAAATCGCTTGCTGCTATCGTACCAGTTTTAAATGTCCCATCTGTCAGAGTTATCGTAACTGTATTGTTTGCCGAGGTTACTTCAAACGCTGATGACGTTACATCTGTTATTGGAGCCGCTACTGTGCTTGCCGCCGCCGCTACCGTTGTAGCCTGCGTTGCCTGTGTTGCCGCTTTGACTGTGACTTTATCATTTGTTGCTGCTGCAAGAGTTAAATTCGTAATTGTTACTACAGTATCGCTTGTTCTTGTAAATGTGCCTGCCGCTATGGCAGTCGCATTTGTTCCTTCAAATGTAAAATCGCTTGCCGCTATCGTGCCCGTCTTAAATGTTCCGTCTGTAAGAGTTATTGTAACTATATTGTTCGCCGAGGTTACTATAAACGCTGATGACGTTACATCTGTTATTTGAGCCGCTACTGTGCTTGCCTCCGCCGCTACCGATGTAGCCTGCGTTGCCTGCGTTGCCGCTTTGACTGTGACTTTATCATTTGTTGCTGCTGCGAGAGTTAAATTCGTAATCGTTACTACAGTATCGCTTGTTCTTGTGAATGTGCCTGCCGCTATTGCAGTCACATTTGTTCCTTCAAACGTAAAATCGCTTGCTGCTATCGTGCCCGTTTTAAATGTTCCGTCTGTAAGAGTTATCGTAACTTTATTATTTGCCGAGGTTACTATAAACTCTGATGACGTTACATCTGTGATTGGAGCCGCTACTGTGCTTGCCGACACCGCTACTGATGCAGCCTGTGTTGCCTGCGTTGCCGCTTTGACTGTGACTTTATCATTTGTTGCCGCTGCGAGAGTTAAATTAGTAATCGTTACTACTGTATCGCTTGTTCTTGTAAATGTGCCTGCCGCTATTGCGGTTGCATTTGTTCCTTCAAATGTAAAGTCGCTTGCCGCTATCGTGCCTGTTTTAAATGTTCCGTCTGTAAGAGTTATCGTTACTTTATTGTTTGCTGCGGTTACTTCAAACGCTGATGACGTTACATCTGTTATTGGAGCCGCTACTGTGCTTGCCGCCGCCGCTACCGATGTAGCCTGCGTTGCCTGCGTTGCCGCTTTAACTGTGACTTTATCATTTGTTGCTGCTGCAAGAGTTAGATTAGTAATCGTTACTACTGTATCGCTTGTTCTTGTGAATGTGCCTACCGCTATTGCAGCCGCATTTGTTCCTTCAAATGTAAAATCGCTTGCCGCTATCGTGCCCGTCTTAAATGTTCCGCCTGTAAGAGTTATCGTAACTTTATTGTTTGCTGCGGTTACTGTAAATGCTGATGAGGTTACGTCTGTGAATAAATGCGCTGGCCAATCCATTAGTTTTGGTGAATCTTCTTGATTTCCAGGTCTTAGAGCTGGCATTTTACCATCTATCCAAATCCATACATTGGTAAAATCCCACGTCGTGTCTGCGTCGTCCATATTCCAGTTATCGCTTGTTGTCCAAAAGTCCTCAGACTTGAGCTCTGACACCGATTTGCCAGCACCGTCCATTGTGCCTTCCCCGCCAACAATGTTTGATCTTCCGGTTATTGCCATGCCTTCCCAAGCGTAGTTGTTGACTGCTGCTACTGCGCTATTATGTCCGATAACACGGGACCACTTCAGTGCTACCACTCGCTCCATTTATATAAGCACCCATCACTACACAATTTTTAATCTTTGCGCCGCTAGTGTTACTGCTTCCTGAAATACCTCCTATACGAATGCTACCTCCAGTATCAATTGTTACTACAGAATAGCAGTTTTGCACTTTACCTTGACCGTCGGTTCTGCCAACCACACCGCCAATAAAATTTAAACTACTAGAAATTGTGCCTGTAACAAAGCAGTTTTCAACCAAACCTCCACCTGCAACCGAACCTGCAATACCACCCGTATATCGGCCTGCATCAATTACTATAATATTCTCGAGCCCGAGTCTTTTTACTGCTCCGCTATTACCGATAATGCCGAACAAGCCGCTGTTATCGCCTGACGCCTTAATGTTAATGCCGCTAATGACATACCCATTACCATCAAAGGTTCCGGTAAAAGGCGCTGCTGTTCCTGAAGATTTACCGATCGGCGTAAATTCTGTAGAGCTCATATCTATATTTGCCATCAATTTATAATGTTTATCTAAACTCCAGCCATCCGTACCTGTTCCAACTTTCCGTAAATGTGTTTCGTTTTCAATTTTGAAAGGATTTGTTTTGCTTCCTTCTGCTACCGCTGCGGTACTTGCTTCTGCAACTACTTCTGTTGCCTGTGTTGCCTGCGTTTCTGCTAAAACTTTAACCGTATCATTTGACGCATCTACAAGAGTCAAATCTGTTATTGTAACTACAGTATCGCTTGTTCTTGTAAATGTGCCGTCCGCTATTGCATCCGCATTTGTTCCGGTAAATTCAAAATCAGTCGCTGTTATTGTGCCAGTCTTAAATGTTCCGTCTGTCAGCGTAATTGTTACCATATTGTTATCAGAATCTACTTCAAACGCTTCTGATGTTACATCTGTGATTGCGGATGGTATCAAATGATCAGGCCATTCTTGTGCTGTGCCAACGACTTTAAGCTTAGGCATATAGATTCCTGAATCATCCCATTCCCAAACATCGTCAAAATCGAAATTCAATGTGTCTGTCCAGAAATCCTTACTTCTAATTTGTTCCAATGATGCGTCAAGTCCGTCTTTTTCAAACGTAAAATTGCCGCTAGCCGATCCGGTGCTTCCATCGTCTTTTACCCAGCCGGGGACTTGAACAACCATATCTTGAAACGCATAATTATTTGACAATATAAAACCTGGACGATGCGTGTTAGTAGTAGAAGTATCTACAGAGCCAACACGGCTAAACGAGCCTTTTTGTGCATTAGTAGTAAGGTTGCCTTCAGTTTTTACCAATGAGTTAATTGCCAAATTGTTAATGATTCCTTCTTTTGAGTTAGATGCACCAATAACACTTCCGACCAAACCACTTGCCGAAATAACATTTTTAGAAAGAACCTGCCCTGCAGCATAGCTGTTTTCAAGAGTAGCAGTATGGCTTTCTGAGTTTGTTGATGCCGCAAACTGACCTATAAGACCACCCAGCGCATACGAATTACCATTAGTTGTCCCAACAATATCAACCGAGGTGTAGCAGTCTTTTACAATCGCGCCTTTATCTAATAATCCGACAATACCGCCTACTTCGCGGCCATTAGAACTTGAACCAATACTTCCGCCGACAACATAGCATTTTTCAATAAGCGGCCGTTCGCCGCTAGTAGTTCCTGCGGTAATATACCCCGCTATACCACCAATAGATTTATTTCCGTCTATATTTACATTTTCAAGCCCAAGGTTTCTGACTACTCCGGCTCTGCTTGCATTGTTGCTTATCACGCCAAATAGTCCGACATTATTAGCTGCTGAGCCACTACCGCTATAGGTTAATCCACTTATTATATGCCCTTGTCCGTCAAAGCTTCCTGTAAACGGCGTTGTAGCGTTTCCTATCGGAGTAAAGTTATCGCTGCTCATCTTTATATCTTTTGTTAATACATAACTACTGTCAAGTGTCCATGCTCCTGTTCCAACTTTTCTAAGATCAGCCTCATCCTTAATTTGGAACGGGTTTCCCGCAGAACCGTCAGGCGTTGCTCCTGGGGCAGTCTGCGCTGTGACTACATTGACCTTGATTGTTATGGCTATCGGAGAAACAGCATCCTTATATCCCGTCGGTATCATCCAAACCGCCGTTATCGTTTGCTCCCCCGTCACCGTTCCATCAAAAGTTCCTGTCCAGTCCGTAATATCCGCAGTTGCTGGTGTTTTGCCATCAGTAACTGTTACTGTTGTTGGCAGATAATCGGAGGCTTTTAGATCATCTAATGTCAGGATATTTTCGTTGAAATAAAGACTAACCGTTTTCAAAGAAGTATAACCTGTTATTTCTTTACTAGAATCAGTTTGTGCCACGTTTACATTAACTATAAGCGTTACTTCAATCGGCTCTGTTGCATCTACATATCCGTCCGGCATCGTCCAGACCGCAGTTAAAGTATATTCATCTATTACCGCTCCGTTGAAACTTCCGGTCCAATCTGTAATTACTGCATCTGCAGGCGTTGTGCCGTCAGTAACCGTAACTTTTGTCGGTAGTTTTTCGGATGCTTTTAACTCGGCTAATGTCACGATATATTCGTCGGAGTCTAAATCAACCGCCGTTAAACTTGTATAGCTTGTAATTTCTTTGTCAAGTTGATAAACGTAGCTTCCTTCAACAACCCTAGGTGCGAATGTCTCGCCAGGGGTTAATGTGTATGCTATTTCATCGCTGACATTTAATGGTGCTTCGAGCGCGATGGTAATTTTACCAACACCCGTAGTTGTATTATGTTGGAAATCAATTATACTGCTATTTACCCCGGTGCCATTCAGCGTTACACTGAAATCGGGAGTAATTTGTTCAGCAGTCCTATAAACAATCGTGTTTTGGTTAGAGCCATTATACATAGCAACGCCTTGTGCAACAGATTCAGTCACGAAATCAATAATAAACTTGTCGTTTTCCACGTCGTAGCTGTGAGACGGAACTTCCTTAAAAAGGTTAGCATATTCAGTCTTGTACACAGGATTTGTTATTTCTGTTTGATATTGATTTGAAATATTTTTCTTTGAATATAAATTTGAATTATAGGTTTCCGTAATTCCGCCATATTTTGCGATTTGCTCAAAATCATAATTACCTGTACCCATACCGCTAGCATTATTATTAGCAAACCAATGCCACAAGTTTTGCGCCGCATTTCCAAGATAATCGCGGTATTTATTAACCTTGGTACCACTTGAGTACGCCTCGCCTGTAACAAAAACACCGCCAAATATTTTTATGAATATTTGTGGACGACCAGCCGCAAAGCCTCCTCCTACCGGGTTGTTTGAATAAACATCAAAGATTAAAACACTATCATTGTGCTTAACCCATGATTCATCGCTAAGGGTGCAACTATGATAATCACTTTCGTTTTTTTGCACGTTAAGCGTTGCGGTGTAAACTTCCATGATATTGCTATCATAATCATTTTCCGCTGTAATAGTTATTGTATACTCGCCCGCAGGTAATGAATCTGTTGATTTCCAATACCAATAATTTTCGGTATCATGTTTTTTATCTTCAACTTCATCAACCGTATCGCCATCCGCTGTCTTAACTTCAACCGAACCTGTAAAATCATCAGAGAGGGTATACATAACAAGGACATTTGCTTCTGTATCACCTGAAGAGCTTGGATCTATGCTCGGCACACCAATACGCAGGGTTCCCAACGGCGGTGATGGTGGCAGTGGGGGTACGGTTATTTCGCACGTTTGGTCAACACCGTTTATACTTGCTGTAATAGTAGCGGTTCCTTCTACTCTGCCTTGCACCCTGCCGCTTGTGGAAACATTTGCAACAGCGGTATCGCTCGAAGACCATTCTGCCATGCCGAATATCGCGTTTGCAGGAGTAACGATTGTTTTAAGGTCGTAGGATGTGCCTATATCTACTGTAGCGCTGGACGCACTTAAAGTAAATGAAGATACGCCTTTAATATTGCCACTATTATTCCAAGTTTTCCATATTTCATCAGCCGTCTTTACTCCCATAGGGTCAAACCTAAGTAACATACCCAAGTTTTTACCGTTGTCACCCGATGTGGTTTGTTCTAAATGGTATGTCATGTTCCTCATTAACGCTATTTCTAACTCGTTATGAAACTCTGTTTCACTTGAGTTGCCTTTGGTGAACTCATAAGCGGCCGCCAATACCGAAGCGATGCAATCGCCCCAATACTGCTTTTGAAAAAGATCGCAACCAAGGCTATAATAGAATAGCTTAGCATCTTTATCGTAGTTATGTTCCATAAGGCCTTTTACGCCTCTTACAAGTAAATCTTTTATTTCCGTATCACCAGTCAAATTGTAGTATTGAAGTATGCCGTTTAAAATTATACCAACTTGATATGTAAGCGTAGTAGTACACTTAGTTGTGGTTGAGTGGTTGCAATTATCCGTCGCTACATTCGCCCATCCGCCTTCGCTGCGCTCGCCGTCAATTACTTCTTCCATAATCAATCGGCAAGCATTAAGATAGTAGGGGTCTCCAGTGACCTCATATGCAGATGTATAAAGCAGAAGCGGCCAACCGCCATAACGTTCAAAGTCAAGAGTCCAATTTTTAAAATTATTAAGACCTCTCAAGTTAGGATCGGTTGAAGAATTAAAACTGATACTATTATCCGCGTGTTTAAGAGCTGCCTCAAGGGCTACCACATCACCAGACATCTGATAATAGCTAACCATACCCGAAATAAAGATATGCCCTAAGTCACCTTCTAAGCCTGTGCTACCGGTATGCGCGTTGCTGGCATAGCTGGGAGCTTTGTCAAAGTACTTGCCAATATGCCCCATAGAGTGTTTGGGTTGATGCCCTATCCACGCAGGATTTTGATGCACGCGCAAAGTGTCAATATTCATTTGGTGAAGCGCACTCTGCTCTGCGAGGATAAACGCATCCTCGTCGCCTGTATGGGCGTAGGTTAAAAGAAGCGCCTGAGAAAGGTCGTATTCCAGATTTCCCCAGTTGGCTACACGCTCTCCCCACCAATCGCCAAAGTTAATCATTCCATATGAACCGTTTGTTTCCAGTGTTCCTTTATATTCATCTATACTATTTTTTGCTTGCGTATTTAACATTGATGCAAAGTTTCCGTTAGAATCATCGCTCATATCGCCGAATGTTTCTGAATCGGCAAACACCGATTTGTCAAGTGTAGCTTTAAGCGCGCTGTTCACATAATCTACAGGAACATTGTCTGCTCCCTGTCCGAAAGCAAGCAGAAAATCATGGCGTATACTTACACCGTTAAACAACTTATATGCGTTGCTTTCCTTCATATGGAAATACAACCTGTCTACATCAATATCAGCGCCCGATGTATAGCTGCTTGATGAGAACGGAGGCATTAAATCGAGTCTTATATTGTTTTGGCCGATTTCAACCTTTTTAGGATAATTTTGCCAAAAATATCTGGTTGCTATAGTGGTTGTTACAGCTGTACCTGTCAGTTCCACCCAACCGTCGGCTCTGGTTCCGTTCGATCCTGAAACTCCACCCGATACTGTGTATGAGTTGTCATACATCTGGGATAAAACAGCAGGAGATGATAAATCATTATCTTCGTGAACAGTTCCAGCGCCGCCGATTCTTGCAGAGTTAGCCGCCATCGGTATGTCAAGCTCCAGCGATGTTACATATTCGAATTCATTGGCTGTGTCGTGCCCGGCGGTGTATTCAAGCCAAAGGAGTGGTGAATCTTTGTAAGCGTGAATACGAACTTCATACTGGAACATTTTATCAGTGCCGTTTATATGATGTCCCTTAATGTAAATAGTAGCGCGAACAGGCCCTTCGGATTCTACCCGAATTTCTTCAGCTTTACCTAATGATGTGTATGTTTTACCGCCAACGACGATAGAAGCGCTGCCGCCTGTTGTCAAAGCTGGATCAGAATAATTGCCGCCACCCGCTGCATCATAAGAAATTTTTCCTGGGATAAGAATATTATCGGGGTCAATTTCCACTTTTATGAATCCTGTGTCAATTTCATAATTGTTGCCGTTCTTTTCCACAATTTTATCAATATTGTCGACCTTGTTGCTGACACTCGTGCCGTATTCTAACTTATAAGCCTTTGTCTCCCCCGCCGTTAAATCGGTTAAGAACTCAACTTGAAGCCATTTTATAGAACCGTCATTCCAGTATGTGAGCACGGTTGTCTGTGCAGTGATTTCTGTTGAGTCTAAGAGAACTTTCAAATTCTCGGTACTGCCAAGCTCCCCTTTTGCAAAGGGTACGCTGGTATCGGTTGGCCATTTTGTCAGGGCTTTATTTGAATCGTTTGTAATAGGAATATCTATTGTTTTCGTAACGCTGGAAGTTGTCGGTGTGGCGGTAATAGCAGCTTTTACCGTGTAAGGTCCTGCAATGACAGGGCTTCCCCCGTTAAGAGGATCGTACGCCGTTACTGTCCATTTATATGTTTCACCAGGCACAGAATCAAACCAGTCGGCCCGGTGCAGCCGCCCTTCCGTATTAAATGGAATGGTCGCGACGACAGCATCGCTACTGTTTTTGATTTCAGCTACGCTTGTTGTCGCTATTGTAGTCGTCCATGTAAGGCGGATGGCAGTTTTTCCGTCTGCTCTGTAAGGAAATCCTGGTTGATACGCACTTTCGGCGTTTTCAATCTTAAATTCTCTGTTTTTATCAGCCGGTTTATCCTTCATAAAAACGAATCCGGCGATACGCGCTATGTTGCCGCATGCATCTAGTTGCACTACTTCTCCGCCGTTAAAATTAATAGACTGCGTAGTAAAGAACAAATAATAATTATTGTCATTGAATGGAGCGCTAAATGAAGCCTTAGTGACACCATCCAAATTGATTAGTAATTCTTTATTTGCGCCAGTTTCTCCAAATACCACTATCCCAAGGTAGTACTCACCAGCAGGAGCTTTAACCGATACAACCTCCTCTCCACTAGCGCTTACTATCTTTTGTCCCGTATATGAGGTGTTCCATGTATACCCGCCCATGTCCCATTCATTAGTTGGAATTGATACATTGTCAACAGTATCTTTCATAAGCTTGTCAATGTAACTAAACGAGTTGTTATAATCCATTTCCCAATCATAGCCTGCTGCCTGCGCAACCAGAATGTTGCTAAATCCGCTTGCGAAGCTTAGAAAGCAAATGACGGCTGACATAAAATATGCTACAGCCCGTTTTAACGGTTTTGTTAGCCTTTTTTTAGCCGCGATTCTCATAATCTGTCTCCTTCCATTCTCTTGATAAATTTTTTTTGCTATATAAATTATTTTGTAGCAACTTTTCAACCACCCTCTTTCTTTTTAAAACAAAGTTTTTCGCCCCTCATAGGGTTTTTATCCGAAGAAAGTTTCCAATAGACAATGGGTATTAATAGAACTTTTCCATTAAATTGGCAACATACTTTTTTAGTATAAACATGGCAAATATTTGCTTTAAAAAAAGGTTTTATAATCAAATCCTTTTTTCAAAGCTTTTTTTAATGTTTACAATTCTTAAAGCTTTATTTTCACGAATAAACAAGTTTAAAACTTTTACGTGGATATAATTTAATAATAAAATTCTATACCCTTGTAATATAAATAATAATAGAAAAGTTCTAACAAGTCAATATTTCCGTAAAATTTAATTCGTTTTTAATAAAACATACCGTTATTGTTTTATACATAATTTCTGGTATAATTGTTTTATAAAATTTTTATGCTCACCCATTTAACCAAGGAGAACTAAAATGAAAATAATTCTGCAACGTGTAACGCAAGCATCAGTTACTGTCGAAGGTAAAACAATCGGCGAAATCGGCTTAGGTTATGTCGTTTTATTAGGTGTGGCCGCTACAGACACATCCGAACACGCCGATAAGATTGCCGATAAAATTAGCCGTCTGCGTATATTCCCTGATACTAACGGAAAAACAAACCTGTCTGCCAGTGAGGTGAATAGTGAAATATTAATCATTTCTCAGTTTACACTTTATGCCGACTGCAAGAAGGGCAACCGCCCAAGTTTTATAAACGCAGGCTCTCCGCAGCTTGCAGAAGAGCTTTACGAATACTTTATTAATGTATGCACAAGCAAATTCAACAAAGTCGCACATGGAATATTCGGCGCTGATATGAAGGTCAGTTTAATTAATGACGGACCTTTTACATTAGTATTGGAGGTATAATTTTCGCATGAGGGTAATACGGAGCTAATAGCCGAAACCGTCGGACAGGCTATCAACGCTGACATCATACGGCTTGAGCCAAAAGCAAAGTATCCTTCCGGTGGAATTAAAAAATTTTTAGTCGGCGTCAAAGACGTGCTTTTCGGTGAGAATCCCATTCTTGAGGAATATAATAACGAACTTGACTACGATTTAATAATACTTGGCACTCCCATATAGGCAGGCAGTATTGCTCCGCCGCTTAAAACGTTCCTTTCTAATAATGATTTAAGCGGTAAAAAAATAGCGTTATTTGTTTGCAGTATGAGCAGCGGAGCGGATAAAAGCGCCGAGGATATAAAAAAGTTACAACCGGGATGCGAGCTAATAGATACAGTTTGTTTTCTTAACCCAGCGAAAAACGACACATCTGGGCAAAAAAATAAAGCCGCCAGATGGGCTGAAAGCCTTACACGTAATTTTAAATAAGAGGAGGAGTATTATATGTTTAATGTAGGTATGAGAGCTCACGATTTAAAGAAGCAAGATTTTTTATCGCTCATAGAAGCGATAAAAAGAAATGGTATTAGCAATATCCAGCTTGCGTTTAGCAAGGCTATAAGCGATATTGATTTTTCACATGGTAATTTTAACGCGGGTTTGGCCAATTACATCGGCTCAACGTTAAAGGAAAACGGTATTCATGTCGCGGTTCTCGGCTGTTATATAAACCCAATCGAAAAAGACCCTATAAAAAGGATGGGTGAAATAAACAAATTTAAAGAACATTTACTGTATGCGAAATACATCGGAGCGGACATGGTTGGTACAGAAACCGGCGGCTCGCCCATGCACAGCGAAGAAGATTATAAAACATTGCTAGAATCTATGCGTGAAATTGTCAATACGGCTGAAAAGCTCGGCGTTATGGTAGGTGTTGAAGGTGTTGTATCGCATACGTTAAACACTCCGAAAACAATAAAAAGATTTCTAAATGATATAAACTCGCCCAATGTTTCAATAATATTCGACCCTGTTAATATGGCGGCCGATGCAGAAAGCCAACGTCAAATGATTTCAGAAGCAATGGAGTTCTATGGCGATAAAATAAGCGCAATGCATATTAAAGATTTCGATGTAGTAGACGGTATTAAAAAAGAAGCCCCCATAGGTGAAGGTAAATTCGATTACGCTTACTTGTTTGAGCATTTACGTACTAAGAAGCCGTATATTATAATGCTGCTGGAAGCTTCAAACGAGGAACGCTACGCAAATGACGTATCGTATTTACGTAAAATTTATGACAGGGTGTGAATAAATTGATTAAAAATGTGGTCTTTGACCTTGGGAGGGTTTTAATAACCTACGACCCTCATACATACATAAAAAACCTTGGTTATAATGACGAAAAAACTGCCTTTCTTAAAAAAGCCATATTCGGGCATGAAGTTTGGCGGGAGCTAGATAGAGGTACATACCGTTTTAAAGATGCAATAGATATATATTCAAACGAATACCCCGAATACGCCGACGATATAAAAAAGCTACTCTCTCCCGGATGGCAAAATATATTAAAACCAATTAACGAAAACATAGCATTTTTAACCGAGCTTAAAGCTTCCGGTTATAAAATTTATATACTTTCAAATTTCTCTGAAGAAGGTTTTGCTTATATAGAGGCAGAGAATGAATTTTTTAAGCTCGCGGACGGAAAAGTCATATCCTCATATGTTAATTTTATTAAACCAGAAAAAGAGATTTACGAGTTTCTTTTAACAAAGTACGGCTTAGACGCAAGGGAGACAGTCTTTATCGACGATCTTCCCGAAAATATTAAAGCCGCCGAAGAGTTAGGCATTCATGGCATTTTATACGAAACTATAGAAAAACTTCGCAGAGATTTTCTAATTTTATGTAAATAATTACGTTTAATTAGCCGATACATATTTAAATAATTTAGGAGATGATTGATATGGATGTCAAAGGTACAAGCTCTGCCGCATCGGCACAAAGCACATATACGCCGCCGGTCGCGACTCAGACTAACCAAGCAACTCAAGAAGATAAAACTCAAGAAACCGTTAAGAAAAACGAAAATGAAAAGGGTTATGTAAACGATGTTAATTACAAACCTGATACCGAAAAAGTAAATAAAATGATAAAGGAAGCCGAAGCAAAAATGGAATCCTTTAAAAAGATGGTAGAAAAACTAATTTTAAAGCAAGGCTATACTGCTGAAAATATTTTCGAAGCACTACGAACCGGAAACTTTGAGGTTGACGAGCAAACCCGTCTCGAAGCTCAGCAAGCAATTAGCGACGAAGGTTACTACGGAGTAGAACAAACCTCTCAGAGAATATTTGATTTTGCTTATGCAATATCGGGCGGCGATCCTGAACAAGTAGAGAAAATGAGAGATGCGGTTAAGAAGGGTTTTGAAAGCGCAGAGAAAATTTGGGGCGGTAAACTCCCTGATATATCCCAAAAAACATACGAAGCTACTATGAAAAAATTTGATGAATGGGCAAAATCAACAAAAGCCGCAACCGGAGCCGCAAGCGAATAATAATTTATACAAGCAAATATTATGGATTTGTCCTTAATATTTGCTTTTTTTTTGATGTTTGTGGTAAAATAAAATTTAAGATAAAAGGGGTGATTTTTATGATTTCAAATCAAATTTTGCAAAGTACAATAGACGGCTTAAAAAATATCACACGTCGTGATATGAGTGTTATCGAACGCGAAGGTAGAATAGCGGTAAGCACAGAGGATATGGTATCTCCCAAGCAGCTCGGCAGTATAGAAAATTTTATGAGCTCGCCCGCAGAAAGCCAATCCATACAAGGTTATCAATATTTTAAAATTTATGATAACGGAATTGCCGAATATGTCGTCATTACCAAAGGCGATGATGAAGAAGCCTACCGCACGGGAAAGATTGCCGCGTTTCAAATACAAAGCCTGCTTGTAGCTTACAAAGAGCGCTATGATAAGGATAATTTTATTAAAAACCTGCTGCTTGATAATCTTCTTCTTATAGATATATACAGCAGAGCTAAAAAGCTGCACGTAGAAAATAATATCCGGCGCGTTGTTTATCTTATCGAATCCGAGATTGACGCAAACGTGGTTGAAATTGTCAGGAATATTTTTCCATCCAGAACCAAGGATTTTGTTACCGCTGTTGACGAACGCAGCACCATTTTAGTAAAAGAATTAAAAGAAAAGGACGAAACCGAGGAGATTGAAAAATTTGCAAACGTTATTTCTGATACTGTAAGCGCCGAAACTATGGCAAATGTTTTTGTATCTATCGGAACTGTTGTAACAGACCTTAAAAACGTTTCGGCTTCCTACAAAGAAGCAAAAATGGCACTGGAAGTCGGAAAAATTTTTGAATCAGGCAAAAAAATTGTAAATTACCAAAAACTCGGTATAGGTCGGCTTATATACCAGCTTCCGGCTTCGCTTTGCGAAATGTTCTTAAACGAGGTGCTGCATGGCCTTCATATTGATCATTTCGAGGACGAGCTTCTTACAACCGTCAATAAATTTTTTGAAAACAACCTCAATGTTTCAGAAACATCAAGACAGCTTTATATACACAGAAATACCCTTGTTTATAGGCTTGATAAGCTCCAAAAAATGACAGGTCTCGATTTGCGTAACTTTGACGACGCTATCATTTTTAAAATAACCTTGATGGTCAGTAAATATA
Organism: Holotrichia oblita; assembly: GCA_023690525.1. NCBI lineage: Eukaryota > Metazoa > Arthropoda > Insecta > Coleoptera > Scarabaeidae > Holotrichia > Holotrichia oblita. Next base: position 140,911 of record JALQSN010000021.1, on the reverse strand, counting down.
TGAATTACAGGGATAGGGGTTTATTTTTTTGATTCAATTAAAAGATGTAACTAAAATATATTCAAACGGGGTAAAAGCTCTTGATAGCGTTTCGCTTAAAATTGAAAAAGGTGAGTTTGTATTCGTAATAGGCGCAAGCGGTTCTGGTAAATCAACACTTATTAAGCTCCTTCTTAAAGAAGAGGATGTCACAAAAGGCAATATTTATATTGAGGACGAAGATATAACCCATATGCACCGCAGCGAAATACCCTATCTTCGCAGACGTATGGGGGTGGTTTTTCAAGATTTCCGTCTTTTAAAAAATAAAACCATTTACGAAAACGTTTCTTTCGCAATGCAAATCGTAGAAGCAAACCGCCGCGAAATTCGAAGGAATGTCCCTATGGTTTTGTCAATGGTCGGTTTATCTAAAAAGGCTAAAGTCTACCCTCATCAGCTTTCCGGCGGCGAGCAGCAACGCGCTGCGCTTGCACGCGCAATAGTCAATAAGCCTCCTTTATTACTAGCAGACGAGCCTACTGGCAATCTTGACCCTGACACCGCTTGGGAAATTATGACCTTACTTAACGATATTAATCGGCGTGGCACTACGGTTGTCATCGCTACACACGCCAAAGAAATTGTTGATAATATGCAAAAAAGGGTCATAACTATAAAAAATGCGCTGCTTACTAGCGATGTCGAAAAGGGTGGCTATACACATGAAGTTTAGAACCATAAAATATTATTTTAAAGAAGGTTTTAAAAGCGTTTTTAAAAACGGAGTTATGTCCGTAGCCTCGATTGGAACAGTGGCAGCTTGTATAATCATTCTTGTCTTTTCTTTCGCCCTTGCATCAAATGTTGATTTTGCGCTGGAACAGCTTGAACGCACCATCGGCGTTACAGCTATTATAGATGATGCTTTAAGCGCCGAAGAAGTCGGAACGCTTTTTGAACATATATCTTCTTTGGATCATGTAACCTCTGTTGTTTATATTTCCTCGGAAGAGGGTCTGGAACGTTACAGGCAGCAAACAAACGATGTATCAGGCATCCTTATTGGTATTACTCTTCCTCGTACATTCGAGGTTAATACAGATAACGCAGTCGGCCAGGCTTTAGTTATTACTCAGCTTGAAAAAATGATAGAACAGAATACCGGCCTTACTAAAGTAAATCATGCACAAAAAGCTATTTCTGTTTTTGCCGCTATTAATAATGGCGTCAGAATAATTAGTATAGTCATTATTTTAAGCCTATGCGCCCTTTCTGTCGTTATCATCATTAATACTATATTGTTGACTGTCAACAACCGTAAAAATGAAATTAATATTATGAAATTTATAGGCGCTACCGATTGGTTTATCCGTTGGCCCTTTATTATAGAAGGTATACTAATAGGCTTGTTTGGTTCGGTCGTGCCGTTGCTCATATTCTTTTTTGGATATAATGAAGTTATATCCGTTATATCCGAAAACATCGTCATTATAAGTGATGTTTTTGAATTTAGACAGAGAGCTCACATTTTCTCCTTTATCGCCCCGTTTTCCGTAGGAATAGGTTTGTTTTTAGGCGTTATTGGCAGCGCGCTCTCTGTTAGAAAATATTTAAAAGTTTAAAATAGGCTGTTTCCAACAGCCTATTTTTTTTGTATAAAAGAAAACCACCTGCTATGCAGGTGGGATGAAGCTTATAGCTATGCAAAAGGGTTTTAGAAAGAGACCTCCATTTGATAAAATAATTGCAGGTTCGCAGCCGCAAAAAAAACAAATGGAGGTGTCCAAAATGGACAGTAAAAGTCTAGCACATACAAAATGGAATTGCAAATATCATATAGTGTTTGCACCCAAATATAGGAGGCAAGTAATATATGGAGAGCTAAAAAAAGATATAGGACAAATACTGAGAAAGCTGTGTGAATATAAAGAAGTAGAAATAATAGAAGCGAACGCATGCAAAGACCATATACACATGTATATAATGATACCACCGAAATTGAGTGTGTCAGACTTTGTAGGATATTTGAAAGGGAAAAGCTCGTTGATGATATTTGACAGACACGCCAACCTAAAATACAAATATGGTAATAGGCACTTTTGGTGTAGAGGATATTATGTAGATACAGTAGGACGAAACGAAAAAGCAATATCGGAATATGTAAGGAACCAGTTGCAGGAAGACATAGTATCGGATCAAATAAGTCTAAAGGAGTATATAGACCCGTTTACGGGTGAGCCAGTGGACAAGAGCAAGAAAAAATAGCCCGTTTACGGGCGGTAGGGCATGATGCTACTTTAGTAGCGGCTTGAGGTAATGTGCGGCTGGCGAACCTTTCAATGAGCCTTAAGGCTCAGCCTAGTAAAATGCCCTTATAGGGCGGAAAGACAAACCACCCGCTTAGCGGGTGGTCATGATTGCATAAAAAACATATAGTTTTTTTGTGTTTTTTGTAAGTAAATTATTATTTTATCCGGACATTTATATTGCAGCTATGCATAAAATCATATATAATAATAAAAAAGGGGGAGTTTTATATGGAAATTGCACTAAAAAACAATAAAAAAATGAAAAAAACAATTAAACCACATAAGCCGGAAAAACTTGAAAAAAAAGAAAAGAAGCTAAAAAAGGCTGCTGTTTATAGCAATACTTTTCTTCGTAAACTTAAAATAAGCTCCCGGCTTCGCATTGCTTTCGCCATTATTCTTACGATGACCATTGCAATATCTGGCCTCAGCGTATACAGCTTAAAACTTCAGAACGAATTTGAAATAAAAATTACTAATAATAATACAATACCGCTTAACTACCTAAAAAAAATATCAACCTCAAACGCCCTTATCGCTATTTATGTGCGTGAAATTGGTAAAGCAACCTTGATTAAAGAAAATGACGTTAAAATAGTTTCTTTAAATAGATTTAAAAATGAAATGCTCGATTATACCGCTGAATATATAGATTTTGTTAATAAGCTGCTTGAAGAGGAAAGAAACGCCTCATGGCTTATGCAAACCATGTCCGACGACGACATCGAAGAACTTGAAAAAAACATGCAAAACATTAAAAGCCTTACTAATTATTTGCAAAATGATTATTACAGACAAATTGATAAAATAGTTACAGCCGCTCTGGATGGAAACGAAATAATCTTAAAAATGAATACTAGCAGCCTTAACGAGGGAACTTTCGATATTTCCGATAAGCTTATAAATACCACCTACGAAGCTCATATAAACGCTTCTTACCGCAGCCTTGAAAAAGTCTCTAATATGACAACTCAAATATCGGCAATTATAATAATCTTTACCGGTTTAGTTGTTCTGCTTTCGGTTGTGTTGGCCCTTATAATAACCGATTCTATCAACAACCCGCTTAAACACTTAATTGATATAACAAATAAAATATCAAACGGCGACTTAAATGTTGATATAAACGGCAGCGGCAACGATGAAATAACTCAGCTAAATAAAGCTTATATGAGCCTGCTCGGATCCTTTTCAGGCGTTCAGCGTGAGATGCTTAAACTTGCCGAAAACGAGATTGCTGGTATTCATTATGAGTTCCCTGATGATATTGCGTTTGAAGGCGTATTCTTCGATATTCTGGCTGAAGTCAGCGCTATGCTTGTAAACGAGCGTGAGATTATAAATAAAACTATTTCCTGTATAACTTCTATCGGTAATGGTGATTTTGACGTTTACCTTGAAAACTTCCCCGGCGAGAAGTTCAATTTTAACATAGCGGCCGAAAATCTGCGTAAAAACCTAAAAGGTGTTAATATTGAAATTAATAATCTTGTGGAAGCCGTCGTCAATGGCGAGCTTAAAACAAGAATAGACGAAAGCGTTTTTAAAGGTGATTGGAAAAAACTTGTTTCAGGTCTTAATATGCTTATGGATAAGAGTGTTGAACCTATCGACGAGGCAACTCAGGTTCTCGAAAAAATCTCAATGGGCGATTTGGGTGTGCGTATAACAGGAAATTATATCGGCGACCATGCAAAAATCAAAAATTCGCTTAACCAGACTATTTATAGGATTAATAACTATATTCAAGATATTTCTAATATTCTTAACGAAATGTCCAATGAAAACTTTAATATTAACGTAACACAAGAATATGTAGGAGATTTTGCCGCGATAAAAAGCTCACTCAACATGATTATTACAAGCTTTAATGAAATCCTTCACGGCATAAACCTTTCATCGGATATGATATTGACCGGTTCCAAACAAATAGCAGGTTCAACCTCCGTATTGTCGCAAAAAGCAATCGATCAATCCGAGCAGTTGGATGTTCTGACAAGCAAAATGGGAACTATTCTTGAACAAACAAAGGATAATACAGATAAAGCCCTCAGCGCGGCCGATATTGCACAAAACGCCAAACAAACTGCGGCCGCAGGCGATACTCTTATGCATGAAATGCTAAAAGCTATGGATGATATACAAGGCTCATCCAAAAACATATCTCAGATTATAAAAGTAATAAACACCATTGCGTTCCAAACTAATATGCTTGCGCTTAACGCTGCTGTCGAAGCAGCGCGTGCCGGTGAGGCGGGCAAAGGCTTCGTAGTTGTTGCGGAAGAAGTCCGAAATCTCGCACTACGCAGCCAAAAAGCTGCAAACGAAACAACCGCGCTTATTGAACAATCTCTTGTAAAAGTTTCCGATGGCAGCAAAATTTCATCAGAGACCGCAAAAACACTCGGAAAAATCGTCCAAAACGTTGACAGCATTACAGAGATTATTGGGGAAATATGCAGGACGAGTGAATTACAGGATACAAGCATCAGGGAGATAAGCAACGAGATTATCGGCGTAAGCGAATTTATTAAAGGAAACGTCGATATATACAAAGAAGAAGCTAACTCAGCGCTTTCCTTAGAAAATCAATCAACACAATTTAAAGAAACAGTTATGAAATACAAGTTAAAAAATTAATTAATGAAGTATTCAAGCTTGACATAATGGGAACACTCTATATAGAAAATATATAGGAAGTGATCTGTGTGGCAAGCTTTTTTATTGAGGAGAGTAAAGCATTAAAAGGAACAATAAGAATTGGCGGAGCGAAAAATTCTGTATTGCCGATATTGGCAGCGGCTCTGCTAACAGAAGAAGAATGTATTGTACGCGACGTTCCGCCGCTTACCGATGTAAACATCATGCTTAAATTGCTGGAGGATTTCGGTGCAGAGGCAGATTGGAACAACGGTAATATACATGTAAGTGCGAAAAATATTATAAAATATGATGCCTTATACGATTTAGTCGGAAAAATGAGAGCTTCATTTTTATTGATGGGGCCGCTTCTTGCCCAGGCTTGGAAAAGCAAAAATACCGCTTCCCGGCGGCTGCGCGATAGGCTCAAGGCCTGTTGAACTGCATATAAAAGGCTTATTGGCACTTGGGGCCGACATATCCCAGGAGCATGGGTATGTGTACGGACAGGCAAAAAAACTGACTGGCGCGTCTATTTATTTAGATTTCCCCAGTGTAGGTGCGACCGAAAATATTATGATGGCGGCTGTTTTAGCTAACGGCCAAACCATTATGCAAAACTGTGCTAACGAGCCCGAAATTGTTGATCTGGCTAATTTTTTAAACGCTCTTGGAGCAGATGTCAGGGGTGCGGGAACGGATACAATAAAAATAAACGGAGTACAAAAACTTGGCGGCTGCGATCATACCGTAATTCCCGACCGCATCGAGGCAGGTACGTTTATGGTTGCGGCAGCAATATCAGGCGGAAATGTCAATCTTGAAAATGTAGTAATAGATCATTTGCGCCCTGTTATAGCTAAGTTGAAAGAAACAAATATAGCGGTAAAAGAAACAGAAAACGGTATAAACATATCAAAAGCTGGCGATATGCTCCCGATAGACGTAAAAACGCTGCCGTATCCCGGTTTTCCTACCGATATGCAAGCACAGTTTATGAGCATGCTGTCGTTAACAACGGGTACAAGCGTGATTATCGAAACAGTTTTTGAAAATAGATTTATGCATGTTGGTGAGCTTAAAAGATTTGGTGCGGATATAAAAATTGAAGGCCGGAGCGCAGTTGTCGAGGGAGTAAAAAAGCTTACAGGCACACAAGTTAAAGCTACTGACTTACGCGCCGGTGCTGCGCTTGTGCTGGCAGCGCTGCGTGCAGATAGCCCAACAGAAATTTGCGATATTTATCATATAGAGAGAGGCTACCATGATTTCGATAAAAAACTTGCTGCTCTCGGAGCAAAAATTAAACGCGTTGATTAGATTTAAAAAAACAAAAAAATTATATAGGGTAACACAATTAACAATACGATAATGTAAATAACTAATAATGCGATTAGCCGCATGATTCTGCGCAACATTAAAATCCCCCCTGCATCTATACTATTTAGTGCTTACAGGGCTTATGACATTAAGGTTATATATTTTTGCAATATTTTACTTAAATTATGAATAATGGATATTTCATCCGGCAATACTATTGCTGGAGGTGAAAAACTTGAAAAAGAAAAAGGAAGAACCAACAAGTATTTTTAAGCGTAAGGGTTTTTATGTAGCTTTATACTCCTGTGTTGGCGTTGTGCTTATATCGGCTGCGTTGGTAACATATTACAACAACAACAAAACCAGCGTGCCAAACGGACAGGTTGCCGAACTTAATACGGAAGGGCCTGAATCAATAATCACAAGCCAAAGCGGTGTAGAGAGCTATACGGCGAAAATAACGTCGAAGCCTTCATCAACGCCCAAACCGGCTTATACAGCGCCGGTAATAACCTATGGATACGATGATGATGAAGAATACGATGCATATGCACATGCTGCACCGCCGCTGACCCTTGCCTTGCAGGAAACGGCAAAGACAAATACGTCTGAGCCAAAACCTGAACAAAACATTGTTTATGCTGAGCCAATAAAAGATAATCCGGCAGATGGTTATTTGATAAGCTCAACACAAAACCAAGATTTAATTAATTCTATCGCAAACAATTTGGATGAATCGCAAGCCGTATTCAACACGTTCACAAACGGACAGCAAATGAGTTGGCCTGTGATTGGCGAAATCGTTATGGATTACAGCGTAGACCATACGATTCTCGACACAACGCTAGAGCAATACCGGACAAATGCCTCAATTTCTATCGAAGCCGCTGTCGGCACACAGGTAAAAAGCGCGGCTGATGGTATCGTAACTCAAGTGTATAACACAAAAGAAAAAGGCAATGTTGTCGTAGTTGACCATGGAAACGGCTGGGAAACTACATACAGCCAGTTGCAAAACACGCTGTTAGTAGAATCCGGAGATGTAATAAGTGAAGGCCAAGTGATAGGCGGAGTAGCAAGTCCGTCGAACCACAGCATAATGCAGGGCAATCATCTTGAATTTGCCGTTACTAAAGATAAGCAATCAGAAGACCCGAAAAATGTACTAAAATAGAAACGGAGGCTTCTAAATGCCTAAGGATGACAAAAAGAAAAAAACTCACAATACGGAAGAAAACCAAACTTATAACGTAAAAAAAGCCGCTCTTGGACCGAACGGCAAAAAGTAAAACAGATTTAGTTATTCAAGCCAATCTGTGTTATCAATTAATTTCCTAAAGCTTGCAACAATAAAATCGGCGCGGGATAAATCCTGTTCACCGGAGTTTTTATTGATGTATCCAACACATTGCATAAAGGCGGCGTTAGCCGCCTTTATGCCGTTTTCAGAATCCTCAATAACGACACATTTATCCGTAGGGCAGCATAATTTTTCAGCAGTTTTTATGAAAATATCAGGTGCGGGTTTACTCCGCTTCATGTCCTCGCCGCTTGTCACACAGTCAAAATAATTTCTTATTTTTATTTTTTCAAGCATCATATAAACAAAATCATAAGATGAGGAGGAAGCTACCGCAAGCTTTAATTTCTTAGCCTTTAGCATCTCCAGAAGCTCAACTATGCCGTCGATTGCACAAAGATTACTTTCCTTTTCAACTAACGATTTTATTATTTCCACATGTCTGCGTATCATGTATTCCATTTCATACCGTAAATCATATGCTTCTTTAAATTTTCCAAGTCTTTCGGCCAATGCCATGCCTGCGTATTTAACAACATCTGCGTATCCGGCTTTTACACCCCACTCGGATAATGCCTCAATATCGGCTGTATAATGGTAGGGCTGACTGTCCACAAGCACACCGTCCATATCAAAAATTACAGCTTCTTTTTTATTCGCACTCAATTTATTAACCCTCCGCAACTATATAAATTTTATTTTTATTAATGACTAACGCTTTTATATATTCAATAACTTCCCCCGTTATTAATTCACCTGCTGCCAGCACCGGAACACCCGGAGGATATGGCGCTATATGCTCCGCTGAAATTTTTCCTATTGATTCGTTTATACATATAACAGATTTCTTTTTATTTCTTGTTTCCCTTGGAGTCATTGCTATTTTGGGTAAAGTTTCTAAAAATATGGGCGTTTCTTTTTTTACATCAGCATTTAAGGCTCCATCTATATTGATTACCGCTTCCGATAATCTGTCGAAACCTTCCTCTGTATCGGCAACCGATGTCATCGCAATAAAATGACTTCTTCCGGCAGCCTCAATTTGTATTTTATATTTATCACGTAAAATTTCTTCCGCTTCGCTCCCTGTCTTGCCGCCCTTTTCAATCAGAAAAACGAGTTTTCCCTGGTCTAAATCGAATATTCCTGATTCTCCGCGTATATCTTTGCTAATTAGTTTTATACATTTTAAGCTTTCGGCTGTTTTTCTAAAGCGTTTAAGCTTATTAACATATCCATCAAAAATATCGTTCTTCTCCGATAACTTATATATCATGTCCTGCATTACACTCATAAGTAAATACGACGGACTTGTTGTCTGAACTAAGGATAGGTTTTGTTTCATCTCATATAAATCTACTCTTCCGCCCTTTACATGAAGTACTGCACTTTGTCCAAGTGCAGGCAGAGTTTTATGCAGGCTTTGGATAACAATATCTGCTCCCTGCTCTATTGCTGAAGCAGGAAAATAATCGGAAAATGTGAAATGAGCTCCATGAGCCTCATCAACAATCAGTATTTTGCCGTATGCATGGACTATTTCGGCAATGCTTGCAATATCGGAAACAAACCCTTCATATGTAGGGCTTGTTATAAACACAGCTCTTATATTTATATCTTTTTTCAACGCTTTTTCAACATCCCAAGCGGTTATTCCCCCCGCAAGTCCGCATTTCAAATAACGTGGCATAATATATAATGGCCTTGCTCCTGATATAACCAAACCATTATAAAAACTAATATGGCTGTTACGCGCGGCTAAAACAGTGTCACCTTCCTTGCAAACAGCCATTAATGCAGCCATAATCCCGCAGCTTGACCCATTCACAAGCAAAAAACTGTTATCAGCTTTCCATAACCGCGCCGCATTTTCTTGCGCTTCCTTTATAACGTTTTCCGGTTTATGCAAATTGTCCGTCCCGTATAACTCTGTAATATCAAGATTTAATAAATCGTTTGGAATAAAGTTTTTATTTTTTTTATGCCCCGGCATATGAAAAGGATATATGCCTTCTTTTTCATATGCTCGGACAGCGTCAATAAGCTCAGGCATACCGAGCCTCCCTTATTACCGGCATTTAAAGAAAAAAACTCGCCACATGGACGAGATTTTTTTAGTTAATACCATATTTTCTTTTAAATTTCTCAACACGTCCGCCGGCTTCGATTAAAATTTTCTGGCTTCCGGTATAAAACGGATGGCATTTTGAACAAACTTCTACTTGAATTTTTTCTTTTGTAGAGCCTGCTACGAACTCATTACCGCAGTTGCATCTAACTGATGCTTGATAATATTTTGGATGAATCCCGTCCTTCATTGTCTTCTCACCTCTTTTACAGGATTATAAACTACGCTAGTATAACACAGGCTTGTAATAGTTGCAAGAAAAAAACTTGAATATTATCAATTATACAGCTATACTGGTCTATGAATGCTATTCTTAACAATTCGAAGTAAGTTTTGAGTTTAGAGAAAGAGGAAAAATTTTTATGAAGAAAATAATTGTTTTTACAATTTTATCATGTTTGATTTTATTAATAACAAGCTGTAATAGTACTTCAAAAGAAGCTTTTGATATTAATTCAATTAAGACATACAAGGAAATTCCAGGAATAACACAAAACGAAATCTACGCTATCGAAAATTTAAAAAATACCAGAAACAGCTTCTCATACGGACATCCAACCGGAACGGAAGCTTTTATGCTGCCAGACGGAACATATACGGGTTTTACATATAAATTTTGCAATTTACTTACAGACCTTTTCGGAATAGAATTTATACCTGAGCATTACGAAATATGGGACAGTTTAATATACAACTTCAACCAAAAATCAATAGATTTTATCGGAGATCTAACCCCCACACAGGAAAGGCTACAAAAATATTACATGACATATTCTATCGCGCAGCGTTCCTTAATGATTTTTACACATACCGATACACCCATGCTCACTAAAGAATCTGATATCAACGGCTTAAAAATAGGAACTTTAATCGGCACAATTACAGCCGACTCAATAAGAAGTTCGTATCCCGTATCATTTGAAACAGTTTATGTAGAAAGTTATGACGAGGCTGCTAAGAAACTCTTTTCAGGAGAAATAAACGCTTTTGTAATGGAGAGTATTGCCGATCCGGATTTACAGGATTATGATTTTATTCGTTCGCAGGAGTTTTTTGAATTAATATATTCACCAGTTTCCATGTCAACAGCTAATCTTGATTTAGAGCCTATAATTTCGGTCGTGAACAAATATCTATTAGCTGGCGGAATAGACCGTCTTTATGAGATATATAAAGAAGGCGACTACGAATATATAAAATATAAACTGAATAGTTCGTTTACTGAAAATGAAAAAGCGTATTTAACAGCTTTAACATCACAAAATGCGGCGGTTAACATCGCGATGGAATCCGATAATTACCCTGTCAGTTTTTATAATGATACAGCCGATGAGTTTCAAGGTATAGCCATTGATATTATAGAAGAAATAAAAAAGCTTACAGAAATGAATTTTGAAATAAAAACAGAAAAGAACACCTCATGGGTAGAAATTATGTCTAAATTGAAATCAGGCGAAATTTCAATGGTTTCAGAATTGATTTATTCTGATTTGCGCGCAACAGATTATATTTGGGCTACAGTCCCTACCATTTCATCGCATTACGCTCTTTTATCAAAAGCGGATTATCCAGATTTGTCGCATCCGCAAATCATACGGGCAGTCATAGGTGCCTCTAAAGGTACAATGTATGAGTATACCTATAATTCATGGTTTCCGGATAATAACAATCTAGTCACCTACTCCACCCAAAACCAAGTATTCGATGCGTTGGAAAAAGGCGAAATCAATTTAATGATGTCAACCGAGCTAATGTTGTATACACAAACAAATTACCGTGAAAAACCCGGGTATAAAGTAAATATCAGCTTTAACACACAGGTTGATTCATTATTTGGGTTTAATAAAAACGAAGTTTTGCTGCGTTCTATTATTGATAAAGCAATGTTGTATATAGATATTAACGGCATCGGCAGGAATTGGACGAACCGAAGCTTTGATTATTCGACAAAAATGGCAAATATGCGTGCGGGTTATTTTTTGATATCCTCAATCGCACTTCTGATAATATTATTAATAATCATTCTCTTATTTTATAAAACAAAAAAATTAAGCAAGGACCTTATCGTCGCATCCAAGGCTAAAAACGCCTTTTTTGCTCGTATGAGCCATGAAATCAGAACTCCTTTAAACGCGATAATCGGTATGTCCGGTATTGCAAAAAAATCAATCGATAATCAGGAAAAAACTCTTTTCGCTATCGAGCAAATTATATCCTCATCTACACATTTACTTGGTATTTTAAATGATGTACTGGATATGTCCAAAATAGAATCAGGCAAGCTTGAGCTAGTAAACGAGCCTTTCAGCCTGCTGGATGCATATAAAGAAGTATCAGGAATCATATTGCAACGCTGCTTGGAAAAAACATTAACTTTAAAACAAATATTAACGAAATGAACGACATAATTTTGATCGGTGATAAATTACGGATAAATCAAGTTTTGATAAATCTATTAAGCAACGCGGTTAAATTTACAAAAAATGAAGGCAGTATAAAATTTACAGTTTATATTATTAACGAAACTGATGAACAAATACAAATTGGTTATTCGGTTTCTGATAATGGCATCGGAATGACAAGCGAGCAGATTTCAAAGCTCTTCATTCCATTTGAGCAAGCCGATAGCTCCATCGCCGCAAAATATGGCGGAACAGGTTTAGGCTTATCAATAAGCCAAAACCTAGTTAATATGATGGGTGGTAAAATTAATGTTAAAAGCGAGCCGGGCATCGGTTCAGAATTTTATTTTGAATTATCCCTTAATAAAGGGCTTATTAAAGAAAAAGTTTTATCCCAATCCTCAGAAGAATTAAATTTTACAGGAAAACGTATCTTATTGGTCGAGGATGTAGAAATTAACCGTATTATAATAAATGAAATTCTTTCGTCAACAAAAGTAGAAATACATGAAGCCGAGGACGGGCAGCAAGCATTAGATATATTTAATAAATCACCCGCCGGGTATTATGATTTGATCCTGATGGATATCCAAATGCCTAATATGAATGGTCACGAGACGACGAAAAGAATACGTGAGCTAAAACGTGAGGATTCTAAAAAAATGCCCATTATTGCTATGACTGCGAACGCTTACAAAGAAGATGTGGAAGCCGCATTTAAAGCCGGAATGAATGGACATCTTGCTAAGCCTGTTGATGTCGACGCATTAATTTCTTTATTAGCAGATTATTTCCGATTGCTTAATTAACTATTTCGTCCATATTAACATATACTGCTTTGAGGGATTAAATAACCTTAAAATATACAACAACAGGTGGTGTTAGCGTGGATAAAAATTTTGCGGTCATAGGCGGAGATCTACGAAATATTTCGTTAGCGAAAAAGTTAATAAGCAACGGAGCTAACGTAAAGCTTTTCGGTTTTGGCAATTACACCGGAGATGAAATACAGCAATGCGGAAGCCTAGAAGAAGCATTGAAGGATGCGGAGTACGTATTAGGAGCCATACCATGTTCGCATGATAAAAAAACATTAAATACACCGTTAAACAGTGAGCTGATTTATATGCATGAGCTATTTGAGAGCATGAATGATAATCAGCTTTTTTTTGCTGGCAGAATAAGCGAGAATCTGCTTGAACTCGCAAAATGCATGAAGGTAAAAGCATATGATATATACGAAATGGAATCGTTAGCAACGTTAAATGGGATACCGACGGCTGAAGGCGCGATAAAAATAGCGATAGAGGAGACTGATTTCACACTGCATGGCAGCCGGGTTATAATATTAGGTTATGGACGTATAGGCAAGCCATTAGCAAAGATACTACAGGGATTTTCGGCTGATGTGTATGTAGGGGTATATAAATCTGATGCCTACGCAGCGGTCCGTAGTATGGGATACAAGGCTGTGTATACCGATTCGCTCAGGGATTATCTATCCGATATGGACATCATATTCAACACTGTCCCGAAGGTATTATTAAATGAAGAAAATTTAAAACTCATAAAACCAGGACGATTAGTAATAGACATGGCGTCGAAGCCCTTCGGCGTGGATTATGAAAGCAGCAAGCGGCTTGGGGTAAAGGTTTTATGGGCGCCCTCTCTTCCCGGAAAAATTGCTCCCGATACCGCTGCAGATTATATAAAGGAAACGATATTTGAAATAATACGGAAGGAGCGAGGAGAAAATGCTTGAGGGCTTAAGAATAGGATTTTGTATAACCGGCTCATACTGTACCTTTGATTTGACGATTCCGTTGATAAAGAGCCTTGTTGAAAAGAAAGCCTCCATTATACCTATAGTTTCGTATGCTGTTGATAAGACGGACACAAGGTTTAATAAAGCTGATGTATTTAAAATGTTATTAGAAAACACCACCGGTAATAAGGTAATAAACACTATAACAGGCGCCGAGCCTTTGGGGCCTAAACAAATGCTTGATATAATTGTAGTAACGCCATGTACGGGAAATACTCTTGCAAAAATAGCAAACGCTATAACTGATACACCTGTGACAATGGCGGTAAAATCTCATTTAAGGAATAACCTGCCGGTGGTGCTTGGAGTATCATCGAACGACGCACTCGGCGCAAACGCAAAAAATATTGGATTATTAATGAACATGAAAAATATATTTTTTATTCCTTTTTATCAAGATGACCCAATTAATAAAGAAAAATCGTTACTTTTTAAAAAGGATTTATTAATACCCACTATTGAAGCCGCATTAAAAAATAAACAGCTCCAACCGGTTATATCTGCGTAAGTTTTGTGATAAAATATAATATAAAAATATGCGCCGCCTAAAAAACCGGCGGCGCTGTTTTTATTATATAAAAATTTTAATAAATCCATAGGAGAGATATAAAATGGCCATAACATTTAAAGAAATACTAGAAAATAAAGAATTTAAAACTTATATTAAGAAAGGCAATGAAATTTTAGGTATATTGGGATATACCGATCATTCTGCAACACATACATTAAAAGTAGCCGAGGCTGCCGCGGATATATTGCAAAAGCTTGGTCACGCCGAAAGGGAAATCGAACTTGCGCAAATCGCATCATACATCCATGATATAGGCAATGTAATTAACCGTCATGAACATGCACATACTGGGGCTATAATGGCAATGAGTATACTAGAAAACCTCGGTATGGATTTCGAAGAAATCGCAACCATTATAACAGCAATAGGAAACCATGACGAAGAAACAGGACAAGCAGTAAACGCAGTTTCTGCAGCTTTAATATTAGCCGATAAAACAGATGTCCGCAGAAGTCGTGTACGTAATACAGATTTCGCAACTTTCGATATCCATGATAGGGTTAATTACGCTGTAGAAAAATCGGATTTAAAAATCAACGCAGAAGATAGGACGATTGTGCTCGATTTGAAACTTGATGTAAAGATATGTTCGTTAATGGATTACTTTGAGATATTTTTAAAACGTATGTTGATGTGTATACGTGCTGCTGAATTCTTAAAAATGGAATTTCATCTTGTTGTTAATGGAACAATGCTATCTTAAAATAATTTCCGATTACTAAGGTTGACAAACCTTAATTTAACATATAAACTTAAATAAACAAAATGTGGGCTTACTCGCCAAATGCTACCTGGGCTGGTCGTCCGGTTGCAACGTACTGCTCGCCAATGCTACCTGGAGGTGTATGAATGAACAAAAAGTTAAAAGAGAAAATTATGGAGGCGCTTTCGTCAGTTGTACCCATTACCGTAATTGTTCTAGTATTAAGCGTTTCAATAACACCGATGCCAATCGAAACAATTATGATGTTTTTGGTTGGTGCGGTAATGCTTATAATAGGCATGGGGTTTTTCTCACTTGGTGCGGATATATCAATGATGCCTATGGGTGAAGGCATCGGCTCTTTTTTGACAAAAACAAAAAAGCTTCCATTGATTATCGCAGTCTGCTTTATTATGGGTTTTATAATAACAATAGCAGAGCCTGATCTTCAAGTTTTAGCCGGTCAAGTCGCTTCTATACCGTCAATGGTACTCATTTTAACAATAGCGATTGGTGTCGGTATATTCTTAGTAATAGCGATGCTCCGTATTTTTTATAAAATAAAGCTTTCGTATATGTTAATTTTCTTTTACGCTATTATTATGATCCTGACAATCTTTACCCCTGCGAATTTTATACCTGTCTCCTTCGATTCAGGCGGTGTAACAACTGGGCCGATAACAGTTCCGTTTATATTGGCTATAGGCTTAGGGCTTGCCTCAATTCGCGGTGATAAAGATTCTCACGATGACAGCTTCGGTTTAGTAGCTTTATGCAGCGTCGGTCCGATTATGGCAGTACAATTATTAGGTATGATTTATAAACCGGAAGATACAAGCTACTCGCCTGTAACAATTCCCGTATTATTAAACACAAGAGATATAGCAGAGCAATTTTTTACAGAGATCCCTCATTACATACAAGAAGTAGGTATCGCTATCGCACCGATTGCTTTCTTCTTTATAATATTCCAATTAATATCAAAAAAGTTTTTAAAACGTGAGCTTGCAAGGATAATAGTAGGTTTTGGCTATACATTTATTGGGCTTGTACTTTTCCTTACCGGTGTTAATGTCGGTTTTATACCGGCAGGGCATTTTATAGGTAAGATTGTAGCCGATTCTTCTTTTAAATGGCTTCTTGTGCCGCTAGGAATGTTGTTTGGATATTTCATGGTAGCCGCTGAGCCTGCCGTACATGTTCTTAATAAACAGGTTGAAGAAGTATCCAACGGTGCTATACCGCAAGTAGCCATGAGCCGCAGCCTTTCGATAGGCGTAGCGGTATCACTTGGTTTAACAATGATTAGGGTATTAACGGGCATATCTATCTTATGGCTTATTATTCCAGGATATATAATAGCAATAATTCTATCATTTTTTGTACCTAAGATATTTACCGGTATTGCTTTCGATAGTGGTGGTGTCGCAAGCGGTCCTATGGCCACAACATTTTTGCTACCTTTTGCAATGGGCGCATGTGAGAGCCTAGGCGGTAATATTTTAACCGATGCTTTCGGAGCGGTTGCAATGGTAGCTATGACACCACTAATAACCATACAGCTTCTTGGTTTATTCTATCAGAGCAAGATTAAGGCTGCATCTGAAATGGAAGAGCCTATGGATCTTGAATTAGAAGATGAGATTATTGACTACGAGGAGGCTCTCCCAAATGAATGAAAATATACAAAAAAGCATCGTTAAATTAATGGTAACGATTGTAGATAGAGGCTCAGGACAAAAAGTAATAGACATATGCCGCGATGGGCATATACATTTTCACTTTATTTGCCTAGGGCATGGTACTGCCAGTTCGGAAGTATTAGATATACTTGGGATTGGTTCAACAGATAAGGATATGGTATTAAGCCTTGCGCCGAATTTTAAAATCCCCTCGGTTCTCTCAGCCCTCGCTAAGAGGATGCATTTGGAAAATCCCGGTAAAGGAATTGCCTTTACCGTACCGCTATCGGGAATCGGCAGCCTAATATCCCATAAGCTTAATCAAAACATTCAAAATGAATTGGAAAAAGAGGTGAAAGAAGTGGAATCGAATTCAAAATTTAGTTTAATCTTAGCGGCGATTAACGCCGGATACACTGAAAAATTAATGACAGCCGCCAAAGAAGCTGGTGCAACCGGCGGCACGCTAGTAAACGCCCGCGGAATCAGCTCCGAGGACGCCGAAAAGTTCCTCGGCATTTCCATTCAGGATGAACGTGAAATTGTCGCCATAATCACCTCCTCCGAAGCTAAACAAAACATAATGCAAGCCATCAACCAACAATGCGGCCTCAAAACAGATGCTAAGGGGGTAGTCTTTTCTGTCCCGGTGGATAATTTGGTGGGGTTGAGGTAAAATAAAACACCTAACATTAAGTGAGAAATTTTCTCCTCCGATGTTAGGTGTTTTTTCATGGGAATGTTTTTTTTATCTGTGTAATTGGTTCAATCTCACATATATACGTCAACAATTTAAATACGGCATAAATAAAACAACGCAGAGGTACGCCTCAATGTCATCAGTTTAAGCCTCAAAGACACTAAAAAGCTTTTAGTTTATTAATGCTGCTTAAATTATCCGTCTTGAATTTAACGTCAAAGCCTCTGTTTCTTCTTACAGGCACTTTAAATCTATAAATTTTAGCGATTAATGCGTCAAACATCGTTAGCCGCTTTGCCTCGTCTTCTTCGAGCATGATGAAAATAAGGTCGTTTTTAAGAAGCCCTATTGCCATATTCTCGTTTATTTTCATTTCATGCTTATAATTATTCTGTACAATCGCTTGCTCGGCTTCGTTTTTAGTTGTTTGTACTATATTGTACACCAAAATACTTGATAGAAAGTCTTGATTGATGATTTGCGGTATGCTGCTTGTGAACTTCTCTATCTGCAACTTATATTTTAGGCTATAATACAACGTTTCAATACCCCAACGCAGACGGTAAAGTTCAACGATTTCCTCATAAGTCAAGCTGTCAACATTCGTTATCAGATATTCTGTTTCTCCGGTCACAAGCAGGTGTTTTATTATTCTGGCCCTCGTAAAACCATTGGCTTTAGCCGCTTGGAATAATTCCTCATTATGAAATCGGCTACGCTGCATCCTGTTCTTTGTATGCTTAATATAAACTATCTCATCATCGGTTTTCATACTGCTTGTTTCTTCAATGTAATGAGAATTGGATTTCAGTCTGCATAAAAACTTAACATCTTTTTTGTTCATATATGTCATAAACCATATCGATACATAATTTCTGTCCATTATATATATTGAGCTAAATGGGTTTGTTATAGTTTCAGTTCTTTCAATATGCCGCATTGCCATATCCATCTCGCCAGTCCTGAATTTGTCCACTATTCCGTCTATTATATAGTGATTCATAAGGTCATAACTGACGGAAACGCCGGCTCTCGCTACTCCGCTGTTATGATTCTTAGCAATCCCGTATTTTTCAATAGCCTTCTTTGTATTCGGAATTTCTATATCACTGCCATCAATAGCTTTTATGACATATCCCTTAAACCGCTTTACTTCATCCGGATGTTCAGAATAAAACTTGGTTAAATATGTATCGTTCAATATCGTAAACACTTCCGGCTTAAGCTTCAATCTTTGGTCAAATAATGCCTGGGCGGATATGCTTATATCTTTTTCTGTTTTCTCAAAGAAGTTATTTGTCTCCATATTTGTACATAACCCCTTTTTATTCAAGCTGTAATGAATTAAATCTTCAAATCCCATTTTTCGCTTCCGGGTAAAATCTTTGGGGTTAGTTTTGCCGACTTCCTCTATTGACTTATCCTTTATTTTTTCCCTTATTATATTTACTCCTTCTATCCCAAACCCCATTTGCCATTACTCCTTTATTTGTTTGGAATATTGTAGCAGATTTATTCTTTGATTTCATTGTTTTTCCTAAACTGATGACATTGGGGGCGCCTCGACGCTTGCCGTGGATTTAAACGGTAAAGCCGATAAGTCAAAAGCCTCGTCGAACTTACGGCGTTTATACGCCCAGCAACCGA
This sequence comes from Holotrichia oblita, assembly GCA_023690525.1. NCBI lineage: Eukaryota > Metazoa > Arthropoda > Insecta > Coleoptera > Scarabaeidae > Holotrichia > Holotrichia oblita. The sequence goes on along the minus strand of JALQSN010000021.1, from coordinate 121,702 downwards.
ATATCACGATGTCATTTGGCAGAGAATGATAGCCCTCATAGCCATCCACATGTAAATACCCTTTAAATCCTTGAAGAAATTTTTCGGAATGCTTCTTCTGGCGGCTAGGCTGATATTCGTACAAAACAACGGGATGACTTGTTTTCTGACCGTTTTGGTCGTACCCACTTGTTTTGTATAGCCACATATAACTCTTACTCTGCGGTGATTTCCCCTGCTCATGCAGAACTTAAACCGTTGTATCGTCCGAGTGAACCGTAGTATGGGTTAATAAGATTTTATGAAGTTCGTCATAAATCGGCTCAAGCCAAGCTTCGGTAGCTTTAATAAGCCAGTTCGACATGGTTTGGCGCGAAAGCATTATACCCTGTCTGTCCAGGTTTTTGCATACGTTGAGGCTATTTGCCGCTTACGTTGTAATTGACGCTTACACATAATTATCGTTTCCAATGGGGATTAAAAAAGCTGACCCCTGTTCAATTCAGAAATCAGTTTTTTGTTGCTAAGGTTTTTTTCTATCCTTAATATAGGTACCATTTCAGATGTTTATATCTTTTTGGAAGCGGGTTTTTTTTACAATTTTATAACATCATCTTCTTCTAAATAATCGCCCATTTGTACTTCAATAATTTCGAACACGGCATTTTACCCGGATTTTCTAAGCTGTGTTTTTGTCCTGGTTTAATAAAAACGTTTTCACTGGTTGGTAAAAAGCTCTTTGTATCTTCTATCGTAATTTTCGCCATGCCTTTAACAACAATCCAATATTCGCTGCGGTGATGGTGTAATTGACAACTCAATTTCTTGCCTTGGTTTACCATTATTCTTTTAATCTTAAAAGAATTTTTTACTTCATCAAGAACCTCGTATTTTCCCCACATCTTTTAATCCTGTGTATGGTACTCAGTTCTAGGATCATTTCTTAATTTTAAAATATCTATAGCATTTTTTACTTTTTGTGATTGGTCTTTTTTACAAATAAGTAAAACATCTTTATTATCTATTGCAATTAAATCATTAACGCCTATTATTGTTACTAATTTATCCTTCTCCGAGTAGATGTAGTTATTGGTTGAATCAATCACTATATTACTCGAAGCAATGATGTTATTGTTTTCATCCTTTTCAAACACATCATATAAAGCATCAAAGCTGCCAAGGTCACTCCAACCAATATCTACTGGTACTACTGTGATATTTTTGCTTTTTTCTATAATTCCGTAGTCAATTGAAATCTTTTGGTTTATTTTATTAAAAGCTCCATTTATGCTATCGCTTGTTTCAAACGCATAATAAATATTTTCGGCATATTGTTTGACTTCATTTGTAAAAAATTCTGTATTAAACACAAACATACCGCTGTTCCAAAAGTAACCGTTTGCTACATATGTAATTGCGGTCTCATAATTAGGTTTTTCTTTAAAATGGTTTACTTCGTAGCCGTTGAGCTTTTCCGCACCAGGTGCAATATATCCGTATCCGGTGTTGGGCTTGTCCGGTTTGATGCCGAAAGTTACAATTGAGGTTTTTGTTAATTCCTCAGAGGCCTTGATAATGTTTGCAAACTCTTGCCCTCTTAAAATTATATGGTCGGATGGGAAGACTACTACGGTGGTATTATCTTTTTTTGATATTTCGTGAACACCAGCATAAATTGCCGGCAGGGTATTTTTAGCTTCAGGTTCGAGAATGATATTTGATTCATTATAAGAGTAGCCTAATTCTTTAATGGCGCCACTTACTAGGAATTTATAGTTCTCGTTTGTGACAACGTATATGTCATCCGGTTCGGTTAATAGTAAGCTCCTGTTGAATGTTTCTTGAAATAGAGAGGGTTGGTTAGGTTGTAGATTGATAAATTGTTTTGGGTATTTGTTGCGGCTGAGCGGCCAGAGCCTTGTGCCGCTTCCTCCTGCTAGGATTATTATTTTCATTTTTCGGATCATTCCTTTCGTTGTACTTATAAATTTTGCTGCATGAACACTGACATGCAATAAATTACCCATAATGTCAGTAACTATGTGTTTCTTGCGACCTTTAGTTTTTTTCCCCCGTCATAGCCGCGTTTTTCAGATGCACCAGTTGTTTTCGTACTCTGTGAATCTATTAGAGCATAACTTGGTTCTGCATCTCTTCCTGCTTCTTGACGGGTCTCTTGTACTAATAATGAAAGAACTTTATTCCATAATCCGCTTCTAATTGCTCGGTGATAAAAAGATGAAACTGTTGCATATTTTGGTAAATCATTGGGTAGCATTCGCCATTGGCATCCCGTTTTATTGATATATAATACTGCGTTTATTAGTTGTCGTTTTTCATGGATTTGCATATGTTTGCCTCGGCTATCTTTATATTTGAATAATATTTCTATCTTTTCCCATTGTTCATCAGTTAAATCGCTTGGATATCCCATTTTTTTCACTCCTGATATATTCTTTTATCTTTTATCGGCAGTTTATGGGATATTTTGAACACGATTTCTAAGTAAAAATTGTCGAAATAGACCTATATTATCTCTTATTAATGCGAGGAGTAAATATAATCTCTTATATTTAAATTTAGAAATAACAATACATCCCTGGATCCAAGGGTTCCTTAAATCTGTAATTTTACCTGTTAAAAAAAATTTTATTAATGTTTTAAAGTCAATCTCTTTACATAAGTTTGTATGGACGTTATCAAGTTGTGATGCTGAAAATGGAAATTTACTATATGCTAAGGCAAAATAATAGTCTGGATAGTGCCATATTGTTCGAATCACATCAACAGAAAATTTTTTAAGGAATAGAGACATTTTATTATCATATTTACAGGTCTTACAAAGCATAGTTGTATACTGAAGTATAGCCCTATGTTGCGTATATATCCCCCAATCTATCACATTTTTTGATTTTTCAACGTTCATTATAGGATGATATATATTATTATTATTTTGATATTTTATTGTACTACCATGGTCGGCACTAAAAAATATTTCCAAAAGAATCATAGCTTTTGCGATAGTATAAGAACAAATTTTATTATGATGCATTATCCAAGAATTTCTTATATCATCAGGATATCTATCAAATTTATTGGATGAAATGCCCAAATAATATCCTGTTAATCCATTAAATTTTGGATTTTTTTGTCTTATAATTTCACTTAACCTATTGTGAATTTTTCCTTCCCAACCAATATCTACTACTGCATAATTCGGGTCGTTAAACAATCCTTCTTGTCTAAGATACCCCTGTAAATTATCATTGTACTCAGTAGCTTTCATTATAATAATACTTTCTATATATGTGTTCGAAAAAACTTCCTTAACAAAATTGATATCATTTTCAAACAAAACTTTATCATATGAAATTTTATTTATATCATATTCATTAAGCACATCTTGAATTTCCTCTATTTCAATATTAAGATATTCGCAAATTGTTCTAAATGTATAGTTTGTATACAATTCATGATACATTCTATTAAAATCTACTTCTTTTATTGACTTTATTGCAGGGAACAGTACCGATTGCCTAGAAACGTACAAGTATTTACAATCAATATCGAATCCCCATTTTTTTGAAACAATTTTAGCAATTTTGCATAGCATAAAACCATCTCTTGCTAAAAAATAAATACGATTATATTTATTTTTCTTTGCTTCCTCTAATACCCAAAGAACGAATCCAAACATCAGAGGACCAATAACGTTTGATGCAGTTTCCCAAATTGAATTTTTATGAATATCATTGTAATATTTTGTCAACCTAACAGCTCTTGATATTCCTGCGAGATAAGAATGAATAAGTTTTTCTGTGCTAATATAGTTATTATAACATTTCTTATAATAACTTTGCGTTATAGGATTTTTTTTTATTGTATACAAAATAATTTTTTTTACTATACATTTATCATCATATAACAATTTTTCATATTTAGTCTTATTTGGGGTATCAAAATAATGCGCGTTCAATCCACTTGCTCTTGCATTTAGATAATCTGATTTATAATTATCCCCTGTATGGAGTATATCTGAAGGAGAAACTCCCAATTTTTTTATTACAAAATTATAAATATTACCACTTCTTTTAGATAAACCAATTTCAGATGATATAAATATGTTTTTTTCTTCTATTTTAATACCATGGTTTGAAAAGACTTTAATAAAAAAATCGACTGGTAAATACATATCTGAAATATAAATAATGTTTTCATTATGATGTTTTAGTTGAATAATATCATCTTTTATCTTTCCTATTATGCTTATATGTTCTTTTTCTACTTGTATCTCTATAGACATTGCTCTATCTCTTTGGCATTCATTCCAATTTAACTTTTCAGATATAATTTTATAAATATCTTGTATATTGGTTTCTTCTTTTCCACTCCTGCTTTCTTGTTCAGATAATAGCCTAATTTCAAGCCATTCGAAAAGATTATTTATTAATTCAATCTCTAATAATTTATGTCCCACTGCAATAAAAATATCTTTATAATTGAATAATAATCTTACTATTGTTGTGTCAAACACATCAAATGAATAATACATATTTTACCCTCACTTTCCTAAATTACTTTTATCATAGATTTGTTATCATATTTCTACATAGCAAAGTAGTTTTTACTATAGCGTAGCATAACAAATGATATCTAAGCCAAGCCAGTCTGTTGACTCCGTAGCTACTTCAATGGCATGTTGATGAATATTGTAATGCCTTATGTACAATTTATATTCCGGGAGTATTTTTTTTATAAGCAGAGGTATCTCATAGATATCTTCGCTTTTATGATATATACATATGGCTAACTTCGGTTTATATTTTTTAATTGTTTCAGAGCATCCTATTAGAGCTTTATATTCAGCACCTTCAATGTCCATTTTTATATATGTAATATTTTCTATCTCCTTAAGTGTTTTTATCTTGCTATCCAACGATACCACATTAATACTAAAATCATCTGGTTTTTCGGTAATATGTGAGCCTTCAGTTCCATCATTAGAAAAATACATTGTCTTATCACAATCATAACAGCCTTCATTAAAAATTAAGACATTATTTAATTGATATTTTTCTATATTTTCTTGTGAAACTTTGTAAGCTTTCGAATCTGGTTCAAACATAAGTATCTTATCATACTTATACTTAACCAACGTTGCAAACTGAAGAGATGTTGACGCATCAAAAACACCCATATCGACAAATGTTTCGTTGTCAGTAAATTTGAATATTTGTTCTTCAAAGTATTGTTTTTCAATAGGCCTTGACAAATTCAATAGTTTTTTAGAATTACCTTTTGCCATGTATTCCATATAAGCTATTAATGTATCCTTAGAAAAATCATCATGTAGCATATTAAGTACAGATGTTATTTTATTTTCGTTATTCTTATATAAAACAGCTTTTTTAGACGGTATCCAGTACCTTTTAAATCCTCTAATTTTTATTTGCATTCTATATGGCAGTATTTTAAATATTTTCAAAAACGCATATAATACTAACTTCTTCATAAAAAATTCTCCTTAAGTTTATATTGCTATGATTAATTTTGTTATATCATTGGCTAATGGTACTATTTTGCTAGCATATCCATCACCCTTTTATATAACTCAGAAAACCCTTTTTTAAACATATTCCGTGGATTTGTACCTAATTCTCTCATAACAACGCAAGGCCATTTCCAGTTATTGTAACATAGTTGTACTATACATTGAACCATCATTAAACCATAAATACCCGCTTTTGAATAATTTACAATCAGTAGGGAAAAAACAACTACAGCAATACCTGAAAGTGCTGCTGAATTAACATACGGTATATCGTTAGATAATGAAATGAACGTTGCAAATAACGAATGATTAGATTCCAAAAACATATAAAAAGACATAAAAAGCACCATGAAAATTGACAACTCAATATTTGGTCTTATAAGCCTTAGTAATGGTATTGCCAATACCGTTACCGCTAATATTCCAGCGGCATATGTAAGCCAAAACGCAGTCATACCGGTTGAGAAAGTTGCATATAATTCTTTTTTTCTGTTGCTAATTTTTAAATTGGTCATCATTGGTATAACAGTTGTAATAAACGTTTTAGAGATCCCTGCGATGACGTTAATAATTTGTAGTGATAGCCCATATGAGGCTGTTGCTCCCAAGCTTATAAAAGTAGCACAAATCAAAGTTGTTGACTGGGTAACGGCAAAACTTGATAAAGAAACCAAACCCGTCTTTTTCGCATTGTGCCAAACAGCTTTAACAACTCCCAACACTTCTTTATGCGATGTTGCTATATTACCATTTATCGCATTCCTGCCTATATCTTGGTATTTAAACAATGACATCTTACAATAAATTCTAAATACGAAGCCACTTACTAAATAAGCTAACGACAATGCAACTATTCCAAATCCCAAAAACAATCCTGCAATTGATAAAATTATCTGTAGTGTTCTTGAAAAAATAACAGCCTTTTGTGATTGCTGTATGGCTCCAACGCCATTTAGAACGCTACTCCAATAATTATAATAAATATTAAAAAATATTGCTGCCGAATATATATACCAAGCATATAAATACTCTGTTTTTGCTATATCTCTAGCTACATATGTTACATATCTTGTACCAACTAACAATAAAATAAGTAAAGCGAAAGCGGCTACTGACAAGCTTATATATTTGCAAGCTTTTAACACTGTTAAAAAAAGTTTGTGATTTGGCTTTTCCTCTTTATTGCTTATCTCTGAGTAACCTTGTCCCCTAATTGATTCCGCACCACTCCATGCATATGTTATGTTTCTAATTAAGGTACTTGAAAAACCAAAATCTAATAGATTGACTAATGATCCTATGCTTAGGAATGTGTACCACAATCCTAATTCTGATTCTGTAATAAATTTAAGCGTGAACGGTATTATAATTAAGTTGCTGCATAAATTGAAAAAATAACCTATGTAGCTCCATATGATGTCTTTTCTAGTTGTTTTTATTGACATATATTCACTTCCGATATTCATAAATTGAATTTATTATATAAAAATTTCGTATAAAATCAATTAAATAATCAATTCCTTCAATTTATCGTAAAACCTTCTTCCGCCATCGTAAAACTTCTTTTCATTTAGTGGAATGAGGATAAGTACGTCCAGGTTTGATTTCAATGGAGCAACCACAAGCGTCAGGGTGTACGGGAACAATTATAGAATTTAAAAGTCGAATAAGCATTCCTAATTCAACAATACCTTGCAAATTCAACTCTTGAAACAGATTCGTTTTAACCCAACGGTTTAAACGCTTACAAATTACATACCAGTTACCGTATTCGTTTGGTAGTCACTCCCGCTTGCAGCCGTTTTTACATATTATTTTCTGATGAAACTATAGTGCATTTTTCATTTAAATATTATAATAAAACTGTTGAGTTGAATACAGCTTCTTATTCGTTCTCTATCAGAAGTTGTATTCAACCTCGAAAATATGGTGAAATTAATATATAAAATATTATATTGGGAATCGGTAGAAAAATGGATACTAAAGAATTTATTCTAACAAATTACCACAATGACTTGAGAGATGTTCAATGGGAAGAAATAGCGGAGCATTTTCCGCAAGAGCCCAATAGCGATTATCATAAACGCTCACTTTTACTCAGTATTGTATTTGGTAGACAACAGATGTAAATGGCTTTCAATGCCGCGTAACTATCCAAAATAGTCAATTGTACATAGTTTTTATTGCCGCGCAAAATTGAGTGGTTTATGAGATATATCTGAGCGTATTAAACCGTTTTTCGAAATTCTTCCAAAAAGATGAATTGTTGAATGTATATTTGCTTGGATAGGTAATTTTCGTCGTTTCTAGAAAGATTATGAAATTTCAACGGATTCGGTTGAATCCATGTTGCGTATTTCTCGCTTGCATACCTTATTAAAAAGATTATGTTGAGTTGAATACAGCTTCTCATTTATTTTTATCTTTAAAAACCTCATAAATTCCAAATACTAAGCATGTAATTCCGAAGAGCGATAATGTGATTGAAAAAGCATAAAGCATTATGAACCAATATACCCCTATCAATAACCAAAAACTACTACTTATTTTTTTAAAAGCGAGATTCAAATAATACAAAATAGCTATTAAACCAGTTAATCCGTTAATAAGTAGTATATTAACAACTGCATCGTGAGTATAATAAAATATACCTATTTGATATTCTTCGCTGGAAAACGCTGACAAATCCCCCGTAATGAATCCATTTACATAATCTTTATATGTTCCTAAATAACCTTTACCTAATAAAAAATAATAAGGCTTTTTTAAGTATTCAAATAAAATATTTATTACCTCTATTACTCTATAGCGAGGTGACATCGGCATGTTTGACAACCAATCTTTATCCCATACTTTTAGTAGACCAATTACTTCATTTATTTTATTTGACGTCAATTGACTATTCGTTTCCAAACTTAATCCCAATATTATTATTAATATGAATAATATTAAAACAATGAACACACTAAAAATTAATAAATAAAATTTTTTTTGCTTGAAAATAATATGAAACCAAATAAATGGTATAAATAATAAAAGTATAAATGCTTTCCCTGAGGGATTATAATAAATAATTAAAATTGTACCTATAATACCAAGTATTGTAATAATAAATTTTTTAGGCATATCCTTATATAAAGATATAAAAATTAAAAATGGAAGAAATGTTTGTGTTGTTAATGTAATTAGTAGTGTATTTATATGTGAATATGAACCAGATATCCCAAATAAAAATGAAATTAATATAGTTATACTTGATGCTACTAGTATTAATAATAATGTGTTCCCAATTTCTTCAAATTTATCATCGTAAAAAATTTTAATATATATAATAACAATTATGTACAACTCAACAAGTACAAAATAATATGCACGATTAAAAAATAATATAATTAAATTAGAAAATTGATGTATATTATTATCATTTATTAATATATTAAAAAAGCTAGTTATGATAGCACTTATAGTTAATATAGTGAAGATTATAAATAATCTTTTTAACTCCTTTTCATTTTCCTTGAATTTCCATGCTCTTTTAAAATTAAATAAAATATGAATAAATATTGGAATTAACGCTATAATTGAAAGATTAAATCCTAAAATTTTAAAACTGATAAATCCATAAAACTCTTTAATCCCAATAATTGCTGCTTGTTCTAAACAAAACACAGTAAATATTAGATAATTAATAAAATAATTAAAAATATCTTTTTTTATAAAAAAATAAATTAGAATAATTACTTCAATTATCACAATGCCTAAAGATATGTAAAAATTTTTATGAAATACAATATTTATTATAGCAATAAAAAGAATATAAATAAATTTCTTTATTTTAAACTCTGTCAATATTTACCACCTCAATAAAGAACATAAATAAAATTCTAAATTTTTATTTTAGAATTTGTTTAAATGCTTTTTTTTTTTCATTATCTGAATGATCAAATGTAAATTGCTTTATTTGCTCTATTACGTTATCTGTATAAAGATCGTAATTTAAAAATTCTATGATATCATTTATATCATTTATTATTTTAAATAATAGCGGATATTTTTTACTATATTCACGTATACAATATATATCTGTACCAAAAACAATTTTATTATTTGCAATAGCATCTATTAAAGTTCCACTCATTCTATATTTGAAAGTTCTTGGAAATAATAAAGCTATTGCATAAGCTTTATCAAAATATTTATTATATTCATTAATATCCAAATAATGATTAATCACAATCAAACCTTTATTATTATATGCTATATTTTGTGATCTTAAAATTAATTTGATGTTTCCATTTATTTTAAAAATTCCATTTTCATAATCATTAATAACTTTTTTTATTAAACTTTCATCATTACTATTGCTAATTGCAATTATTAATTTTTCATTTTTATTAATATTATTGCCCTTATTTTCATTGTTTTTCATAGGGTGAGGAATTATATAAACATTTTTTTTATTGACACCAATTATATTTGTTAAATATTCATTAATAAAATTTCCAAAAACAATATGCTTTACCTTATTCATACTTTTTTTAAATAACCATAGCTTTATTTTATTTGTAAGTTCGTCCAAATTTTGATGATGAATTAAATATACACTATTCTTTTTATAAAAAAGCCTTCCTAAAATAGAAAACGAAATATTTTCATACCCTACAATTATGATTTTATCATATTCTAATTTTCTTATTATTAAAAAACATTTTAACATTCTAATACAAATATCAATTCTTACAAATAATTTATTTGAAAATCTAATATTACATTTTTTATATTCTATAAAGTTAATATTAGAATTTTTGGGTTTTATCTCATTTGGATAATAATTCTCAATTGCAATTACTTCAATAAAAGAGCATATTTCTTTTAAAATATTAAGTAACGATATATTTAAATTTTGGTGACCCCTAAAACAAGCAAAATCAAGAAACAATACTTTCATTATGCCCTCCTTTTTTTGTTTAAAAATTATGGATCAAAATTGTAGATTTTTATTTTATTAAATTATGGATATAATTTTTTTATATTTGTGCCGAATCCCATATAGCATTATTTACCTAAACAAACTTTCAATATTTTAATGTTCACACTTATTTTCTTGCTATTAGCATTACCTGACTTAATCGTAAATCCATATAAGAATACATTTTACACAAAAACTCCAACATCTTAATTTTATCAGGAAATCTTTCAGCGAGGATTAGATGTTCTTTTCTCCAAAAATATCTAAGACGTTTACATTCCTCAATGACATATTGTGCTTCTATAAATAAATTACCTAAATTCATTGGACTCCATGTATATAAGTGATGATTTGTATCATTTTTTTGAAATTTTCGATTAATTGGTTCGCATGGTACAATAAAAATAACTTTTCCATTGGGTTTAAGCTTATTTTTTAATTTTAATATATCATCATATGGTCTTAAAGTATGTTCCAAGACATGATTAGATATTATTATATCTGCACAATTATCAGGGGTTGTATCAATTGAATCAAACACTGTAATGTTATTTATATTTTTTGCATATTTTGCGGCTACGGGGTTGACTTCGATACCTAATTTTTCCTTACAATTTAAATACTTTAAAAGATGTCCGGATGCGCAACCAAAATCTAATACTGTGTCAGTATCAGCTATATATGGAGAAAATAAAGGAACATTAAGTTTCATACCTAACTCGGCAGTTTTTATATAATCATTAAAATATTTTTCATTGTAAAAATCAGAACTATTTTTTTTATAATTAATTTTATTAGCACTGGGTTGACTATAATTTTTATCTAGCAAAATATACACCTTCCACTTTTTATTTTCTATACTACTTCTATTTCTTTTTTAAAAACATTCATATGTGATTCTACCATTTTTTTTATAGTATAATTTCGTATTTTATTAAGATTATTTATAGACATTTGTTGAGATAATTTACTATTATATAAAATTAATTTTATACTTTTTGATAATTCAATACTATTCTCAATCGAAACAAGATATCCATTTACACCATTTTCTATAAGTTCTAATCCTGCTCCGCAACGATCGGTTGTAACAATAGGCAATCCATAGCACATCGCTTCATTAATCACTAATCCCCAAATATCTTCCCTTGTAGGAAGTACAAATATATCACTTAATTTATAATAATTAGCTAATTCTTGTTTTGTTTTAAATGGAATAAAATGAACATTGGAAAGATTATACTTCTCAATGATTTCCTTATACTCTTTTGTTATTACACCACCAATTATATAGATACCTACATCATCTTTAAAGTTTCTACATGCTTCTAGCAAAATGTCATAACCTTTACGAAAAATAAATTGACCTACCGAAATGACTACTTTTTCATATTTAATATTAAGTATTTTTCGTAATTCTTCTTTTTCTTTCACAGTAATCAAACTAGTCAATATGTCTTTTTCCTTTACAGAAGTAAAGGGGTATCTCTCTATTCTTTCTTTAGCAACACTATATTGCATTAGAAATTTATCAGACGCTTTGCTAGGACTTAAATATCGTTTTGCTCCTAAAATGAAAAATTTTTTCACTACACGTTTTAAGTAATGTTCTGTTTTCATTAAACCGCCATCTATTTCAAGCATATACGGCATCCGAAACAACTTTGCTTTTAGCAAGGCGGCTATTTCAGTGTAATATGCGTAGTTCGTAAAAACTATACAGTCATATTTAGTTTCATTTATATAACTAAGAATTTTCCAATTGATTTTTTTTTCTTCAATATTAAACTCATTCAAAAAAATTGCCTTAAAGCTTACTACCGCTTCATCATTCCAGTCAAATGTTATATTTTTGGCCCTACGCGCTTCAAAAACTACTGTTAAATCCACCTTTTGACCTAACAATTCAAAAAATTCGATTCTATATGGAGATGGGATATTAGTTACATACAATACTCTCATAATAATTCTTGCTCCAATGCTATATATTTATTTTGTAGCTCCTGCACAGCATTTTCAATTTCATATCCCGTAACAACAAAATCCTCTTTTTTTATTTTTCTGCTCATTTTATTGTCGTAACAGTTCACAATTTGCTTTGCCCAATCAGAAGCAGAAACATCAAGCGATATATATACAATACGTTTTAGAATATCTGCTTCTTTTGGAATCACATCTGATATAAAGCATTGTAATCCATTTGTTTGCGCCTCTATCAAAGATATTCCTAACCCTTCAAATAGTGATGGGAATAAAAATAAGTCGAAAGAATTTATTATTAAATTTACATCCGAACGTGATCCTAGAATAACAACACTATCCGAAATCCCTAATTCCATTATTTTCGTTTTAATTTCCTCTCTTAAATGACCATCTCCAACCAAAATAAGCTTTGCATTTGAAATATATTTTAAAATTTCACTAAAAATTTTTAAAAGAAAAATATGATTTTTTTGATAATCAAAACGTCCGATGTGACCAATAACAAAATTATTTTCCAAATTAAATTTCTTTCTTTGAAAATACCGCTCATTCTCATCAAAACGATAAGCGGTATAATCTATCGCATTTTTTATCACCATTACTCTGCCACTATCAAAGGCAGCATTTCCATAAAGCCATCTGCCGGCTTCTTCAGAACAAGCAAATAAATGCGTTGCATATTTTTTAATATTTTTACGTGCATATTCATTCAAAAAATATTTTATTTTATTATTTGTAAGGTGCTGTGTATTATGGCTATGGGATATTCTAATCGGTACTCCACATTTTTTTGCAATTCTTAAAACAAACATGCTCATCGAATCCATATGCGAATGAACAATGTGATATTTTTGGGAAATAAATATTGTCCTTAGAGCCTTTATGTTACCAAAAAAATTTCTACTTTTTACAGGAATATGATAAATCTTCCCTCCCATCAATATAATTTCATCGTCATAAGCACCTTTTTCAAACCCATGAACAATAAAATCAATCTGCACTTTTCTCCTGTCCAAATGCCTATAATAATTCATCATATAGGATTCAATGCCACCGCGATTTAAAATACCTCCATTCACATACAAAATCCTGATTGTGTCCATTTTTCCACCCCAATCAATTACCAATCTTTTTGCAATCAAGTATTTTATAGATATCAATGTATTTTTTCAATCCATATCTTTTATTATAAAATTGTTCGGCATGATACTGTGCTTCTTTTGAGAAAAATGACTTATGTTTTGCTTTTACAATATGTATCTTCTCAATCAATTCTTCTAAACTACCTTTTTCTACAATGAAACCACATTTTTCATCAACGCATTCTATACTTCCACCTGTCTTAAATGTAATAACCGGTGTAGCGCAAGCCAGAGCCTCTAAATTAGTTGTTGGAAAATTGTCTTCTAATGTTGGATTAACAAATACATCTACGGCTGTATAAATTTCTGCTAATTCTTTTACATTGTTGGTTCTAATTATGCCTATTATATTCTTCGGTAACTTTTTGTGTTGCTTTTTTGTTAATCCTACCATAACTATAATTTCATCTGTTTTTAACTTTTTCGATAACTCTATTAAGAAGTCAAACCCTTTTCTTTTATTCCATGTACTTGCAACACCTAATATAATAAATTTATTTTGCAAATTGTATTTTTGCCTAAAATTATTTTCTGTTGGTCTAAATATTTCTAAATCTACTCCATTAGGTATTATCTCAATGGGATAATTCCCTAAAAATGAACCTTTTGCCAAATTCGCAAGCCATTTTGACGGTGTTACAACAGTAATATTTTTAATATTACTAAAGATTTCTTTTTTCCTTATGTAGTTGTTTTTTGAGTTGTCGAACCATCGGCTTGTGGGGTACGTTTCCTTTTGCGGACAACTATAGCAACCTGTTTTCCACCTACCACACCCAATATAGTCAAAGTATGCGCAATGTCCTGTGAATGCCCAACAATCATGCAATGTCCAAATTACCGGTTTATTAGCTTTTTTTATATAATTAAATAAAAGTTCTATATTTATGTAATAACCATGGATATTATGTAAGTGAATTATATCCGGATCTAATTTTTCTATTTTCTTAATAAATTCCTCTGTCGCTTTTTTTGAACCAAATCCATGCTTGTCAAATAACCTTGTAATTGCTGCATGTAAATAGTTATCTAGTTTTGTGCCTATTTTAATAACGGTATTACAGTTTTTATGTAAATCTCTTCCGTAAGCTATATAACTTTCATGCCCTTGTTCTATTAACAGATCGTGAATATCAGTAGCTATTCTTCCGGTACTGCCTATTCCACAAACCGAATTAATCTGTAATATTTTCATTCTATTTCCCCCAAAACCACCCTACTTAAATAATCCGTATAGGACAAAATAACTCTAAGCGTTTTATCCGACACACGCCTAAGTGTACCTTTTCCTTGTGTCTCCAACACCGACAACCCTTGCAATATCCTCTATTTAGTCAACCCAACCATTATAACCGCAGTCTCTTCCATTACATCCGGCCTTTCATGCGCTTGTCTTATGCCGTACATTGCCATGATGCGCGTCTCAATCTCGTCTGTTCTTGTCTGTCTTTTGGGGATTACTTGCGGTTCAAATGCGCCGTTGCGGTCTCGCGGTACGTTTATTTCCGCTTCGCCCTATTCGGATTTGATGGTTTTCTTTCCGTATCCGTTCCGGTTGTTCCCACTGTGGTCACCGTCAGAACTGTGTTTATCGCAGACCAAATGGCTATCCATCTCCGCTTCAAGCATTTGTTCCAACGTGCCGGCGAACAGTTCTTTCATTAGCTTTGTTACATCCGCCGGTGTTTCGCATTCTCTACTGATTACTTTTACTAATTCCATTCCTTTTTCATTCAACCGTGCCATTTGACATCTCTCCTTTTGGTGGAGATTATTACTAATTACACGATTGAGTATACATCATTTTCTTGCGTTTCAAAAAACGCTTGAACCTCTTGATATAACGATGTACTACACCGACGATTGGGGCAGTTATGACCATATTCCGGACAACCAGCATACGGGTTGGTAAGAAAAATACCCAAGCAATCGAACGGACGAACCTGACCCTTAGAACACACATCAAGCGTCTTGCTCGAAAAACCATCTGTTATTCAAAATCTGTTTTCATGCACGATACTGCCATTGGATTGGTCATTAATATATTAGCTTTTGATTGGACGTATTTATACTTTCAACCATTTTAGAACATAACCAAAAAATGAATCATTTCACGAAAATTAAGTTGTAACCTGTCTTTTTTCATCTTTATACCAATTATAAACAATTTTTATACCATCTAACAAGCTCATGCTATATTTCCAACCAATACTGCTTAATTTTGATACATCTAATACTTTCCTTGCTGTTCCATCTGGTTTAGATAAATCATACGAAATATTGCCTTCATATCCAACTACATCCTTAATAACATTAATTAGCACATTAATTTCTATATCTTCGCCTGTACCAATATTTACATGTATTTCATCACTATAATTATTCATTAAGTATACGCAAGCATCCGCTAAATCATCAACATATAAAAATTCTCTTCTCGGTTTACCTGTACCCCAAATTACTACCTCTTTATACCCATTCATTTTTGCTTCATGAAATTTTCGTATTAATGCCGGCAACACATGTGATGTTTCTAAATCAAAGTTATCATTTATTCCATAAAGATTAGTTGGCATAACAGAAATGAAATCACACCCGTACTGCCTCCTATAAAATTTGCATAATTCTATACCGCAAATTTTAG
The DNA here is from genome assembly GCA_023690525.1 of Holotrichia oblita. Taxonomy (NCBI): domain Eukaryota; kingdom Metazoa; phylum Arthropoda; class Insecta; order Coleoptera; family Scarabaeidae; genus Holotrichia; species Holotrichia oblita. The sequence goes on along the minus strand of JALQSN010000021.1, from coordinate 105,434 downwards.
CCACAGCATATGCCTCATTTGTTGGTTCCAGCGCTCCAGATAAAAGATATTCTTCTCTAAGCGGTTGAGGAGCCATTTTGGGATAAATACAAGACGAACCTAAAAACAATAACTTCCTTGTCCCATATAAATAAGCACTATTAATAACATTTGTCTCAATCATTAAATTTCTATAAATAAATTCTGCAGGATATGTATTATTGGCATGTATTCCTCCTACCTTTGCTGCCGCTAAAAACACATAGTCAGGTTGTTCTTTTTTAAAAATATTTTTAACTTCCTCTTGGTTTATAAGGTCTAATTCTTCTAAAGTTTTTCCGATAATATTCGTATAACCTTTACTCGTTAGATTCCTTACAATCGCTGACCCTACCATTCCTTTGTGGCCAGCAACATATATTTTCGAATGTTTTTCCATCTCATGTTAACCCCTATTTTAATCAAATTCTCTTCTTATTCTTTCTTCACGCTCTACTAAATTAATATCACTTTTTACCATGATACTAACAAGCTGCTCAAAACTCGTCCGAATTGGATTCCAACCAAGTAAATTTCTTGCTTTTTCTGGATTACCTAATAATTGTTCGACTTCTGCTGGCCTAAAATATTTTTGGTCAACTTCTACTAGAATCTTACCAGACTTTTTATCTATACCTTTTTCTTCAATACCTCTTCCTTGCCATATTAAATCTATATCCGCTTCTTTAAAAGCAAGAGTTGTAAACTCTCTTACCGAATGCATTTCACCTGTCGCAATAACAAAATCCTCTGGTGTATGGTGTTGTAATATTAACCACATACATTCAACATAATCTTTTGCGTAACCCCAGTCACGTTTTGCATTTAAATTTCCAAGATACAATTTTTCCTGTGTTCCTTTTTTTATTCTAGCCACAGCAAGGGTTATTTTTCTGGTTACAAAAGTTTCACCTCGGCGTTCAGATTCGTGATTAAATAAAATACCATTCACAGCAAACATATTATAAGATTCTCTATAATTCTTTGTAATCCAAAATCCATATAATTTTGCCACAGCATAAGGACTTCTGGGATAGAATGGTGTTTTTTCACTTTGAGGTACTTCTTGTACCTTTCCAAACAATTCTGATGTAGAAGCTTGATATATTTTTGTCTTTTTTTCAAACCCTAGAAATCTAACAGCTTCAAGCAACCTTAGAGTTCCCATTCCATCCGTATCTGCAGTATATTCCGGAACTTCAAAAGATACTTTTACATGCGACATTGCTGCTAGATTATAAATTTCATCTGGTTCGATTTCTTTAATTAATCTAATAAGATTCGTCGAGTCCGTCATATCACCATAATGCAAAGTGATTTTTTTTATACTATGCATATCTCTTAATAATTCATCTATATATAAATGCTCTATCCTAAATGTGTTAAAAGAAGAACTTCTCCTTATTATTCCATGTACTTCATATCCCTTTTCTAATAAAAACTCTGCCAAAAATGATCCGTCTTGCCCTGTTATACCTGTGATTAATGCAACTTTTGACATTTTATTACTACTCCTTATACATTGCGCTAACACTCCGTTATTTTATAAATATTCTTTTATCTTCATAAATTTATAAAACAAATATTTTATTATATTTAACTTTTCGCCATTATCTTTAAAAGATCTTTTCATTTCTTTTACAATAACAATCGTACTTCTTATTCCATTGGTGCTCACACCACCTAATCTCATAACAACCATCATACAGTTAAGATATTTAGACCTTACTTTATTAAGTTCCAAATATCTATACATAAGATCCACATCCGAAGCTATTTTAAAATCCGTTCTATATAAACCTAATTTACAATAAACACTTCTTTTGCAATAAAAAGTGGGATGAGCAGGAGTCCAGCTTTTTTGGAATAGTCCAGGAATAAAATCATTAGAAACCCATTTTCTAACAACTTTTTTGTCATCAGGATTAATAAAAACAAGATTTCCAAAAAGACAATCTATTTCATTATTTATAAATTCATTTACAATTACGTTTATAACCCCTTTTTCATAAAAATAATCATCTGAATTTAAAAAACCCACTATTTCACCCGTTGCTAGTCCAATCCCTTTATTCATAGCTTCATACATACCATTATCTCTTTCAGAAATATAAATTAATCTCTTCTTTGACTTGTTAAATATTCCCAGCCATTTTTCTATTATATTTATAGTTTGATCACTAGACTTTCCATCGACAATTATATACTCAATGTCATCATATGTTTGATTGTAAACAGAGTTTATGGTATCATGTATAGTATTTTGATTATTCATTGTTACTGTGATTATGCTTATTCTCAAATAAATTTCTCCATTCATGTTTACAATTCCGTTTCTTCAATTGATTCCTTAAAATCCTTTACCCAATAATTTTTTTTATAAATACTTAGCTCTTTTTCATAAACTAAATCACTAAATAATTTAGTAAATAATTCTATTTTTCCTATAAAAAATTTTATAATAGGATTGAAAATTCTTATCAGCGTTATATTTTTGCTTCTTGTTTTCGCAATAAGTTTTACCATGTTGCTTGTATTAACATATTCTTTGTTTTGTGGAAAAAAGATGCCATTTTCACAATTATCAATCATTAATTTTATAAATTCACATAAATTATCAATATGTATCATACTGCGTTTATTGTTGATATCAGGAAACAAAGGAAACTTGCATGATATTTTTGAAAGCTTTATGTAATTCCCCTTGCAACCTTTACCATAAACCATTGGCGGCCTTATGATTACCACATTAAAAATATCATCTTGTAAAGGTATAATATTCTCTTCAGCCTTTAATTTACTAATACCATAAAAATTATTTAATTTTGGTTTTGGTTCTGTATTTTTATCTATTACCTTTTTTTCGCAATCCTTGTAAATAATAATGCTGCTCATAAAAATAAACTGTTTTGCGCCGTCTCTTTTAGCTTTTTCTGCTGTTTCTATAGCCAAATCACGATTTATTTTATAATAAAGCTGTTCCATATTACGTTTAGCCGATACATGCGCTATCCCTGCCACATGAAAAACCGTATCATACCCTGAAAATGAAACCTCTCTCCAAGAATCCCCACGCATATCAATCGTATTAATAGAATACTTATTGGGATATAATGAACACCACTTTTCAAACGATGTTCCTATATAGCTGCCAGCACCGGTTATTAATATCTTTTTCATTCGAAACAGCCCTTCTCTTTATAACATTTCCAACAATATTTCAATTCTTAATCCCTCATAATTTTCCTTATCTTCATTTTTTATCAGTATGTATAAACATTCGTTTTCAATGTTATTTATTTTATGATTTGCAGATATTACTTCTATGTTCTCTCTGTTTTCTAATTCATGTAAAGCCAGCGATATAATTTCCGACATTTCACTATCATCAAGAACCAAATGTATTTTTTCTTCTATTTTTATTTTGTTTTCTAAATAAGTCTTTATTTTTTCTTTAGTTTCATTTATCCGTTTATAATGAAATGTTACGTACTTATATGTTTTATTAGCTTTTTCCGTTATACCTTCTGGCGTAAGCATATAAGCTACAGATTTTGCCGAAATGTTCTTTATTTTTATTAAACCGTCTTTTTGCATTTTATTAATTAACATATTTACGCTGCCAAGCGATATATCTAGAAGTTTAGAAATCCGTCTCTGAGCAACCGTTTCGTTTTCGCTGAGAAACTCTAAAATGGCATATTCTTTGTCGTTATACATAAAACCCCTCTTCATTGAATTTCTTTTTTGAAAATTGCCGCACAAGCGGACTCCATGATTATGTTTCTTGTGAAACATTTGCAGTGTTCAATTTATGTACGCTATGGGCAAAAAAAATAGAAAATAAAAATTTAGATACAATTTAACTCGTACATTATCTGAACGTCTTGCAACATTATAAATAGTGATGAAAATCTTGTCAAGTAAAATTCTTGCTTTTTTTCTTGTTTTTTTACAAAATTATTCTTATACTTCATATACGGATATTGAAGAATTACACGCCATCCATAAATTGCGATATATAAATTTTTGCAGGAGGTTACAATGAAATTTATATCATGGAACGTGAACGGTTTACGCGCTTGTTTGGGCAAGGGCTTTATGGATTTTTTTAATGATATGGACGCAGATATTTTTTGCTTGCAAGAAACGAAAATGCAGAAAGGGCAGGCAGAAATAAACACACCAGGATATTATCAATATTGGTATAGTGCGATAAAAAAAGGATATTCGGGGACGGCGGTGTATACTAAAGTTAAACCAATATCTGTTGAGTACGGTATAGGCAGATTTAATGATGAAGGAAGAGTTATAACATTGGAATATGAGGACTTCTATTTAATAAACTGCTATACACCCAATTCACAGAGAGGCTTGCTGCGGCTGGATTACAGAATGGAGTTTGAGGATGAAATGAGGGCGTACCTCTGCGGGCTTAAAGAAAAAAAGCCCGTTGTATTATGCGGTGATTTAAATGTTGCTCATAATGAGATAGATATTAAAAATCCTAAATCTAATATAAAGAACGCAGGTTTTACGTACGAGGAGCGAGGTAAGCTTACCGATCTGCTAGCGGCAGGCTTCACTGACAGCTTTAGATATATGTATCCGGATAAGATTGCTTATACATGGTGGTCGTATCAACCGGGTGTGCGGGAGAGGAATGTTGGATGGCGGATAGATTATTTTTTAGTATCAAATAATTTTAATGATAGTATTAAAGACAGTTATATGTATACTGATATTATGGGCAGTGACCATTGCCCGGTATGTATTGAATTAACATAAAAAAGTGAGGTTTTATAATGGCGCTTGATGGAATTGCTATCGCCGGAGTTGTGCATGAGCTTAAGAATGAGCTGCTTAACGGGCGTATAGATAAAATTTACCAGCCGGAAAACGATGAATTGATTTTAGCAGTTAGGAACATGAAAAACAACTATAAACTGCTGCTTACCGCTAATCCGTCGCACCCCCGGCTGCACCTGACAGGAGTTTCAAAGCAGAACCCCATGACAGCCCCGTTGTTCTGCATGGTTTTGAGAAAACACTTGTTAAACGGCAAAATCATTGATATTACACAGCCTAATTTTGAAAGGATTGTATTTATTCATATAGAGGCGATAAACGAACTTGGCGATTTATCGGTTAAGAAACTGATAATAGAGATTATGGGAAAGCACAGTAATATCATATTGATTGATGAAAGCGATACGGTTTTGGATTCTATAAAACGAATATCGCATGAAACTAGCTCTGTGAGGGAAATACTACCCGGCAAAAAATATGAATTCCCCCCCTCTCATGGTAAACTTAACCCGCTGCTTTTCGATAAGGATGCGTTTATACGGCTGCTTGGCGAAAACAATGGTAAAGCACACCACGCTGTGTATAAAACATACAACGGTATAAGCCCTGTTGTGGCTTGTGAAATTTGTTTTCGGGCGGGTGTGGACCCTGATGTGTCATGTACGGGGTTGGACGCGGAAGCTGCCGGACGGTTGGCTGATGAGCTTGGTGCGGCGATGGAAATCGTCGAAACGGCAGACTTTGGTTTTGAGGCTTATTATAATGAGGATGGAAAGCTTTTTGAGTTTTCAGCTTTGCAATTAAAGCAATTCGACGGGTTTACGAAGGATGTTTTTAAAAACATATCGGAAATGCTAGAGATGTTTTACGCCGGAAGAGACGGCGCGTATCGCGCCTCGCAAAAAACGCAGGATTTACGCAGGCTTGTAACACAAAATATCGAAAGATGTGTTAAGAAAAAGGAATTGCAAACCAACATGCTTGCCGACATAGAAAACCGCGACGAGCTTAAAATTTACGGGGAGCTTTTAACTGCGAATATTTATTCAATATGCAGCGGTGCAGAAACTGTCACATTGCTTAATTATTACGACGGAAGCGAAGTAACAATAAAATTAGATACTGATCTTTCACCCGCCGAAAACGCTCAGGTGTATTTTAAAAAATACAATAAACAAAAAAGAACTTTTCAAGCGTTGCAAGAGCAAACAATACAAAACGACACCGAGCTTGAATATTTGGAAACTGTTTTAAACTCTTTGCAAAACGCCTCCGATGAAGCCGACATAGACGAAATACGCGATGAACTTGCAGAATTTGGTTATGTTAAAAAACGTAAAACTGCGAAGCAAAAACAAAAAAAATCAAAACCGCTGCAATATAAATCATCAGACGGTTTTGATATATATGTTGGCAAAAACAACAGACAAAATGATGAGTTAACTCTTAAATTTGCAACAAGGGACGATATTTGGTTTCACACCAAGGAAATACCCGGCTCACATGTCATTATCAAAACAAACGGCAGAAATGTACCCGACGCTACGCTTAACGAAGCCGTAAATCTGGCGGCGTATTACAGCAAGGCAAGAAACTCCTCGCTTGTGCCGGTTGATTATACTTTCGTTAAATTTGTAAAAAAACCGAATGGTGCAAAACCCGGTATGGTTATATACGATTCATATAAAACGGCGTATATCACGCCGGTTGAAGTCTAATCTTCCTAAGCCATATTTGCGAATTTCGTGTACTGTCCGAAATACATCAAATCAACGGTCCCTGTGGGGCCGTTTCTTTGTTTTGCGATTATAACTTCGGCTTGGTTTTTCTTCTCGGTATCCGGATTGTAATATTCATCACGGTATAAAAACGCCACAACATCTGCATCCTGCTCTATCGCACCGGATTCTCTAAGGTCTGACAGCATCGGCCGGTGATCCGCTCTTTGCTCGCATGCGCGGCTTAACTGCGAACAGGCTATAAGCGGCGCTTCCATTTCTCTCGCTACAGCCTTTAATGAACGTGATATTTCGGAAATCTCCTGCTGGCGGGATTCGTTTTTCGATGCGTTTCCGCTCATTAATTGTAAATAATCTATCATTATTAACCCGATACCTTTTTCAAGCTTAAGCCTGCGGCATTTTGCCCGGAGCTCGGCTACGGATATCCCCGGTGTGTCATCTATGTATATCGGCGCTTCCGATAACGGACCTACGGATTGCACTATACGCATCCAATCATTTTGGTCAAGCGCGCCTGTACGTATCCTTTGCGAATCTATCATCGCTTCAGCCGATACAAGCCTTTGAACAAGCTGCTCTTTAGACATTTCTAAGCTAAATATCGCAGTCGGTATTCCATGCCTCACAGCAACATTCTGCGCTATGTTAAGGATTATAGCTGTCTTACCCATAGAAGGCCTCGCCGCTATCAGTATTAAATCAGATTTTTGCAACCCTGCGGTTTTGCCGTCTAAATCAATAAAGCCTGTTGGCACCCCTGTTATCTTTTCTTTGTTATAGTATGTTTTTTCTATCCGCTCTATCGTCCCGACTAAAATCTCATTTATATGCGAAAATTCCTCGGTGCTGCGGTTTTGTATTATATTGAAAATATTCTTTTCAGCTTTTTCAAGTATCGAATTAACATCCTGCTTCGCTTCAAAGCTTTCTGTCATAATATCGCTGGAGGCTCTTATAAGCTTCCGTAATATGGATTTTTGCTCGATTATCCTTATATAATGTTTTATATTTGCCGAGGTTGACGAGTACATCGCAATATCTGTAAGGAGAGAGATGCCCCCTATTGCCTCAAACAACCCTTTCTCACTCAGCTTGTTCTTTAAAGTTACAAGCTCTACCGGTACGTTTTTTATAAATAACTCCACCATGCTATCGAATACGGCCTGATGCGGCGGATTGTAAAAATCATCTTTTTTTAAGCGTTCCAATGCCGTAATCAACGCTTCCTTGTCAAGCAGCATCGACGATAACGCCGCCTTTTCCGCATCGGCGTCATGCGGCGGTATCCTCTGCACGGAGCTTGCTTCATATTCGCTCATCTATTTTTCATTCCTTTGGATATATTTCTATTTTTAGCTCCGCCGTAACTTCATGATACAGCTTTATCTCCACTGTTTTCTGCCCTGTCGTCTTTATCGGCTCATTAAGGTTTATCTTCTTTTTATCTATTTGTAAACCTGCCTGTTCTTCCAAGGCTTGTGCTATCTCTTTGCTTGTGACCGAGCCGAAAAGTTTTCCGTTTTCTCCCGATTTTACACCGATACGCAAACTTAGTTGGTTGATCTTTTCTGCTATTGCCTTGGCTTCGTCTAATTCTTTTCGTTTCTTGTTTTCTTCGCTTTTTTTCTTCTGCTCAAGCTTGTTTACGTTCTCCTTACTTGCCTCGACAGCAAGCTTTCTTGGTAATAAATAATTACGCGCATGCCCGTCCGACGCGTCTATCATTTCACCTTTCTTCCCTACTCCTTTTACATCCTCTATTAAAATTACTTTCATTTCCGCACCTCCGTAATATATTTTTCTACTGCTTCTTTTGTCATTATCAAAGCGTCGTCAATCGTACAGCCGCGAAGCTGTGCCCCTGCAACCGTCTGATGCCCGCCGCCGCCCAGCTTTTCCATTATAAGCTGCACATTTATACGCCCTGCGCTCCTCGCGCTGATGTATATTATATCCGCTATATCGCAAAGTACAAACGACGCCATTATACCCGATATACCTAGAAGTTCATCCGCCGCTTGCGCCGTCGTTATTATCGGATTTACCGAATCCGGCGGGCATATTGTTATGGCTATACCGTCGTATATTACCTCCGCATTTGATACGGCTCTTGCTTTTGCTTTGTAAGATTCCAAATCGTTTTTAAAAAATGTCTTTACCCTCGCTGGGTCCCCTCCGTTACGCCGCAAATATGCCGCTGCTTCAAAGGTTTTTGTTCCGGTTTTTACCGAAAAGCCTTTAGTATCAACTGTTATACCCGCAAGCAGCGCATCTGCTTCAAGCGGTTTAAGCCTTATCTTTGTTTTTACATACATGAACATTTCTGTCACAAGCTCGCAGGTGCTAGACGCATAAGGCTCATGATAATTCATTACCGAATTTTGTATAAACTCCGTGCTCTTACGGTGATGATCGAACACAACAATACGCCGAAGCTTGCTTAAAAACCCGCTGTCTTCCAATATGCTCGGCCGGTGTGCGTCAACAACTATAAGTAGCGTCGTAGGCTTGATTCTTTTTATGGCTTCCCCGCTCGTTAAAAATAAATTTTCAGAATATTCCTTATCCTCGATAAGCTTGTCATAAAGCGTACGCAGTGAGCTTGGTATATCGTTCATAACTATTGCGCAGTTTTTCTCCATAGAGTTTGCTATCTTATATATACCGATAGCCGCACCGAAACAATCAAAATCAGGATTTTTATGCCCCATGACGATTATATTCTCCGATTCGGAAATAAGCTCCGATAAAACATACGCTTTAACCCTCGCCCGCACTCTTGCGTTATGTCCGATTTCCTTTTCCGCCCCGCCGAAAAACATATAATTTTCGCCATTCTTTATAACAACCTGGTCTCCGCCGCGGCCCAAGGCCAAATCCAACGCCGCACGCGCATATTCCATGCACTGGCTGATTGTCGCGCCGCCTATGCCGATCCCTATGCTAAGAGTTACCGGTATCGTATTACCCATATCAAGCCTTCGTATTTGATCAAGAATATCAAATTTCCTGTCAACTAAATAATTGAGCTTGTCATGCGAAACGATAAAGATATACCTGTCCTTTTCAAACTTGATAGCCACGCCTGACGCTTTATGCACCATCGTATTAACTATCCTGTCTATCGCCGCGGACATCATAGGACGTTTTGCTTCTTCCATCGTACCGAGAGCCTCGTCATAACTATCTATGAATATTAACCCAATTATAACACCTTCGTTATGCTCGGCCGATCCTTTTTCGACAATGCGCGTCAATGGCTTATTCCTTGCTATATCTATATTTTCTATATGGTAGTTTTTATAATTCAAAATCATGGATAAACCTCGTAATTAACTCTCAAAATATTTAAGCAGCTGCGAATAATCTCCGTAAAGCCTCGCATCAGAATCCAAAACTTTTAACCGTAGTTTCTCGTTTATCTTTTTATCCAGTTCTTTTGGCGCAATATTCAACCTTCCCGATAAAAGATATGCGCTCATTACGATATTTGCCAGAGCCTCCTCACGATCGCTCGCGTTAGTTTTCCCATCCGCCAGACTTTTAAACAGGTCGGACGTCCCCGATAAAATCCCGCATTTTAAGCTTTCGATTAACTTTATACTCTTTGTTATATCGAAGTCTTTATCACTTCCGCCCATATATATCCGCTCCTTCTATTTAAACACTGCCCAAAACAGGGTACGAACCCAAAAACTTAAAAAAACTGGTTTTTCGTTTTACCATTGCAAGCGCTTCTTCAACATCAGCTGGATCATTATAACCTTCAAGGTCTACATAAAACACATGCTCCCCAACCTTTGTCTTCATCGGTCTGGAAAAAAGCGCTGTCATGTTTATATCCCAAAGAGAAAATATATTAAGCACCTTTATTAGCGTACCCGGTTTATTCTCGGTTGAGAAGGCTATGGTGGTCCTGTATCCGCTTATATTTTTATGATCGTTCTCTTTCGTTACGACAATAAAATTCGTAACATTGTTTTTTTGGTCGTTTATTCCATGTCCGATTATTTCAAGGCCGTAAAGCTCGGCGCATATAGAAGGGCCTATAGCTGCATATGCACCGTCCGCTTCAGCGACTATCCTTGCAGCCTCCGCCGTGCTTGCCGCGATTTCTTGCTCTGCCCCATTGTAATGCGTGTTTAAATACTTCCGGCACTGCATGAGCGGCTGCGGATGAGATAATATTTTTGTTATCTCTTTTCCGGTGTTCTTTTTTGAAATCATCAGGTTTTGAACTATCGGAAGCGTTAATCCTGTCTTTATGTATATATTCGTATCGAATATCAGTGTGTCCATCGAAACATTTACTATGCCTTCGGTCGAATTGTCTATCGGAACAACCGCTTCTTTTATCCGCCCGTCGTCCACCGCATAAAGACATTCGTCTATTGTACCGAATGGAATATATCTCGCCTTAGGTGCGTATTTTCTTGCGGCAGCTTCCGTAAATGTTCCGGACGGGCCGAAATATCCTATGTCCATTTTTATTCCTCCTGTGATTTAGTATATGTCACACTATATATTATCAAATTTCTTTGAATAATACAAAATAAATTTGTATTTTATTGCCGATCAAGTTATAATATAAGAAATATAAACATGTTTGGAGGATACGAGTATGGATTATTCAATCGAATCTGCATTTAATAAGGAACAACAAAGTTGGAAAATAAAGGTCTATGGTGAGGTAGACATTTTTAACTCACCTGAATTTAAAACAAGCCTTATCGAGCTTTTAAACCAACAACCGGGCGACCTGCGCATCGATTGCTCCGATCTTGGTTATTTAGATTCTACCGCTCTTGGCGCTTTGGTCGGAGTGCTTAAAAATGTAAAGGCACTAAACCACGAAATGTACCTGTATAAATTAAAACCTAATTTACAAAAACTTTTTAAAATCACAAATTTAGACAAAGTTTTTATACTAGAAGGTGATTATAATGATTAAAAACCCAGCAGGCAACGAAACTATTGAACTTGCGCTTCCCCTTAACGGAGCATATGTTTCGGCTGCCAGACTCACCGCGGCATCAATAGCCAATCGTCTTGGCTTTGATGTCGATGAGATTGAGGATCTTAAAGCAGCGGTTGCGGAGGCGTGTATTTTTGTTATAAAAAATTCGCCGGTAGATTTTCGCGGTACTTTTACGATTTCTTTTGTACTCGGTGATAACCTTTTAGAAATTAAGCTTAGTGCCAATTCAAATATCGATTTCGAACAATCCGACAGCGAAATGGGTATAATGATGATTAGAGCATTGATGGATGAAATAAGCATAAAAAATGAAAATGACAACATCACAAGAATTTCTATGATAAAAAAGCATAAACATACCGCCTTCTAAAGGGGGCTTGAAAAATGTATAACAAGTTCGAAGCATCTATTAACAGCAAAATAATAGACGCAAAAGAAACCATTTGCCGCGCAATGGATTTTCTTGAAAAAAATTGCGTAAATCTGCTTTCGGAGGATAAATTTTATTTAAAGCTGATGCTTAGCGAGCTGCTTTTTAACGCTGTACGTCATGGAAATAAAATGGACGCCCAAAAATATGTTGATATAACAATTACGGTTTCCGATGATGGTATACGTGCGACAATAACAGACGAAGGCAGCGGCTTTGATTTTTCCTCGTTTACCAGCAGGCTTAAAAACCGCGGCTCCGATCCTGCAGCTGAAGGCGGACGAGGAATACAGCTTGTTTATTCCCTAGCCGACGAAATGACATTTAATGAGATAGGAAACGAAATCGGATTTTTTAAAAGGGTTGATACGGATGGATAAGATTTTATTGGTCAGCTCCAACGAGTATAACAATAATTTGATTGACAAATACCTTTCTAAATCCGGTTTTGCGGTATATTCCGCATCGTCTGGTTCTAGCGCGCTGGCCAAAATAAAAATAATAGATCCCAGTTTAATAATAATAGATACCGTTCTTTCGGATATGAGCGGTTATGATTTATGTAAGCGTATAAAAAATAATAAGGTTTTTGAATTGATTTTAATTGCAATTATGTGGGACGCAGATTCCTCAGAGGATCCCGTCAAAGCGATGAGCGCCGGTGCCGACGATATTTTATACAAAAACCTTGATCCGAAGGTATTTATATCGCGGGTTAAATCAATACTGCGTATAAGATATTTAAGTAACCAGCTTATGAAGCAATATGCGGAGTTGCAAGAAAAAAACAGGATTCTCGATTTTGAAATGAAAATGGCAATGCAAGTACAAAGGTCGCTTATACAGGAAACTGATTGCTATATTAATGAAATTCATTTTGTCAGTAAGTATATGCCGGCAATGGAAATAGGCGGCGATTTTTACGACATAATACGCTTGGACAACCATAGGGTTGCCGTTGTGATGGGCGACGTGTCGGGGCATGGCATATCTGCCGCACTGCTTACATCTATGCTTACACATATGATAAAAACCTTGGTACAGTTTTACCCGTCACCAAATGCCCTACTTTCTACAATGAACAAAGAATTTTGCAATATCTTTAAAAATACGATGACCGATATATACGCATGTGTTGTATATGCTTTAATAGACACGCGCAACCGGACCATAACATATTCTAATGCCGGGCATGCACTGCCGTATTTCGTACTTGCGAAGGAAAACAATGCTGTCGAGCTTACATCCTCAGGTGTTCCGATTGGTTTGATGGAAAACTCCGAATACACAAACGCAGTACTGGATTGTTACCCCGGGGATATTTTGTTCCTTCAAACAGACGGCCTTTGCGATATTTTTTATAAAGACAGGCCGGACATTTATTCAAAAAAGCTGCGGGAAATTCTTTTAGAAAATAAGGATCTTCCGCCGGAGCACGTATTGGATATTATTTTAAGCACATTTTATAAATGGGAAATGACCGATAATGAAAAATTATCAATCGACGATGTTAGTATAATAATGTGTATTTGCTAAATAAAACAAAGAATAAAATACCCCCAGTCCTAATATATTTTATATAGAGCAATCGTATTGGTTGCTTTAGTAATTGAGGAGGGGGTTTTTTTATGTCTATCGAACAGATAAAAGAAAAAATTGTCCTTGATCATAAACTGGACAGGGAAAGCACGCAAATATTGCTGGAGGGCGATATGATAGTGCCTGATGTGAAGCCGGATATGTCGGTAATATTAAAAACCGATTCATGCGTTAGCTTCGATAGGCCTGAGGTATCACAGGACAGGGTTAATTTTGTAGGAAAACTCGAGCTAATGGTATTGTATTTAGCTAAGGGTTCAGAGAAACCCGTACATAGTATCCGTCACACAGCCACATTAGATGATTTTATCAATATCGACGGAGTAACAAAGGATATGTGGGTAGATGTAACCGGCGAAATATCTCATATTGATTATAAGATGCTAAACGACCGGAAGATAAGCTACAAAGCGGTAATCGACGTTACAATATGTGCGGAATCGAAGAACGAAGAGGATATCGTAATCGACATATCGGGGTTACCCAAGACCCAGCTATTGCACAAGACATTGCAAATAAACAGGAGTATTGAAAACAGAGAAGAACGATTTATAGTAAAAGACGAATTGTCTATACCGACAGGCAAGCCTAACATCAGCGAACTCTTACAAACCGATGCCGTTATAACTAATAAGGATGTAAAAGTATCTAACGGGCGTATAGCGGTAAATGGCGAATTGGTTATATCGACACTATACAAGGGAGATTTGGATGAGAGCATAATAGAGTTTGTCGAGCATGAAATACCTTTTAACGGAGCATTCGAGATAGGCCAAGCGCGTGACGGGATGTTTGCGGATGTAACGCTCACCGTGCAGGATCAATACATACAAGTACGTCCGGACGGGGACGGCGAGGATAGAATGATAGAGGCCGAAATATCAATAGGCGTAATAATAAAGCTGAGCAGTCAAGATGACTTGCAAATACTTGAGGACGCTTATTGTATTAATAAAGACCTTGTATTTAATATTAAGAAAATGAAATATCCGAAGCTTATTTGCCGAAACCGTAACCAAACGCCTATCAAAGAAGTGGTAAGCCTGACTGACGGCTGCCCTAATATCCTGCAAATATTCAGAGTAACAGGCAAGCCGCATCTTGACGATGTTAAAGTGGTCGATGATAAAGTAATAGTCGAAGGAATAATAAACGCCGATGTGCTTTATATAGCCGAGAGCGACGCAACTCCGCTGTATTGCTTTAGGACAATACTTCCGTTTAAGCAAACAGTCGAAACTCGCCAATCGCAGCTTGGCATGGATGTTGCGGTCGAAACATCTATCGATCATACCGGTTTCAACATGCTTTCAGATAAGGAAATGGAACTGCGCTTCCTTTTAAGCTTCAACACAAAAGTAACCGAGGATAAAACAATGAATATGATAATCGACGTTGATTGCGTGGATATGGATAAATCGGCTCTTGATAACATGGCAAGCATGACGGTTTATGTTGTGCAGCCATGCGACACCTTATGGAAGATAGCAAAGAGGTACAACACCTCGCTTGATGAGCTGATAGCCATAAACGATTTGGAAAATCCTGATAAAATTTACCCGGGGCAAAAATTATTAATTTTAAAGAAAATAGATAGTTAAAAAAAGGTCTGCAAATGCAGACCTTTTTAATTAATAAAGATTCTATGTCACTCCATCCCTTGTAATAAAATGCTTGATATTTTTTGAGATACAGCTAAGTTCTTTTTTAAAGAACTCTGGATATATTAGCATATTTTCAAGCGCCTCTATTGGCAGCCAATGAAATGTTACTTCGCCATATTCTTCATTAAATGTAGTAAGCTCCACATCTTTTAACTGACAAGTAGGTTTAATCAAAAAAAATAAAGCCACTTCTTGAAAAGGCTCATTTTCGATTTCCAATGTAAAAAAGTTTTCATGTATAAAAACTAATCTATCCACTTCTAATTTGATTTGAGTTTCCTCAAATATTTCTCTTACAATAGCTTCCTGCGCGGATTCGCCGAATTTTACCCTGCCACCAACCGTATAATAATACGGTTCACCGCTATTTTTTACCATTAATATATTATTAGATTCCATAATAATTGCGCCGACCCTATAACTAAATTTCCCTTCCTGTGTTTTAAATGATAAATTTTGCTCAACCATTCTCTGTTTCACCCCTTGATAATTATAATAAATAAACTTCAAAATGATACTTTTTTTATTATAGCTATTTAAAAAAACGGCGCAACTTATTAAGATGTGCTTTCTTGGTTTTTCTGAAAATAAAATTCATCTTGACAACCTAACTCTATTGGTGTAGAGTATCTACAGCGCACTATACTTGTAGAGTGGAGGGATTTTATGAACAAGGATAACAAAATTGCAGATACAGAGCTTGAAATTATGAAAGTTGTTTGGAAAAACAATATTCCAGTAAGCAGCTCCGATATTGTCAAAGAGCTAAAAATTTTAATGGGCTGGAAAGAAACCACAATATACACACTTATTAGCAGGCTCGTTGAAAAAGGATTTTTAATACAGGAAAAGCAAAAAAATGTTTCGTGTTATTCGCCGACTATATCTGAACATGACTATACTCTGGAACAGACTCAGGGCTTTATTGATAAAATGTTTGGCGGTGATGCAAAGCAGCTTCTATCTATGCTTTATAAAAGCAAAAAGATAAATGCTGACGAAATTAAAAATTTACGGATATATTGGGAGGATGAAAACAAAAATGAATAATCTATTACTAAAAATGTTTTTGCTATCCATCTCCGGCTCTATTATTGCATTTATTATATTTGCAATAAAACCATTTATTAAATTAACGCTTTCTAAAACATGGTTGTATTATATATGGCTTGCGGTCATTTTAAGATTATTGATTCCGTACTCACCTAAAATTAGTCTATTACGGAGCCTATATAACTTTGTTGAAAATAATTATCAAATATCTAGCGTTTTTTCAAGTTTTCCGTTGAATAGTAATGTCAGTTCTTACATAGGAATAGCATGGTTGAGTATAACCGTAGTCTTAATAATAAAAAAAGTTGCCAGTTACCAAATCTACTGCCGTTTCATAAAAGCAAACCGGAAAAAGATTGATAACGAGAATATCCTTCGAATTTTAAACAATATTTGTGCGGAAATGCATGTGGAAAATAAAACAGGGTTGTATTCATATAAATTTATAAATTGCCCTATGCTTATCGGGTTTTTCAAGCCTTACATTGTACTACCTGAAACTATGTTGAACAGAACACACGATTTAAGATATATCCTTATGCACGAAATAGCACATCATAAAAGAAAGGATTTTCTTTATAAATGGCTGGTACAAATAATTTTATGCGTGTATTTTTTTAATCCTGTTATTTATTTGATAAAAAATAATGTTAATAAGTATTGTGAATTATCTTGTGATGAAATGCTGATTAGTAAACTAGATAAGCATGATAAAAGAGCATATGGTTCGGCATTGATTAACGCATTGGAAATTAACAGTGATTTTAGACCGCATACTGTTGTATCTTTAATGCTCTGCGAAGATGTAATGCAGATAAAAGAGCGATTAGACGCAATTATGCGATATAGACCTGCAGCAAACATTATAGCCGTTTGTACTTTCATACTAACTTGCTTGATATTTTTGTGTTCTGCTTACATTGGTGTTTATGCCGGCGGCTTTTGCATTTGTATATAATAATGAGGTGAAATATATGGAAAAAGACAAAATTACAAAATTACTTTATGTCAGTGGCATGAGCTGCCCTAATTGTGAAATTATGATTGAAAATAAGTTAAAAACGCTTACAGGGGTAATTTCTATTCAAGCAAGTTATAAGGAAGAAAACGTCAATATTGTATATGATTCAACAAACATCAAAGAAGCTGATATAATTGCTTCTATTGAACAACTTGATTATAAAGTTAAACCGGTTGAAGAGTTTCGTATGAGCATACATAATTCAAAATCATCCTTTAAGCTACAAAGTACTATTAAGCTTATCGGACTTCTCGCCGTTATCGTGATAATCTTGATTGTAATAAATAATATAATTGATATTGATATCTCTACAATCGGTTACAATATGGGTTACGGTATTTTATTTATCGTCGGCATCGTTACTTCATTGCATTGCATCACAATGTGCGGGGGCATTAACTTGTCCTTATGTATGTCATATAAAACAAAAAATAACAATAAGTTCTCAAAAATGGTTCCAAGCCTGTTTTATAATATGGGCAGAGTGGTTTCCTACACACTTATTGGTGGTATAGTGGGCGTTTTAGGTTCTGTCATAAATATAAATAATATCGTAGGAGTAAGGGGTATTGGCACTCTTGTAGCCGGTTTATTTATGATTTTAATGGGTCTTAATATGATAAATGTGTTTCCCTCACTCCGTAAATTTATTCCAAAAATGCCCAAAGTGTTCGGAAACAAATTGTATGATGGGCTTGGAAAAAGCAGTCCTTTTATTATTGGTTTACTAAACGGACTTATGCCATGCGGCCCTTTGCAATCTGTACAGCTTTACGCTTTAGGTACGGGCAGCTTTGTTTCGGGTGCGTTATCAATGTTTCTTTTCAGCCTTGGCACAATACCCGCTATGTTCGGTTTTGGAGCTATTAGTTCTATGTTAAGCAAGCAATTTACAAATAAAATGATGAAAGCCAGCGGAATACTTGTGATTATCCTAGGTGCTTTTATGCTTGCAATGGCCTTTAATGCTATTTTCAGTGTGTAGCGGTTTCGTTCTTCGATTTAAAATTTTCCATAACCTGCTTTTTTAACGATTTAGCTGTGTTGCATGGGTCTTGACTTTTCATAATTGCCGAAACTACTGCTATGCCATTAGCCGAGCTGTTATATAAAACATGCATATTCGAACTGTTTAGCCCGCCTATGGCAACAACCGGTAATTTAACTTGTATCGCAATTTCATTTAAAGTTGAGACCTCAGTAATAATTGTTACAACTTTAGTGGTTGTTGGATAAATAGCCCCAACGCCCAGATAATCTGCGCCTTCTTCTGCTGCTTTTTTAGCTTGAGTAATTGTTTTCGCGGTTGCGCCGACTATTTTATTAATTCCTAACAATTTACGAGCTATATAAACAGGAATATCACTTTGGCCAACGTGAACTCCTGCGGCGTCAATCGCCATTGCAATATCAACCCTATCATCAATAATCAGTGGGATGTTATATGTATCTGTTATCTTCTTAACTTTTTGCGCAAGGTTTAAATATTCTAACCCGCTTTTTTCTTTCTCACGCAACTGTACAAGAGTTACGCCGCCCTCGCATGCTTGTGTTACGATTTTTAAAAAATCTTCCTCCTTTTTGCCTGTGCTGTCTGTAACGAAATATAAAGTTAAATCTACTTTTTTCATATGAATCTCCTTCGTGAAATTTCTTTTATTAAATTAACCGGATATAATCGGTGTAAACAGGCTGTAGTCCTTTTTCAAGTATCATATTATGAACCTCAGAAACATCCCGCGGATCTGATATTTCAAATTGCTCATCGCCTTTTTTTTCTATGCCATGTCCCCCAATACCAACCTTTACTCCTGCTGAAATTTTAGTTGCTGCTAATCCGATTATATTATCTCTAAAACCGGCGCGTTCTCTTGTTGAAATTGTAACCCCGGCAAATGGCATAAAGATTCTATAAGCAAGCATTACCTGTAAAAGTTGTTTTTCTCGAACGGCATGAGAACTATTCTCCGGATTGTTTAAATATGCCCGTATTCGCGGTACAGAAAAAGATATTTCGGCATGTGGATACTTTTGTTGTAAATAATAAGCGTGAATGCCTGTTGCAAAAGCATCTTTGCGGAAATCCCCTAAACCTAAAAGCGCGCCGAAACTAACGCCTCTCATACCTCCTATAACAGCACGTTCTTGAGAATAAAAACGATAAGGATATATTCTTTTTGAACCACTCAAATGATTTTTTTCATATATATCCGTATCATATGTTTCTTGATAAATACTAACAAAATCAATGCCACATTGATGAAGATAAGCATATTCATCAGAGTTTAAGGGGTAAATTTCTATGCCGATTGTAGAAAAATATTTTTTGCCAATTTTTGCAGCTTCACCTATATATTCAATATTCGCTTTGTTTTTGGCTTCACCGGTTAATAAAAGTATTTCGCTTAAGCCTGTTTTTGATATCGCTTCAAGCTCGCTATTAATTTCGATATATGAAAGCTTTCCTCTGCTGATATTATTTTTACAATTAAAACCGCAGTATACACAGTGATTGCTGCAATAGTTTGATAAGTATAATGGTGTAAACATGCTTACATTATTGCCAAAATGCTTTTTTGTTTCAATTTTAGCCTTTACTGCTATTTCTTCTAAATAATTTTCCGCAACCGGAGATAATAATGCCGCATAATCATAAAAATTTAAGATATCTTTAGATAAAGCATTTTTTACATCACTTGCATTAAATTTTGTATAATCATATTCTTTAGTTTGGTTTAACACTTTTTCCATAATATCAGATTCAATCACTTCCATCGAATCAAGATATTTCATATGATCAGTTTTTAAAATATTATCTACCATAATTAATCCTCTAAAAACCCTGTAAGCGGACTTGACGCTTCGGCTTTCCCCCTCTAAAATCCTGCCAAGACCAGCAAGATATGCGCATCTTCCAGATTCTACTGCCAATTTAAACGCAGTTGCCATCATCCCCACATCATTTGCCGTTGCTATCGCGGTATTTGCCATGACCGCCGAAACGCCCAGCTCCATAGCCTCACAAGCTTGAGAAGGTTTGCCGATACCGGCGTCAACAATAATAGGCAAATCAATCTCATCTACAAGAATTTTAATAAAATCCCTTGTCAAAAGCCCCTTGTTACTGCCAATAGGAGCACCGAGCGGCATAATGACCGATGCACCTGCATCAACTAAATGTCTTGCCGCTATTAAATCAGGATACATATATGGCA
Organism: Holotrichia oblita; assembly: GCA_023690525.1. Taxonomy (NCBI): domain Eukaryota; kingdom Metazoa; phylum Arthropoda; class Insecta; order Coleoptera; family Scarabaeidae; genus Holotrichia; species Holotrichia oblita. Next base: position 84,905 of record JALQSN010000021.1, on the reverse strand, counting down.
TTACAATAAATCCTTCTTTTGCTAAAATTTCAGTTGCTTTTATTGTTTCATAATTATCCGGCAGAAGATATTTTGAATCATTTATCACTTCGATTTTTATAAAATCTCCGCACCCAAGCTCTCTTGCAAGCCTTGCAATACGCACAGCCTCCTCCGCGTTTCTTGCTCCGGAGGTGTTTGGCAGAAGCGTAATACCCTTTGGCATATAATCTAAAATATTTTCCTTACCTCCAACATTCGCCCTTCTAAGAGCAAGCGTTGCCATTTCCACGCCGCCGTTTTCTATAACAACCTTTGTCATATCAAGAGAAAACTTGCCTGAGCCTAAAATAAATCTCGAATGAAATTCTCTATTGCCAATCTTTAAAACATCTTTCATTTTACACCTACTCTTTCTCTATATTCAATAAAAGCCTTAGTACCATATTCGCCTGATGGCCGGCGCAAACCGCAACCCTTGGAGCCATAAGCCCTGTCCCTTCCTGTGCGGATGTTTCAAAATCACCGCATAAATATAAATTTTAAATTTTTGTTTTGTTTTAATATTATTCGCACTGTCAAAGCCAGCCATTCCGGAAGCGGCAATAATATGTTTATCACCTTGTTCTAATAAAGAGTTTACAAGAATCGCTTTGTATTCTGGATTATCAAATGCCTCACAAATGATTGGATAGTCATTAAAAATTGTTAAAACATTTTCTTCAGTTACTTTTACATTACAAATTTCTGTTTCAATAAATGGATTTATTTTTTCAAGCTGACTTTTAATCGCATCTGTTTTTAACATACCCAAATGTGTTAAATCGTAATTTTGTCTGTTTAAATTACTCGGCTCAACTACATCAAAATCTACCAGCAGCAATTTTCCTACGCCTATTCGCGCAAGCATTACCGCAATATGAGAACCAAGGCCTCCCAGCCCTGCTATGGCAACCTTTCCGGCTTTCAGTTTTTTATGCACTCCGGGTATGCCTTGCTGCCATCATACTTTCAAGCTCACCACGATTTGGCATAACGCCTTTTTTTATGACGCATACATCGTCGCCATCTTTTAACTCAGCATCAGCAGATAATTGATAACCGTTTTTAATTATAATATCATTGTCATTTTTCAACTCAAAAACTGTTTTAGCTATAGTTTCGGTTTCTTTGCCGTTTAATATAATACGCATAATCAACCGCCCCCAACAAAACAAACGATTTCTATTTTATCGGTGTTTAAAAGTATTTCAATTTCGAAATTTTTTTTAGGTACGATGCAGCCATTTTTTTCGACGGCCACTTTTGTAATGTCATAACCTTCTTTTTCAAAAAATTCTTTAATTGAAATTTCTTTTTGTAAAGCAATTTCTTTTCCGTTTACAATCATTAATTGCTTATCATCTCCGTTGCTAAATTCAACCTTTTTACCCTCTAAAATCATATTTGTCGTTCTTACCGCGCACATTTTTCCGCACATGGAACAGGAATGTTTATCGGTCGGAGGTGTGCTTTCAAAATATTTTTTTGCCTTATCGCCATCAATCGCAATTTTAAACATTTCATCCCAATCTAAATTATGACGAGCCGCTGCCATACGATTGTCGATATCTCTTGCATTAGGGATGCCTTTCGCAATATCAGCGGCATGGGCGGCAATCTTGCTTGCAACGATACCTTCTTTAACATCGTTAATATCGGGCAGACGAAGATGCTCTGCCGGGGTTACATAACAAAGGAAATCCGCACCGTTTGCAGCGGCGATAGCTCCTCCGATTGCCGATGTAATATGATCGTAGCCGGGGGCAATGTCTGTCACTAATGGACCTAAAACATAGAAAGGCGCATTATGGCAAAGGCGTTTCTGCAAAACCATATTAGCGGCAATTTCATTCATTGCCATATGTCCCGGGCCCTCTACCATAACCTGAACATCTTTCTCCCAAGCACGCTTTGTAAGATTTCCAAGTTCAATAAGCTCGCTGATTTGGCTGGCATCTGTGCCGTCGTCAATACAACCAGGACGCAGCGCATCGCCAAGACTGATGGTAACATCATATTCACGCAGAATTTCAAGAACATCATCGTAATATTCAAAGAACGGGTTCTCGTTTCCTGTCATTTCCATCCAAGCAAACAGAAGCGAACCACCGCGAGAAACAATATTCATTTTTCTGCCCTCACGCCGAAAAGTTTCGATTGCTCTGCGATTTATACCCGCATGAATGGTCATAAAATCAACCCCTTCTTCTGCGTGAGCACGAACAACCTTTAAAAAATCTTGTACGGTGATTTGAAACAAATCCTTTTCTAAATAGCCAATGGCATCATACATTGGAACAGTACCGATCATCGCGGGAGATTTCGCAATCAGTTCTTTACGAAAGGTGTTTGTTTTTCCGTAGTTGCTTAAATCCATAATTGCTTCAGCACCAAATTTAATTGCCATATCAACCTTCTGCATTTCAACATCATAATTTTTGCAATCGCCTGAAATACCGAGATTAACATTAATTTTAGTCTTAAGTCCCATTCCGATTCCTTCAGCAGAAAGCGAATGGTGTTTAATATTCGCGGGAATGGCAACAGTACCGGAGGCAACGAGTGATAATAGTTTCTGTATATCCATGTTTTCTTTTTTAGCAACAACTTGCATTTCGGGTGATACTATGCCTTTTTTTGCTGCTTCCATTTGCGTTTTATAATTTTTCATTTAATCATCCCTTCAATTTATATAATTCATAAAAATGGTTTGTAGGCCCATTTCCTTTTCCTATTTCTAAACTGTACTTAATAGCGTTAGTTACATAATCTTTCGCCGCTTTAACTGCATCAAAAAGGCTTAAATTATTTGCAAGGTTTGCGGCTATCGCTGATGAAAGCGTACATCCTGTTCCATGAGTATTTTTAGTGTTAATTCTTTTATTTGTATAATAAAAGTAGTTTTCACCGTCAAATAAAACATCAACCGGATCTCCTTCCAAATGACCTCCTTTTACAAGAACATTCTTTGCACCCATATAATAAATAATATTAGCGGCGGTTTTCATATCATCTATTGTGTTAATTTCTTTACCAGTGATGGAAATCGCTTCGGGTATATTAGGGGTAAGAAGATAAGCAAGCGGGATTATTTCTTTCTTTAATGTGTTAAACGCATCCGTCTCCATCAAAGCATGTCCCCCTTTAGCAATCATTACCGGATCAACGACAACGATATTGGGATTGTATTCATTTAACTTATCCGCAACGGCTTGCATGGTTTTCGCACTTGATAACATGCCAACTTTAACCGCGTCGACGCTGATATCTTCAAAAATAGCATCTATTTGGTCTTTAATCATTTTGGGAGTCATATCTGCAATGGATATGACCCTACTTGTATTTTCGGCAACTACCGCAGTGACAACACTCATTCCGAAACATCTATGTGCTGAAAAGGTTTTAATATCAGCTTGAATGCCAGCGCCGCCGCTGCAATCAGATCCTGCAATAGATAAACATGATTTCATTTTCACTCACCTTTCTTTACAAAAAAAGAACCTTTTACCGGTAGGCAAAAGGTTCGTAAAATGATACTTTACAATTCGTTTCCCTACGCCGGTATTAACCGTCAGGTTCAAAGGGTCAGGTTTTACCTTCTCAACTCAAAGAGTCCCCCCACAAACATTTTATTTAATTGTCTTTCTTTACTATATCACTTTTCTTTAAAAATTGCTAATAGTTATTTTTGCTTTATCGGCAAAAATAAATCTAAGCAGCCATCAATGCCATTTTCAGGCCAACCCATATGGGATGAATAAACCCAATTCAAATGTTCTTCAAGGCAGCCGCTCATGATTTCTGCACCTAATTCACTGTAGTTAGCAGCAAATCTCTCGTTTTCTTCCGCCCATTTGTGTAATAGTTTCCATTCGTGAAAATCAAGGAATGTTATGGTATGCGCCGCATACAATCCACCAGCAAATCTTTTTTTTACAAGCGGCGCAGGCACTTCCATGTCGTCCGGAATGGTTACCCAATCTTCATATCCGTGATGCGGCCTGTTGGGTGATGGGTTAGGGTGATTAAACCCAAACATTCTTGCATCTGTTTTTTTTCATATAACTTGCTTTCGCGAACAAATTTGTCTACTATTACACCTACATTTTCTTCAGGGTTCTCGCCAAAAAAATGATATGAAGCAACTGTGCAGGGCGGCAATAAAACAATACGAACATTTTTTAATTTTCCCAATAACTCATTAGCTTTGTTTAATTCTTCCATAGACCGTTCCTCCTTAAAATTAATACGAGAAAGGGTTAAGGATTCAACGACGTTTATGATATCAGCATCCTGTAATAAATTAAATTTAACGTTTGCTCCCGAGTTTTCATTTAAGCGTGAAACAAAAAGCCCCAGCACATCTCGAATTGTATTAAGTGCAGTTATTTCTTCATTAAGCTCATTAATCTTTTGCTGAAACACTTCGATAATTTTAACCTGTTCAGAATCGCTTAAAATTAACGAAATTTGTTTAAGCGGAATCCGCAGCTTACGCAATATAATGATATGCTGCAGACGCCTTACAGCATTTTCATTATAAATACGATACGCGTAATCTTCTTTGTGCTGGCTGGGTAATAACCCAATTTTTTCATAATACCGAAGTATTCGGGTAGAAACATTAAAGTTTTTTGAAACCTCGCTGATAGTCATAAAATTCATCGTTGATCCTCCTTTCTTCGCTAAATATAATTGTAAAGGACGACACGATGTCAAAGTCAATAAGGTGTGCTTCCTAACTTGTTAAATTTTTTTAACAGGCACTTGCAGCTCTGTCATAAAATCCACTGGGGAAGCAGAATTACCGGGCGATGTAATGGCAAGACCGCGGACATTACCGTCCATAATGTATCCGTTCTGCTCAACCCAAGCCGCCAGCTTTTCCATGGCCTCCGAATAACCATCATAAGGCCCGGAAAAGCGTACTGTAGCCGAAAGCGGTATTGCATCAAGCTCCTTATATATGAAGCCTTCCTTGTTTTCCTTAAATTCGCTCACAGGAACAGCGATTTCCACATCAACATCCTCTTCTTTATATTCGTTGTCGTGGTAAAGCGAGTATCCGCCCGATTTACATACTATGTTTTCCTGCCTCACAAACCTTCCTAATTTTTCCCAAAGCATCCCTTCCCTATCATAGGATGGGATAACCTCTCTTAGGGATATTACCTTTTCAGCTTTTAAATTCTTTAACTCAACATCAAAAATCATACCAATACGCTCCTTCTTCAATATGCCGCTCATATAGGCAATCTTCTCGAGCTTGTTTTGTTCGGCGATAATCGCAAAGTGTATTTCATGGCTTTTCTTTTGCAACGCTTCCCGCATAATTGCCGGGTCGTTATAACATGGCAAAAGCTCCTCGATTTCCTCCACGCCAAAGCCCATGTCCCTAAGCGCAACTATGCGCGATAATAATGGAATCTGCGCCGCGCTGTACATTCGATAACCTGTAAAACGGTCAATCTCCGCAGGTTTCAGCAATCCGCTTTTTTCATAATACCGCAGCATACGCGCCGATACGCGCACAAGCTTTGAAAATTCTCCGATTTTAAACATTCAAGCTCACCTCTTTTTCTGTAATCTGATTACGTATTTAATCATAAACCTTGACATTGTGTTAAAGTCAATATAAAAAAATAAGCCATTCTTTTTATCGAAAGGCTTATTACAGATGTTAAAAACGGCGAAGCCGTTTTTTTATTGCTGCACAATTTCTACCGTAACTTTTTTATTATTGTGAATGGCCGATGCTTTGACGACCGTACGTATGGCTTTTGCAATACGGCCCTGCTTTCCGATAACCTTGCCCATGTCCTCGGCTGCGACTTTTAATTCCAGCAGCAAGCCTTTTTCGGATTCGGTTTCTGTAACTGATACTGCGCTAGGGTTATCGACGAGATTTTTTGCTATTACTTCAAGCAATGCTTTCAAATAATATCACTCCAATTTCCTATTCGCCAAATACGCCGGCCTTTTTTAATAACGCCCTTGCTGTATCGGACGGTTTTGCGCCGTTTGATATCCATTTCTTTGCTGCTTCAACGTCTACTTTAACCTCAGCAGGATTTTTTGTCGGGTCGTAGTATCCTATCTCAGCTAAAGCCTTACCATCACGCGGGGACTTTGAATCAGCCACTACTATCCTGTAAAACGGAGCTTTTTTTGCACCCATTCTTTTAAGCCTTATCTTAACCATTTAGCTCACCTCCTAAATTATATAACTATTAAGCAATTTGATTGCTTTATTTAAAAAACGGAATATTTAACTTCCCTTTTTTACCCCTTGACATATCGGTAAATTGCTTCATCATTTTACGCATTTCCTCAAACTGCTTAAGCAGGCGGTTGATTTCTTGTATAGACCTGCCAGAGCCCTTTGATATTCTCCGTTTTCTTGAGCCGTTTAAAATTGATGGATTTTTGCGTTCTTCCCGCGTCATAGATTGGATAATAGCCTCAACATGAGTCATTGCTTTTTCGTCTATTTCGGCTTCGTCGAGCTTCGCGGTATTAAGCCCCGGTATCATGCCTATTATGTTTTTTAAAGGCCCCATCTTTTTCATCTGCTGCATCTGTGTCAAAAAATCTTCTAGCGTAAAATCATTTGTACGTATTTTCTTTTCAAGCTCCAGGGCTTCTTTTTCATCGAAGGCCTGTTCGGCTTTTTCTATTAAAGAAAGTACATCGCCCATGCCGAGTATGCGTGAAGCCATGCGGTCGGGATGGAACGGCTCAAACTCGTCAAGCTTCTCGCCAAGGCCCGCATATTTAACAGGCTTACCCGTTACAGCCCTTACCGAAAGCGCAGCACCGCCTCTTGTATCACTGTCCAGCTTTGTGATGATTATGCCGTCTATGCCTATCTGTTGATTAAAGGTTTCGGCTACGTTTACGGCGTCCTGGCCTGTCATCGCATCTACAACCAAAAGTATTTCCTGCGGCTTGACGACTTCCTTTATACGTTTGAGCTCCTCCATCAATTCTTCATTTATGTGAAGCCTTCCGGCTGTATCTATTATTACTATGTCATTATTAAACGAAACGGCGTGCTCAAGCGCTTTTTTCGCTATGTCGGCGGGGTCTTTATCCGTACCCATAGAGAATACGGGTATTTCGAAGGCCTTGCCGACCACTTCAAGCTGTTTTATTGCCGCCGGACGGTATATATCACAAGCGACAAGCAGCGGACGCTTGCCCTGCTTTTTAAGATGACCTGCCAGCTTCCCACCCGTAGTTGTTTTACCTGCGCCTTGTAAACCTACCAGCATATAAACGGTCGGTGGTTTTGAAGCAAACGTCAGCTTGCTCTGCGTCTGCCCCATCATTGCGATAAGCTCTTCATGGACAATTTTTATAACCTGTTGCCCTGGAGTAAGGCTGGCTAATACTTCGCTGCCGATAGCCTTGGCGGTTACGTTGTTTATAAATTCCTTAACAACTTTGAAGTTGACATCCGCTTCCAAAAGTGCAAGCCGGACCTCTCTCAAAGCATCCTTGACATCCTTCTCTGTAAGCTTGCCTTTTCCTCTTAACTGCTTAAAAACACTGTTTAATTTTTCGGATAAGTTTTCAAAAGCCAAGCATAACACCTCTTTTAATATATAATCCCCTTGAGCTTATCTTTAAGCTCCGTTACGGCCTCCTGTGAAGCCGCCTCGTTAGAAAAGTTTTTATCTATAAATTCAATCGCACAATTAACGGCTTGTTCCGTATTTATGTGCCTTTCTATCATCTTTAGCCCTTCCTCATAGCGTGAAAGCAGCTTATCTGTACGGTTAAGCAAATCCCGGACTGCTTGCGGCGTGATTCCGTATTCTTCCGCAATTTCGTTTAATGAAAAATCGTTTAAGTAGTACATTTCATAAAAAGTTTTTTGCTTTTCGGTAAGTAAATCTGCGTAAAAATCAAACAAGTAAGATTTTTGCAATATCTTTTCCATTACAACCAGCTCCGCATTAAAGTATTTTTACTTTAACAACGGCTATTGTATAGTAATGAAACTGTTTTGTCAACAATTAATGAAATTTTATTGTATATTCCCCGCCTTTTTCTGTCGGGAAAGAAATAATAACAGTTCCTCTTCCGTTGGATTCTTTTATCTGCTCCGAGTTTATTTTACCGTTTTTATCCGAAACAATTATCCCATCGGTATCCCTACGGTATACCCTTACCGACGCATTTGCTCCGTTGTTTGAAATAACCGTTATCATTCTGATTCCGTCCGCGTCCCATTCTGCGCCGATTTCAAAATTACCCCTTGCGCGAAGCCCCTTAAACGAGCCTTCTTTCCATTCTTCCGGGAGGGAAGGAAGTATATTTATATCTCCATTATAGCTTTGTATAAGCATTTCTAGTACTCCAGCCGCTCCGCCAAAATTTCCGTCAATTTGGAACGGCGGATGCCTGTCGAATCCGTTTGCATATGTTCCGAACGTAAATAAATGCCGCAGCATTGCATACGCCTTATTGCCCTCGCAAAACCGCGCCCACATGTTTATCCTCCACGCGATACTCCAGCCGGTTCCGTTTTCACCCTTCCGATCGGTTAATGATTTATGAAACGCATCGTATAACGCCTTGCCGTCTTCACTGTGAACAGCGAATGGGTCTACACTTGTACCTGGGTAAATATCCCATAAATGAGATGTATGCTTATGTGATAAGGATATGCTTTTTCCTGTTAATTCCGTTTCAACGTCTCGTATCCATTCTTTTATATGCCCATTTTCGGATATTTGGTTTGGCGCTATTTTCGAAAGAATTGTTTCCCATCCGTCTTTTAACGCGTCATCAGCATCGCCTGTAAGCCTTGATTCTTTTAAGACCTCGTATGCTTTTATAGTTATACGGTATAAGTATCTTATCAACTGATGGTCCATGGTTGGTCCCGGTTGTATACCCCCTTGCTCCGGCGAAACCGAAGCCGGACTTATAAGAAAACCGCTGACGGGATCATACGTCAGGAGTTTATCAAAAAAGTTTAGCGCCTTTTTCATTAAAGGGTATGTTTTTTCTTTTAAATATACCTTATCGTTATTAAACAAATAATAATCCCACATATGGCATATAAGCCATGCGCCGCCTACAGGCCATAACCCTGGAAACGCCCTGTCCACAATAGAAGCTCCCCGCCATAAATCAAAATTATGATGCACTACAAAAGCGTCGTTTATTCCATAATATTCTTTCGCAATTTTTTCACCCGGTTTTTCAAGTTCCTCGATTGTTTTAAGGAACGGTTTTTCAAGTTCTCCGAGATTCGCTGTCTGCGCCATCCAATAGTTCATTTCAGCGTTGATGTTAATAGTGTATTTACTATCCCATGCGGGTATATTGCTGCCGTTCCACAATCCTTGTAAATTTGCGGGTTGGGTGCCTTCTCTTGAGCATGATATCATCAGGTATTTTGCATAATTGTAATAAAGGCTTATAATAGTCAGGTCGCTGGATGAATCAAAATTTTTAAACCTTTCGCCTGTTGGTTTGTTTTCTTTTGTACTACTGGAAAATTTAATGTTTGACCGGTTATAATAACGCGAATAATCTGATATATGTTCGGCTTTCATATAATTGTAATTTTTAATCACAGCCTTTAACTCATTTATATATTTACCGCAGCGGTGGTTTGCTACAATCGCGTCACCGCTGTTTTCATAATTAATATAGCTTGATGCGCCTATAACACAGCATGTTGCATAGCTTGCATCCGTTATTAAAATAAAATTTTTATCACCGTTTATATATCCGTCGGTATCTATTAAAAGCCTTGCTTCGTAGAAAAGCGCGCCGCCGTTTCTTATCCTTCCTTTTATTATGAGTTGATTACTGTTTATCCTTTCAAGCTCAAACGAATGCTGCCAAACTGCAAGTTCTGCTTTTATATTAAGGTTTTTTTCTCCCGATGCAGTTAACCTTGTGACGACGGCTTGATGAGGAGCGCTTGCGAAGTTTTCCCTGGTGAAATGTACGCTTTCATAATCGTACTCCACAACGGCTACGGCTGTTTCGAGATCGAGATTCCGCGTATAATTTTCAACTTTTTCCGGTATATGTCCGAAATCAAGATACAGTGATACAAAAGACTGATATGCTGCCTGCTTTATTTCATCGCCGACAAAATAGTTGTTTATATAAGTTTCCATTTCTTGCCGCGCTGCTAAACCTTCAGGTGTATTGTCTATGTATAGGGACATTTTTTTAATCTGTTCCCAAGCTTCATAAAGAGTTTCCGGCTTCGATAAAGAACATACTGTATTAAGACCGGCGTATGTATTCGCTGTTGTTTTACGGTTATTATAATCCAATACATAGTTTGACGGCCTTTTTGTATAAAAGGTATCCTCGTTTATTTGTATGATTTCTTTTTCTATAGCGCCGTATACCATAGCCCCAAGACGCCCGTTGCCGATAGGCAGAGCGTTATACCAAAGCAGACGCGATTTTGAGCGTGGTGATAGGTTCCCTTTTTCATCAGGATTAGGGACTAACGGATCATAAGCGTTGCTGTCGTTTGGGTCTATCATCCATATAGGTTCTTTTTTTGCAAGTAAATAATAAGGGCTTTTTTCGGGGATTTCATCGAACCATACGACACTCTCTAACGGGAAAATTTTTTTCATATTGTTCTCCTTTTTAGTTTGATACTTTTTAACTGACACTATATTATGTATAATCGTTTGTTGAATAAAAAACAAGCCCTTTAATGAGCCTGTTCTCATTAAAAGGCCTATTCTATTTTATTTTTTCATGATACCTGTCGAGCAAAATTTTTAAATACTCAGGGTTTACTATAATATTCCCGTTTAAAACACCAGTCCAATAAACTTTATCTGATATAACTCCGTCCGCTAAAGCGTTGCTGACAGTTGTATCGACGGCGTTTTTTTTATTTTTATCATATTTATCAAGACCATACCGCTCTATAACACTGCATACCTTAGTTATATAAGCGGTATCCGTTGCATAACCGCCTTCTTTTATAATTTTTATTTGTTCCTTATAATCCGCAGCCTCGGTTATTCCAGCGTAACGTAAATTATTCCCGCTTTTTGCTTTTAATAAATATGCACTATGATCGGTTATGCTGTCTTCAACACATGCATATTTTCTAAAATCCGCCGCAGTGATATATACTGTACCATCCGTTTCCTGCTCCTGCGTTTCCTTAGTGTAGACACTTACGCCATCCCATGCTCCGCTCGCCCATGCATTTCCCGATAACAACTTTTTCATTCCGAAACAGTTGTTAGCTTTTTGTGCCAGCTCCGATTTTAGGAAATTACTCTCTAGTATCATTTGCGCTGCTTTAACGCTTGGAAACAATCCTGCCTCTAAAGCGTTAGGTTTCACAAGTTCCAAAATTTTTTCAGCCGCGCTATTTTCGGATAAATCCACAAAAGCTGCCGCTTGAACATAAATCCCAGTTTCATTGCATAATAAATCTTTTTTAAACTGCTCCCAAAGCTGCCAATTATCAACCGACATACTTGCCGGACACCACTTAGCGCAGGCCTCATAATGCGTAACAACATTATTAAGTGTTATGTTATACTTATGCATTAAATATTTAACCAGATTAACAGTGTTACCGTAAGCCGCTTGATAATCCCCATCGTTATTTACACATATTCCGATGCCAATACTGTTTGAGTTGTTTACCTCCTGACGCGAAGCCGTTCCATATTTTACTCCGGCATGCCAAGACCTGTCATCATCTTCAACAAGCTGTATCACTTGGGTATCATCGATAACATAATGCAACGATATGCCTTTATTTCCGCTGTTAAAAAAATTGTAATGCGCCTCGGCGTTAGATGACATGCTTGCATCGCCGGTATCGTGAACAACTATGTACTGTTTTGTATTGCCGCTTTTATTAAAATTAAAAGCGATAATTTTTTTAATAATCTGCATAAATAAATACCTCCTTTTGAAATTTATTTACTATAAGTGAAAATATTCCTATTACAGGATATTATTCATAAATACGCACATACTATCATCGAGGTGATTATATGTTAAATGTAGAAGTATCAGATTATTTTAGATCTCTTCCGAAAATTACGCAGGAGAGTATCAGGCAGAGCGGCCTTTATTTCGAAGATGAAGACGAGCTGCAAGCGTTTGTTTCGAATTTGAACGAAGAATAAAAAATTAAAGGGTGGCTTTTACAGCCACCCTTTAACATTTTTCGTTAAATTTACGTATATTTTAATAAATTATATAGTAAAGGATTGATTAATATGCATGGACATCATCACAGAGGCTTTCACGGACACCATCATGGGCACCACCGCCCGCCGTTTTGGGGGCGCAGGCATCATTATCACCGACATGGCTGCGGTTGCTTTACTCTTGTTTGCAGTATTTTATCGCTTGCCGTTGTTATCGCATTTTTTATTTTGATTTAGGAAGCGTAAGAAAAGGCTTGATAAATCCTCAATAAAAAGTTACAATTACGCAAAGAAGAACTTCTATAATCATAAAGGCTATGAAAAGGACCAGTAACCATTCCCGATTTTTCAGAGAGAAGATGTGACGGCGTATGTTATACACCGCAGGTGCGAATCTTTATTGAAGGAATAGTGAACCCACCTTGGAGCTAAACGGCTTCCCTCCGTTACCGGGGAAGGTATCGGGCGCTGCGCCCCGTACCGTTGAGTGCGGCGCAAGCCGAATATAGGTGGTACCACGGACTGTAAAAGTTCGCCCTAAGCTGATTTTATCGGCTTAGGGCTTTTTTATTTTAAGGAGGATTTATTTATGAAAATTGAAAAGCTTATCGGAGAGCGGTTTAAGGAGCGTCCGGCGGATTGCGTCATCGACAGCCATTCTCTTATGCTGCGCGGCGGATATATGAAGAATGTTACCAACGGAATATTTTCTATGTATACCCCGTTACGCAGGATTACAAAAAAAATCGAGCAAATAATACGTGAGGAAATGGACGCCCTAGACGGACAAGAGGTTCTGTTCCCTGTCGTCCTGCCGGGATCATTATGGGAAGAATCCGGAAGGTATGCAAATGTTGGCGGCGAGCTTTTACGTTTTAAAGATAGAAACGGCAGCTCACTCGTACTGGGTATGACCCACGAAGAAGCCGCCGTCCATTTAGTGCGGGAATACGGGATAAGCTATATGAAATACCCGTTTATGATATATCAAATACAGACAAAATTTAGAGACGAGGCTCGTCCGCGCGGCGGGCTTATCCGCGTGCGCGAATTTACGATGAAGGACGCCTACTCCTTCCATACTTCGCAGGAAGACCTTGAGCAGTATTATGAAAAATGCCTCCACGCTTACGAAAGGATTTTTACACGCACCGGCCTTTCAGATTTTATAATTGTCGCATCGGATTCCGGTTATATGGGCGGGAATATATCGCATGAGTTTATGCTACTTACCCCCGTAGGCGAGGATACGCTAGTTATATGCGCCGAATGTGATTACCGCAGCAACATGGAGGCGGCGGAGTGCATTATACACAATATACCTTCCTCCGAAACCAAGGAGCTGCGGCTTGTCCATACTCCCGACAGCCGCACCATTGATGAGGTGTGTGAGTTTTTAAAACTGCCCCGCGAGAAGTCTTGCAAGGCTGTTGTTTATCAAAAAGAAGAAACAGGCGAATTTATAATTCTTTTCATCCGTGGTGATTTAGATGTAAACGAAACAAAGCTAAAAAATTACTTAGGCGCGGAGCTTCGTCCGGCGGTAATAACCGAAGAAAGCGGATTATGCGCCGGATACATCGGCCCTTATAATTTTAAGGGCAAGCATACCGTATTGTATGATAAATCCTTGATTAACGCGGGCAACCTATTTTGCGGGGCCAATACCGAAGGTTACCACTACACAGGCTTTACTCCCGGACGTGACTGCGCCGATGTTGAATACCATGATTTCGCAAAGATAACAGAAGGCGGAATATGCCCAAGTTGTGGTAAAAACACAATAAAATTATCACGCGGGATAGAAATCGGGAACATTTTTATGCTTGGAGATAAATACACAAAATCTATGGGTATGCATTATCAGGATAAGGACGGCAGCCTAAAGCATCCCATTATGGGATGCTATGGAATAGGCGTCGGCCGCCTTGCGGCCTCGGTATGCGAGGCATATAACGATGCTTACGGCCCGATATGGCCTATGGCGATTGCGCCTTGGCATGTCCATATATGCTGTTTGCGTTCGGATGATTCTGAAACAAAAAAATACGCCGACACACTGTACGAAAATTTATTAAAACAAGGTGTAGAAGTTATCTACGACGACAGAACGGTCAGCGCCGGAGTTATGTTTTCGGATGCAGACCTGTTGGGCGTGCCGCTACGGATAATTGTCAGCCCTCGCAATATGAAAGAAAACTGCTGCGAGATAGTTTCGAGAGATAAAAAAACAAATATAAAAATAGAACATGAAAATGTAATTCCGTATATAAATGATTTTATCAAGCAGAAGTTAAGCTGATATTATAGTTTACTTTCATACCAATTTGCTTGCGAATTATACATTTCCGCGTAGAGGCCGCATTTTGCCAAAAGCTCATCATGCGTCCCCTCCGCGGCTATTTTTCCCTTATCCATAACAATGACGCGGTTTGCTATTTTTACCGAGCCAAGCCTGTGGGTCACGATAATGGCTGTCTTACCCTTTGATATTTCGATAAACTTTTTATAAATCCGGCTTTCCTCAAGCGGGTCTATGGCTGCTGTCGGCTCGTCTAGCACTACAGTTTCATGGACGCGGTACAACCCTCTGGCAATCGCTACTCGCTGCCATTCACCTCCGGATATATCCACGCCGTCAAACTCACGCGAGAGCATCGTTTCTGCACCATTGGGGAAACTTGCCTCGCTAAGCCCGATTCCCGCTTGTACGGCGGCATCCGTTATATCAGCAGTACTTTCGCCGTCGCTTATACGCACGTTTTCGCTCAAAGTCATCTGATATTTTTGAAACCTTTGGAACACGCCGGTCATTCCTTTAAATAACGATTTTGCGTTTACCTCTGATGTCCCCATTCCATTAATGCTTACCCTGCCCGCTGTCGGCACGTAAAGTCCTGTAAGCAGACGCACCAGTGTCGTTTTTCCTGCGCCGTTTTCGCCTACTATGGCTATTGTTTCGCCCGCTCTAATCTCTATAGACACGTTGTCTACGCTCGCTTTTTCCGCGTTAGGATATGTAAAGCTTACACCGTATGCCGATATACCCTTGTCAAAATCGGGGGAAGCGTCCGCGCCGCCGCGCTCCGGCAACTCCATAAAGCGTATAAAATTATGGGCTTTGCCGAGGCTTTCCGCCATCCTCCCGATATGCTGCTTAATCATTTCTTCCATTATACCAAACATTAAACCAATCGAACTGAACACCGCGGCGAACGCGCCGACCGTTATCTCACCCGCTAATAAAGCATTTACAAGCATTATCAATATCCCGACATAACCGGCTGTGCTTAATATACTCATTCCAAACTCAAGAAGATTCGTGCGTTTATTCGCATGCCATTCTGCTCCGCCAAGCCTCTTCATCAAATCCAAAAAACGTCCGAGAAAAAAGCCGTATGCTCCCAGTATCCGCGTTTCTTTAAAATATTCTTTATCTGCGATTGTTTTCCGGTAATAATCATGCTCGCGTCTTATCGGGGCGGCTTTATCTTCAAATTTCGACATAATACCTGTTCTTATCATTTGGCTGAGCAGGACAGGTAAAAATATCATCAATATCGCGAAAATAAACTGCGGCTTTAGATAATGCAGATAAAAGCCCATAAATATAAAATACGGAATGTAAAACGTAAAAATAGTCATACCTATGTTTGCAATTAACATAACGGTGCTTGCTCCAGCCGACGCTTTTTCTATGTCGTCATGAAGCTTTGTATCCTCAAGGCAGACAGGGTCTATTCTTGACATCTTTTTATGTATTATCCCCGACATTACCCCCTCCGCTTTGGTAAAGGTAACATTATGCATGAAGTTATGAATCCCGTTTAAAAGCTCTCTTATTATAAGCGACGCTCCAAGAGCGACAATCATTAAATAAGCTCTGGAAACCGGTCCATTGCTTGATATAACCGTTCCGACCGCATCGTAAAAACCTTGTGTAACAAAAGTAGTAAAACCTTGCGATACACCGTGGACAACTGCGATTATATTTATCGCGATAAAAGTCGCAGGAAGGTATTTAAAATTTACCGACAACCCGAATTTTATAACCTTAAAAATCGAAACCTTTTTATTGTTCATTCACGCCACCTCTATACCATTCCGCTTGAGAACAGAACATTTCATAATATTCGCCCTTCGCCGCCATAAGCTCATCATGCGAGCCGCTCTCGCTCACTCTGCCTTCCGAAATAACAAAAATTGTATCCGCAAGCTTAGTAGAGCCAAGGCGGTGGCTGATGAAAATCGTCGTCGTGCCTCTTGATATCTGCTCAAAATTTTTATAAACCATGCTTTCGCCGATAGGGTCTAACGCGGCAGTTGGCTCGTCAAGAATCTTCAGAGGAGCGCCGCTCATAACGCTGCGCGCCATAGCCGCGCGCTGCCATTCCCCACCGGATAAATCCGCGCCGTTTTCTAAAATTTTACCAAGCGGAGTATTAAGCCCCTGCGGCAGTTTTGCCGCCGCATCGGAAAGCCCGACCAGCCAGACGGCGTTTTCAACCTCCCGGGTATTGTCTTTGTTGCCGAGAGCGGCAACAGCTATATTATCGTAAAGAGATATGTAATACTTTGCAAAATCCTGATACACAACAGACGACAGGCCTTTAATCCATGATTGCGGAAAACCGCGGAGCGGTTTACCGTCAACTAAAATTTCACCCTCGTAATTTGTATAAAGGCCCGTTATAAGCTTTGTTACCGTTGTTTTACCGGCACCGTTCACGCCTACGAAGGAATAATGCCTGCCGTTCTCAATGGTAAAGGATACATTGTCCAAAATAAGTTTATCTGTATCTGGATATTTAAAGCTTACATTTTTAAACTCAAGCGTCTTAAAGGAGATATTTTTTTCCGGTTCTTGCGTAGCGCCTTCCTGTTCCGAAAGTTCCATAAACTCGGTCAGGTCTTTTAAATATTCCCGCTTTCGGGTTAAATCCTCAATTATTTGGCTAACGCCCCATGAAAGCCTGCTCGATAATCCAAAAACCGCGCTCATCAATGCAATAAACATACCAAATTCTATTTCGCCTTTACGTACAGGGCCTAACATCGCGAGCATTGCGCCGACCGAATAAACGGCGGAAACCAATCCGCCCGCCTTACGCCTTATGAAATGCTTTAAAGAAACTTTAAGCCTGAACTTCCTCGCATATTCAAACCGTTCCGTATAATACGCGTTTAGCTTGCCGGTATAGCCGAACATCTCTCGCTCCTCAAAAGCTTCGCGGCTTTTCATTACACCGGATAAATAATTAACGCGGCGGTCTATCTTAGACATTTCTTTATCGGCTTCGTAACCTTTTTTGCCTGCTATTGTGGCGATATAAATCAAAGGGATGCTCGTTATAAACATTGTTACGGCAATCCACCATATCTGCGTATATAATGAAATAAATATACCCAATACATAAACGACAAGGCTCACTGCACCCATCACCCGCGAAAACATATCCCTTATATTTTTATCGAAGCCCGGAACAACGCGGTTTATTAAATCGGCAGTTTTTTGATTTTCTATATGACGGTACTCAAGCCTTGCCAGCTTTTCGATAATTTCAGGTTGTAGCTTTTTCCTATAATATATCGTTTGCCTGCATCCAACCAGGCTCATAACAATGTTTATCAGCGAGTTATAAATCATTATAGCCGCAAGCAAGGAAACCGGTGCATAAACAGACGATATACCGGCTTCGCCGTTATAAACCGCAATGGCTTTATTTATAAAATCGGCAGTTATAAAAATCGTAAATGTCGGGATAAGCCCGCCTATAAGCTCCCTTGCTGCTAACACAAGCGAATAAAAAGGCGATGTCTTAAACGACATTAATATCATATCCTGAAAGCCGTATTTCTTTTGTTTTAAAATCACATTAAGGCCTCCTCGGCTGGATAGGCGAGCAGCCCGGTTTCGTAAATTTTCTTTGACATCTGATGGAATACAAGCTGCGAGCGTATGCTCTCCTTTCCGCGGCGGTCTACCCTGTCGTAGCTTCCGTCCGGCTGCTGTATTCGCAGTTTTACGGTGTCTGATAAGGTTAATTCAAGTATTTCAATCAATTTTTCTTTTAAATCCCTGTTTTCAACCGGGAAAGCCGCCTCTACCCGCCTGTCGAGATTACGGGGCATCCAATCGGCACTGGATAAATATATGATAGGGCTGCCGTCATTTTCGAAATAATATATGCGGCTATGTTCAAGGAACCTATCCACTATGCTTACAACGGTTATATTCTCGCTTAGTTTTGGCACTCCGGCCTTTAGGCAGCATATGCCGCGTATAATAAGCCGTATCTTTACTCCTGCCATAGAAGCCTTGTAGAGCGCTTGTATTATACCTATGTCAACCAGAGAGTTCATTTTTGCAGTTACACACGCATATTTACCCTCCGAGGCAATTTTTATTTCGTTCTCTATGTGCTTAATAAAAGTTTCCCTTAACGAAAACGGCGCTACAGATATTTTATTGTACTGCCTGTTTATTGAGTATCCGGTCAGCACATTGAATAAATCGGTTATATCCTTGCCATAAGTTTCCTTGCATGTAAAAAAGCCGAGGTCGGTATAAATTTTGGCGGTGCTGTCATTATAGTTGCCCGTACCCAGATGCAAATAACGCCTTATTCCGTCGTCCTCTCTGCGCACTACAAGGCACATTTTGCAATGTATTTTTAAGCCGACAAGCCCGTAAACAACATGGCAGCCGGCGTTTTCAAGCTTTTTCGCCCAATGTATATTGTTTTCCTCATCGAAGCGTGCTTTAAGCTCCACTAAAACCGTTACTTGTTTGCCGTTTTCCGCTGCTTCTATAAGCGATGCGACTATCGGCGAGTTTCCCGAAACCCTGTAAAGCGTCTGTTTTATGGCCAAAACATCGGGGTCCTTCGCGGCTGTGGATATAAAATTCATCACACAATCAAATGAATCGTACGGATGATGCACCAATATGTCGTTTTCACGTATAACCTCAAACATATCCCTATTTATAAAAGCTCCTACCGGAACCGGTGCGAGTGGTTCATCCTTTAAATGCTCGAAGCCCTTTTGAGATGTGAACGAGTGAAACAACGACAAGTCTATCGGTTCGGTAATGTAGTAAATATCCTCTTCGTCCAGCTCAAGCGTTTTTTCCAAATACCTGCACGATTTTATAGAGATGCTTTTTTCCATTTCAAGCCTGACAGGGTCACCCCATTTACGCCTTTTTATTGAACGTTCTATCTCAATTAAGAGGTCATCGGCTTCGCCCTCCTCAATAAGCAGGTCGGAATTGCGTGTTATTCTGAACGTATGCGCCGTCAATACGTTATAGCCTATAAAAAGCTGTGATATATATTTTTTTATTATATTTTCTATAAATATATACTCGCGGCGCCCGGGAGCGCTAGGCTTTAATTCTAAAAAACGTGGTATCACTGAAGGGACCTGCACTACGGCGTACATCGGCTCCTCGTTTTCGATTTCGGTTATAATATTTAATGATTTATTGGCCAACAAAGGAAACGGCCTGCTCTGGTCTATCGCCATCGGCGTGAGTATCGGTAATATCGTGCTTTCAAAATATTTTTTAACAAAGCCGATCTGTTCGTTATTAAGCTCGTCAAAGGTCAGTATATACAAGCCTTCTTTTTCGAGCGCCGGAATTATTGAGCGGTTAAGGCAATTATACTGTTTCTGCACAAAGCTGTGTGCTTTTTCAGATAAATCCTTAAGCTGTTGCTGGTCTATAACACCCGATACCCGCACCATAAAAAACTCATCCAAATTAGATGCGGTTATGGCAAGAAACTTCAAACGCTCGAATATCGGATTGGTTTTATCCTGCGCCTCTTCCAGCACTCTTTCGTTAAAATCCAGCCAGCTTATTTCCCTGTTTATATAATATTCGGAGTTGCTCAGATTCATTTTGTCACCTTCTTTTTCTTAAGCACTGCTTTAATGCCGAAAACTTCCTCAAAAAACCCGCATTTATCATTAAACGCCCATTTTTCAAGGTCTATATTATGATCTGTATATACTGTGATAATCATTTTTTCTTCGTCGATTTTCACGTCGATATCATCGTATTTTTTTACTTCGCTCTTAGCTAGGACATCACCTAGCCGTAATATCGCCGCCAGTTTTAAAACGGTTACTTCCGTATCGCCCGATGGCCGCATGTTGCCGTGATAATACGCTATTAAAGCTATCGTTTCTTTTTCCGCAGAGGTAAGCCCTGATATATCCAGAGATTTTATCATGGTGTGTGAATGTGTGCTGTGCGATTTTATATTTATCGCTTTGCCGATATCATGTAATATACATGCGATTTGTAAATAAAGCCTTTCTTTAGCCCCAAGCCCGTGCAGCTTCCTTATTTTATCATATATCTTTAGTGTAAATTTTTCGGTTTTATTAAAATGCTCCTCGTCCGCGCCGAATCTCTTAGCCGTAACCTTGGCATGATGAACTGTGTTTTTATTAAAATCCGCAATATATTGCTCAGCTTCTTCAGGATAAAGCATTTCGAACAGAATCGCATCACAAAGCGAAACCGATTGCGTTGCAATTACATCCCCCGATACAAAATCTAACAGGTTATTGTATATACACATCAAGGTGAAAAAAAGCTCCGCTCTTTCTATTGTTATTTTATATTCCTCCGCCATGCTGCTAAAGGTCTTATGCTTTATTTCATCATAAAGCCGTTTAAAATCATCCTTGGGCATATAAAGCAAATCATTAGCGCGTTTTGCTCCTAAAAGTTTGGCTATCAGTTGAATATCCATACCCGCGGCAAGCAGGTATTTCGCCTCGGCCATTTCTTTAAATATTTTCGTTATACTCCGCAGATATTCTTCGACGACCAGATAAAACTCGCTGCTGTGTTCGTATACCTTCTCAAATAATTCGCTGATTCTGAGCGCGCCTATTTTTATATTTTGCATAAAAGTCACGCATCCGTCGTTTACGGCTGCTATACCTATGTTACCCGAACCCATGTATACCATCAAAGCTGATTTTAAATGCTCTTTATCAACCGAGGAAAACATCATGCGTTTTATATACCGTTTTTCCTCCTCATCATCCAGCACATCCACATCCAGCCCTGTCTTAATCTTTATCTGGTCTAGTATAAGCTCCTTGTTTTCGGCTTCCCGCACCGCTGTGGTCGCTACGGCTCTTGTTATATCCACTCCGTATTCTTTTAATACTGATAAATAATTTTTTATTATGCCGCATGCCTTATCCGCTTTTTCAAAACCTATCCTTCCATTGTAAAAGGTATCACGCCCCAGGCTTAACGGATATGTAAGCGTATCCAGCAGTTTATATTTCCCCTTGCTATTCTGTGCGATTTTAAGCCGCATCTCATTCGAGCTTATCTCTATAACCCCTGCAATTTCCGCTTTCCCCTTTTTAGACATAAGAGACTCTCCTTTTACTCACCGATTATTTTTATTAAAACTCTCTTTTCACGCTTACCGTCAAATTCGCCGTAAAAAATCTGCTCCCATGTGCCAAAATCAAGCTTACCCTCTGTTACCGCGCACATAGCCTCGCGTCCCATTATCGTGCGTTTTAAATGTGCGTCGGCATTATCCTCGTAACCGTTGTGTGCGTATTGGTCGTATGGTTTCTCAGGCGCAAGCTTTTCGAGCCAGCGTTCAAAATCCGCGTGTAGTCCGCCCTCATTATCGTTAATGAATACACTGGCTGTTATATTCATAGCGTTTACAAGCACAAGACCTTCTTTTATCCCGCTTTCGGCAAGAGCTTCTTCGACTTGCCGCGTTATGTTGATAAATTCTCTTCTCTTAGGTGTACAAAATTTTAAAACCTTCCTGTATGATTTCATTTCCAATCCGCTCCTTAACATAACTTAGGCTGCACGCCTTAATATACATCCTACATAATAATATAACCGAAATTTTAATTTTTGCAAAAAAAATAAAACTCTTCGTTTTATATTGTTTCTGCACATAAATATATATGATAAGCAAATAATATGCTTGAGGTGGTTAGAATAAAAAGCTATGAAGCGC
Source organism: Holotrichia oblita (assembly GCA_023690525.1). Lineage (NCBI taxonomy): Eukaryota > Metazoa > Arthropoda > Insecta > Coleoptera > Scarabaeidae > Holotrichia > Holotrichia oblita. The sequence goes on along the minus strand of JALQSN010000021.1, from coordinate 62,677 downwards.
CGCAACATTTGAAAGATATGATAATAAAGCCTTTGCCTTAGATTAAATTTCCAGTATTATTTTTTTTATTCTTCATATAATAGTATCGTAAAGCAAGCGCTTTACAATAGTGAATATGAACCAGCATCAAAGGAAAAACTTTTTTAGGATTTTCGGAGGTGTCACGTCATATGAACGACAATGTAGAAATAAGGTTATAACGGATTTACCGTTAAACAAAAAACTACAGAAAAAGAGCGAGTCTATATAAAAGATTCGCTCTTTTTTATTTATATAACTCACCAAACCGGAATTACTACTTTCGTCAGTAGTTTATCAATTTTTTCCGCCTATCGCACCTATTCTTCCATAATTCGGCAGCGTTCCTCGAAACTCACTTCCCGATGTATCTGATGGAGCATCCAAATATAGCCGAATGGGTCGGCGAACATGGCATTGCTTATGCCGAAAGCTTCCATTTCGGTAATGGGTTGAATTTCTTTACATCCGGCAGCTATCGCCTTTACATATGTTTCTTTTATATCCGGCACAATGATGTTAATCCATATAGGTTTGGGGTCGCCTTCCTTGGGTGCGATAAGCATAAAGTCTGGATTTTCATCAAGCATATGGAACCTTGTACCATACATAGTGAACACAGCTTCGTTTCTTCCTGTTTCATAACCTGTGACTTCGACACGTTGAACCATGAAAATGCTTTCGTACAGATCTAATGCTTTTATACTGTCTTGCACAACAAAATCAAATTCCACGCCTGTCATTTGCGTAACGTCCTCGGCAACAAGCCGCCACATAACGCCGAATTTATCCACAACATCTCCGGCAAGCGGACTGTAAAAAGTTTTTTCCAAAGGCATACTTACGCGGCCTTGTTCTGCTAATACATCAAAAGCGTGCTTTACCTGCTCCGCCGACATCTCTGCGGCAATAGTCACTCGCTCCGATTCGGATGCGTTAAGCGGCTGCTGCGGGCCTTTATCAGACATACGGATAAAATTATCGCCGAATTTTAATGTCGCTTGCATAACTCGGTTTTTGAGTTCCTCCGGAATTACAAATGCAGGGTTCGGTGGCAGATCTGAAAAACGCAAAACTTGTAAAATGTCAGTCTTAAATGCCCGTTTATAGAGTTCAATCGCTTCATTGCATTCGCCGTTAAATGTTATATAAGGTCTAATTTTCATAAAATTACCTCCAGTATTTTATTTTACAGGAACCTACCAAGCACGAAGTTTTAAAAAAGTTCGGATAGGTGTGCGCGTAAAAACGATAAAGCCTATAATTGCACCCGCGAAATTGAGTATAAAATCATCAACATCTAAACTTCCCGTCATTGTTAGGACTTGTATTAATTCAACAATTATTATCAACAACCCTATAACGATACTGTAGATTTTTAGTTTACCCATTTTCCGCACAAAGAAAGGAAAATAAAAACCTGCCGGAAAGAACAATAACAAATTGCCGGCGAGGTTCCGTATTGCGTGTCCCCTAATACTTTCATCACTTATAGCCGTAATGTACTGGATTATTGTCTTGAAAGGAATCAGATTAACCGAATTCCAATAATTATAATTTTCTAGCATGCGTTCTGACATAATCACCATTTCCCTACCAACCAAGCGAAACAGTATATAATACAAAGCGAGGCCGTATAAAACAGCGGTGATTATAGTAACAGCGGTTACTGCTTTTTTCATAATGACTTCTTCCAATCTCTCTGGTTTTGTACGGTTTACTGGCGTCAACTAAGACCCGCACCCAATACATCTTCGTAAACACAGCATGATTTTAAGTGGTCATTAACCATGCCCGTAGCCTGCATGAATGAATATATGATGGTCGAACCGACGAACTTGAAACCTATCTTTTTCAAATCCTTGCTGATTTTGTCGGATATCGGGGTGGTCAGCGGTATATTCTCAAAGTTTTCCCAGTGACCAACTATAGGCTTATAATCTACATAGGCCCAAATAAAATTATCGAAACTTCCTTGCTTATCCACAATCTCTAAGAACCGTTTAGCGTTGGTTACAACTGAGTTGATTTTAAGGCGGTTACGAATAATCCCCTTGTTTGCTATAAGTTCCTCAATTTTTGCGCCGTCGTATAAAGCTACTTTATTCGGATCGAATCCGTCAAAGGCCTCCCTGTACGCCTCTCTCTTTTTAAGCACGGTAATCCATGAAAGCCCTGCTTGTGCGCCCTCTAATATCAACATTTCAAACAGCTTGCGGTCATCATGCACAGGCCGCCCCCATTCGTTATCATGATAATCAATATAAATAGGTGTATCTCCAAAGCATCTGATTTTTTCGCTCATAGTGGCTTCTCCTCATATTTTATAGAAACGATTTGTATATTACCGAATATCTTAACATCTGCCTGGTCAAACCCAACTCTTTTGAAGTTGCGGCTTATCTCTTCAGGGGAATAAAATTTCACATCGCCTTCTTTTGATAAAGGTACGAACGGATTAACAATAACCCGAAGGAAGGATGGCAAGTATATCTCGGCGATATATATTCTGCCATTCGGCTTCAAAACCCGCATGGTTTCTTTCGCAAAAGCCAAAGGATCAGGAAAATGGTGGTAAGCGGCGCAAACTGTTATTACATTTATAGAAGCATCACCGAATGGCATTGAATCGCACCCTGATACATAAAAATCCATACCAGGATTCTTAGAGACAGCATTTGCTATCATGCGGTCGGAAATATCAATTCCGAATCCGTTTATCGGTGTTTTCTCATTAAGTGCCGCTAAGAGAGAGCCATTACCGCAAGCTACATCAAGCACATTGTCATTCTCATGCAACATAATCTCTGAAACTATTAAACGCTGGAATCCCCTTGTAAATCTGCCTTCGGGCGTATTGTCATAATCATCGGCTTTTTTGTTGTATGCCGCTTTTGATTTGCTAATAAAATCAGGCATTTCACACCTTCCTTTTACGAAATGCGGATGGAACAAGCCTATATGCTTCTTTTTTGTCCATCTTGGTGATATAACGCGTGGCGATACGTTCGCCGCAGTTCGGGCAGAATATTGCTCCTTGGTTCTGCGAGAAGTCTAAAGAACCAGCTATAATTCTTTCGTTGTACATTTTTACAAAATTGCTCTCGCCGACCTTTTGATAGTTTGCGATAAAGCATCCACAGTAAGCGCAGCTTACCTCTAAGATATGACTACCTCTGACCTTTTTGCAATTTGGATTTTTATAATTTTCCATAAGCTTTTTATAATTTCTCCGCTTCCGTTTATATTACAATGATGATGTCCATCGCATGGCAACGCTCTGTGTTAATAATTTATTTATACATGTAAACTTTACGAATAACATCGTACCACCCAGTGTAGAAGCTAGTCAATAGCAATATCAGATTATCGTAATACCTTCATATTCCTAAAAAAATTGAAAATTTTAAACATTGCTGCTTGACATATAAAGACAATAAGCATTATAATTATCTCGACAAACATTATTTCGCGAAGAATCAAGGTTCGCAGCAAACATTCATTTTTAAAGGAGCGGTGTTAATGGCTGATGTAAAAAAGGTTAAAGTATGTAAAAAGTGCTCTGGTTTTGACGTTGCCGAGCTTAAAGGCATGGTTAAGGTTAAAGATCATACTACAGGCTGCATTGGCAAATGTGCAAACAAATGCCCGGAGCTTAAAGGCAAAGTTTATGGCTATCTTAACGGAGAGTTTGTTGCTTGCGATACAAAAGAAGAGTTTTTCGCCAAAATTGCTGAAATCCTGTAAAAAATAAAATACCTCGTTTTCGCGAGGTATTTTATTTTTTAAATATTTGTTTCTTTTTCTCCGGCCATGTTTCAACCGCCATTTGCCAAGCCTCATTACTTACCGGCCTTGATAAATAACCCAGATTTTTCGCAATCTCATTCATATGTTGTACAAAAAAGTTTATTCTCTCCTCCGCATATATTAATTCCTCAATTATAAGTTCACTCCATACCTTCGCTTTTTTATAGAGAGTAGAAGCTTTCAGCATATTTATCGTATACCCGATATCATAAGGAATCCGTATCTCAGTAACGTTCCAACCGTCATCGCATGGTTCAATTATTGTATACGGCGCGCTGGTATCAAAATCAAGCGGCATTCCGCAAGAGCCCGGATTGATATAAAGATTATCGCCTAACACCATATGCCATTGTAAATGACTATGCCCAAACGCCACCGAACTTTTTGTAATTTTTTTAAGCTCGTCCATTAAAAAAGTGTCAGCATAGATACATTTCCTTGTATATTCTAAATACTCCTTATGCGTAAACGGAGAAACCCTCATTTTTTTTGAATAATTTGCGCTTTCAAAAACTTTTAAAACCGAGCCGCTTAAAAAATACCTTGAGGTATGAGACAACCGTATAACCGCGCCGCTGTCATGTATTTCTGCTGTTTTAGGGAGCGAAATCAAATATTTAAGGTTTTCGGTTGTAAGCTCGCTACAATTCCAATACATAGGAGCCATTTGTTCATAAATCCAATTTTCTTTCCCCTGTTTTTCAAGATTTAAAAGGTAATCTTCTTTATTGCCGCCTATAACAACAGCGTTTTCTATGCTTTTTATCGTATCAACAACCTCGTTTGGCCAAGGCAAATCCTCCACATAATCCCCCAAAAAAAGATATTTTTGCACGCCGCGTTTTTTTGCGTCGTCAAGCACAGCCTTTAACGCGGGATAATTACCATGAATATCGGATATTAAAGCATGCTTCAAAAGCCGCCGTCCTCTCTGTTTATATTAAACACATCTATTTTTTCGATACTTACGCATATTAATCCATCGAAAACTAATTTAACAATCCAAGGCATTCTCTTTACCATATCCGCAAAATCATCATAGCCGAAGCTTTTGTCGTAATAATTAATTATTGTTGATAACGACATCCCATGTGTACCGATGGCTATATTTTTATTTTTATAGCGTAATAAAGCATCCTCCAGCGCGGCTATGTTGCGTTTTTGAACTTCGTTAAGGGTTTCTCCGTTGGATAGGGTATAGTCCATATCCTGCCATTGTCTTTTTATGAAAGCTAATAAATCACCTTCTCTCGGCCAATCGCTTCTTCTTTCTTTAAAATCCTCTTCTGTTTGTATTTCGAAACCATATTTCTCTGCAAAATGGGCAACAGTATCAACCGCTCTTTTAAACGGGCTTGAAATCACGCCTTCGATATTTTTATCCTCCAAATACTTTGTAACAAGAACCCTATCCCTCATTCCTTTTTCCGTAAGAGGCCTTATTTGCCCGTCACGTACGCTTGTATCCGATTCCGCGTGACGTATAAAATATACCGTCGTCATAATAAAATAACCTCCGTTCCTCCTGAGCCGAATAAATACAGCACACTTTCTTTAACTGCCTTACCGTAGCTTCTTTCCGCCGCTTTTTTATATATTTCAATTTGTATTTTATATCTTTCCGCAATTTCCTCCGGACTTCCTGCGTCAGTCTTAAAATCAACCAGCACCAACGAACCATTTTCTTCGAAAACGCAATCTATTATGCCGTTCACTAATATGGTTTCATAATCTGCGTTATCCCCCAGATATATCTCGGAAGGTTTTACGCCGATAACAAACGGTATCTCGCGTTTGACAAAACCGGATTGCCGTATACGCTCCGCAATCGGAGAATCTAAAAATTTTAATATTCTTCCTTTATTAACAACCTCCGCTTCCTGCGAGGTTAAAATATTTTTTTTGACAAGCGCAGCAAGCAATGCGTCAATATCATGGTTGTTAAAATCTAAATGCTCTATTACCGTATGCGTTATTGTTCCAAGCTGCGCGGCGGTAAAGCTTCCTGTTACACCCGTTATAAATTTCGGTGTTTCAAATATAGGCGCAGCTTTTCTTTCGAGCATTTCGCATTCGCCTATAGTTTCTTTATAATAAAGCCTTTTTATCTCAGATATAGATACCTTTGAAGGGATTTCCCACGATATTCTATGCTTATACACCCAGTTTAGGTTTTTTTCAATTTCGTCAAGCCTGCCGCTGTGGTTTTTTTTGTTTTTTACCTCCGTTAACCCGCTATATCTTGAAGCTGTTTCGATAGCCGCTTGCTGCGTGTTCTGTTGAATATCGCTTTTCACTTTATCTATTATCTTGAAAAGCTTTTTATCATCTTGGCGTAAAACAACAGGCACAATCCAATCGAGATACGTTTTTGATTTTAACATATAGTACGGCGGTAAAAATGATTTTTTATAATCGGCAAATTCTCTCCATTTTTCATAACCTTCCGAAATATTGCCCGCTCCGGTTAATATCAGCTTTTCTTTAGCACGCGTCAACGCCACATAAAGCACACGCAGCTCCTCGGATAAGTTTTCCTTTCTTATTTCACAAGCCAACGCGTATCTTGCCAAAGTATTTGATTGTATCCTGTTCTCAGGGTCTATATATTTCGGCCCGAAGCCGTATTTTTGATGCAATATCAGTTTTTGCGCCGTATCCTGCATATTAAAACGTTTGCCTAATCCGCATACAAATACAACCGGAAACTCAAGCCCTTTGCTTTTATGAATGGTCATTAACCTAACTTGATTTTCGTTTTCGGAGGTTATTTGCGCGTCACCCTCTCTGGAGCCGTTTTTTTGCAACCTTTCTATATACCTTATAAAATGATATAACCCCTTAAAGCTTGTTTTTTCATAACGTATGGCGCGCTGCACCAACGCATCCAGATTGGCTTGCCTTATCCTGCCGCCGTTATATGCGCCTACATAATTGTAATAATCTGTTTCCTCGTATAATGTCCATAACAACTCGCTGACTGGTGTATATACGGCCATATCCCGCCATTTGTACAAATCCGTTAAAAATTTTGTAATTTTTTCATGCAGCTCTCCATTGCCCGGTTCGTTTGTGAATTTTGTTATACAATCAAAAAATGTTCCTGACGGCATAACATTTCTAATACGTATAAATTCGTCCGCAGTAATGCCGTAAACCGGCGAATGAAGCGCTGACAGTAAATGTATATCTTGACGCGGATTATCTATGATATGTAAAAAGCTAAGCACCGTTGCAACCTCGATTGTTTCAAAATACCCTCCCGAGGTATTTGCAAACGCCGGAATATTTTGGTTTTTCAACTCATTGATATATGTTTCCGAAACACTCATAATAGACCGGACAAGAATCACAATATCGCCATATTCAACCTTTCTTCCGCCAATTTCCATGTTCCCGACAATACCGTTTATCCGCTCGGCTACGATTTTCGCCTCAAGCTCAAGTTTTCCTATGTCCTCTATTTCATTTTCTTCTTCTTCGGTTTCATCGTCCTTGCTTTCGCAATTTATTAAATGTAACTCTATTTCCGCATCCTTGGGATTTTTAAAAGCCTCATAAGATGCGCCGTAATAAAGTGCGGCTTTGTCGTCATAATCAATTTCGCCTACAGCTTCGGTCATTAACTGCCTAAACAGGAAGTTTATCCCGTCTAATATATTGCTCCTGCTTCTAAAATTTTTTGATAGGTCTATCCTGCGCCCTTCAGCGTCACCCTCCTGCTGTACCTGTTTAAAAATGGAATATTTTTCGCGGAACAAATCAGGATTGGCAAGCCTGAACCGATATATGCTTTGCTTAACGTCGCCCACCATAAAACGGTTTGGCGCGCCTAAACTCTTTCGTGAAACGGTAGAGAGTATTATTTCTTGTATCATATTGCTATCTTGATACTCGTCGATTAATACCTCTTCAAACTTCTGGCGCAACGCGAAGGCTTCCTCGGTCGCTTCAAAAGTGTTTATATCTATAAGCGTTTTTAACGCGTAATGCTCTAGGTCATTAAAATCGACCAAGTTTTTATCTTTTTTAACCTCTCTGTATTTTTCCTTAAAATCCGATACGATACGCCCAAGCGTTTTTATCGGCGTGTACATAGCACGAAGCTCATAAACCATATCTTCAGGACTTTTAAACAGCACATTTTTATTTATGCCGCTAATAACCTCCTTGACACGCTTATTCCTGAATTTTTGTATATATTCTTTATGCTCCTCATTAAATTTTTTTCTTGGAAAAGTTATATGCGATACCGATTGAAAACGCGCGTACATATCTGTAAATTCTTTGCTGGATAGCAGAAATTTTACTATATTTAAGTCGTCGTTAAGCATATCAAAAACCTCTGCCGGTATATCCCATGTTGCAATTTTTTCCATTAACCTTTCAAGCTCATCAGATATACCGTTAAGCTTAAGATGCACATCTTCCATTACAAGTTTTGCCCAGTATGTATCGTTTATGCCGCTCTCAAGCTTAAAGACCTCAGTATAATCGTGCAGCCATTTTTCGGGATCAGGGCTTGACATGACGAACTCATATATTTGCAACACAAGCTTTTGCAAGTTTTCATCCTTCACCTTGCCGCCGTAGCATTCTACAAGTTGTAAAAAATCATCAGCATCAGGAGCTTCGTATAGCTCCTCAAACAGCCCATCAAGAGCCTCTGATTTTAACAATCCCGTCTCGGTTTCATCGGAAACGCGGAAATTCGGATCAATATCCAACAAATGAAAGTTCCGTCTTACGACATTAAGGCAGAAGGAATGGATAGTTGTTATTGAGGATTTACTCATCATTAAAAATTGTTTACGCAGATGCTCATCCGATGGATTCAAAGCTATTTTTTCGGTTATGGCTTTGGATATGCGCTGACGCATTTCGCTAGCCGCCGCTTCTGTGAATGTAACGACTAAAAGCCTGTCGATATCGACAGGCTTTTCAACATTGGTTATTATTTGTATTATTCGTTCAACAAGCACAGCAGTCTTGCCTGAGCCGGCCGCTGCCGCCACAAGCAGGTCACATCCTCGCGTAAATATAGCACTTTTTTGTTCGTCGGTATAATCCATTATGAAGCTCCCTTTTTATCCCGTCAATAAATCATCGCGCTTAACGGCACGTAATTTGTAAACGATTTCATAAAACTTTGATATGAATTATAAAAAAAGTTGCCGATAAATGCAAGAAAAATCGGCGCGTCGCCGGGTATATCGAATATGGATTTAAGTACATAATTCGAAAATTCAAGCTCGAAACCAGAGCTATATTCGTTAAAAACATTTGTAAAGTATAAGTATTTTTCAGCCTCTGCTCCGTCTGCGCCAAAAATTTCGTAAAGATTTTCCATCATTGTGTTTTCGTCCAGCAGCTTCTTCCGGCTTTTTAAAAAACTTACCGTGTTATAATAGCAATAATTCATCAACATTTTCCTGATCATACCCTGCGATATAAAAAATTTGCTTTTATTTATTTCAAAATCCTTTGTCGCGATTTGAACATATAACTCGTACAAATCCACTTTCGCACATATTAAAAGCTGCTTAAAAAAGTTTTTTTGAAATTTATCGTTAAGATAATCAATTTTATAAAAATAATAATCACATTCAAGCTCTAAAATTTTATTTAACTTCCTGTCCCAAATTATTTGAAAAAGAGGAAGCATAGGAAACATAATCTTTTTTATATAACCCATAATTATCCCTTACCCTTCTTTAATATAAAGTTAGCTTGGGTATAATTTACCATTTAATGGATTTTTTGTAAAGCATATTTACTGTTTAATCAATCGAAACTCCACTCATTTGCATATTAAACATCCTGCGGTACGCCCCGTCGATATTCATAAGCTCGGCATGTGAGCCGCATTCCATAAGCTTCCCTTTATCTATTACCATTATCGTATCCGCGCCGATTATTGTGCTTAACCTATGTGCGATTATAAAACTCGTACGCCCGTTCATCAATCGTATCATAGCTTCTTGTATCCTAAGCTCGGTACGGGTATCGACCGAGGATGTCGCTTCATCAAGTATCAATATGGCGGGGTCTGATAAAATGGCTCTTGCTATTGCCAGAAGCTGCCGCTGCCCCTGGCTTAAGCCGCGGCTGTTTTCTGTAAGCACTGTTTGGTATCCTTCCGGAAGCCGCATAATAAAATTGTGTGCACCGGCCGCCTTCGCCGCTTCATAAACTTCTTCCTCGGAAGCATCCGGTCTTCCGTAACATACGTTTTCCATTATCGTACCGGTAAACAGGTATGTATCCTGAAGCACAATACCAAAAGCCTTACGCAAACTGTTCCTTGTATATTTTTCAATATTGCCGCCATCGATTAAAATATCCCCGCCTGTTACATCATAAAACCGGGCTATAAGATTAACGATTGTCGTTTTACCAGCACCGGTCGGCCCAACCAAGGCAATAACCGCACCGGGCGCAACATGGAAGGATACGTTCGTCAACACAGGTGTTTCAGGGTTATAACCAAAGCTGACATTACGAAACTCAACTTCGCCTTTAGGCTTTTTAAGCTCGGAGGCATATTCCGGATCGGCCGGTTCGGGCTCGGCATCCATCATATCAAACACACGCTCGGCGCTCGCCAAAGCGGATTGAAGTTGGTTGTACGTACCGGCAAAATCGTTAAGCGGCCTTCCGAATTGCCTCGAATAACTGATAAACGATGCTATGACGCCTATCGAAACCGCTCCGCGTAAAGCCAGCACACCGCCTGCTCCGGCTACAATAGCAAAACTAAGGTTATTTATTACGTTCATAATTGGCATTATATATCCCGACCATATCTGCGCCCCTGTTCCCGCCCGGCGCAGTTCTTCATTAATATCGGCAAATTCTTCTACGGAATATTTTTCATGGCTGTACGCTTTCACAACAGCCATGCCTGTTATATCCTCCTCTATTTTGGCGTTAAGCCTGCCGAGCGTTGTCTGCTGTTCTTTAAAAAGCTTGCGCGTACGCTTGGATATGGCGCTGTTAAGCAAAAACACAAGCGGAACGGAAACAAGGCTGAAAAATGTCATTACCGGCGATAGCCACAGCATCATACCAAATGTCCCTGTTAATACAAAAACAATCGAAACCAACTGCGTAATAGCTGCGCCCAATATCCCTGCTATATTATCCGTATCATTGGAAAGCCTGCTCATAAGCTCGCCATGCGGGTAAGAATCAAAATAGCGGATGGGGAGTTTTTGCAAACCAATAAAAAGCTGCTCACGCATACGCAAAACAACCTTTTGAGATACTCCCGCCACTGTCCAGTTCTGTAAAAAACGTGAGGCGCAATCTACCAGGTATACCGCTATAAGCCCCGGCAGTATCAATCCAAGTGTTGATACGGATTCTGAGGTATCAAGCGTGTCTATTACTCGTCCGATAAGGTAAGGAGCGAGCATAGCCGCAACAGATGCTCCTAATACCAGAAGCACAACAAGCAGCAGTACGGGTATTTGTCCGCTGAAAAATTTAATTAATCTTAATATCGTCTTACGCGCGTCTTTAGGCTTTTGCACCTCACGCATGAACCGGTTGCCGCCTCCGCGGAAATTTAACATCGGAGGTGCTTGTTTAGGTGCTTCGCTCATAATCCGAGCCCCCTTCCCAACTGTGATCTGCAAATCTCCTGATATACCTTGCAGCTTTCAAGCAGCTCCTCATGCGTGCCGATACCCACTGCCGTCCCTTCATCCATAACAATAATTTTAGATAGCTTGCGTACCGAGGATATACGCTGGCTAATCATAATACAGGTTAAATTCCTGCTGATATGATTTATTGAGCTTAATATCGCCGCTTCGGTTTCGACATCGACCGCGCTTACGCAATCATCTAATAACAAAATTTTCGGCTTGCGGATTATCGCACGCGCAATGGAAACGCGCTGCTTTTGCCCTCCGGAAAGGTTTACGCCGTTTTGCCCAAGCCATGTGTTATAACCATCCGGGAAAGAGCTTATAAATTCATGTGCCTGTGCAGCCTTTGCCGCTTCGATAATTTCCTCCATCGTTGCGTCGGCTTTGCCCCAACGGATGTTATCAGCTATTGTTCCAGTAAATAATAATGCTGTTTGTGCGACAACCGATATATACTCCCTTAATTTTTCACGGTCATAATCACTGGCAGGCTTTCCGTCCAGATACACATTGCCTGATACCGGATTATAAAAACCTGGTATCAAATTAACAAGCGTAGACTTTCCCGAGCCTGTCGAGCCGATTATCCCAACAGTTTCAAGAGGATTTATTTCAAAGCTTAAATCATGCAGCACCGGTTTTGATGTATCAGGGTATAAAAAAGAAACGTTGTCGAAGCGTATTTTTCCGGTTAAATTATCCGGTAAAATACCGCCCGAAGGCTCGGCCGCCTCCGATGATAAAACCTGCCCGACCCTTTCTGCCGAAGCTTTTGCTCTAATAAACTGCTGGTACACATTAAATATCATTGTAAGCGACACAAGTATCTGTGTTATGTAATTTATAAATGCGACGACCTGTCCTGTTTGCAACTTTCCTGCTTCAATAAGCGGCGGAGCGCTCCATAAGAGGTAAACGATACTCATATTCACAATAAAACTAATAAGCGGCATGAAGGCAGACATAGCACGATTTGCGCTTATCGAAACACCTGCCAGCGCTAAGTTTGAAGTTTTAAAGCGTTTCACCTCGCTGTCGAAGGTATTAAAAGCTTTTACCACCCGCACGCCGGATAAATACTCACGTATAACAGAGTTGTTACGGTCAAGCAGTGTTTGCATTTTCGCAAACAAAGGAAAACCGACGCGCATACTTACATAAATCAATACCACGATAACCGGTACGACAACCGCTAATATCGCCGCCAGCCGCGGATTAAGCAAAATAACCATAATAAACGACCCAACGCATAAAATAGGCGCTTTAACGAAAATACGCATCATGCCGTTCGCAAAGTTTTGAAGCTGCGTCGTATCGTTAGTCATACGCGTGATAAGCGAAGCTGCTTGATGCTTACCAAGCTCCTCAAATGGAAAACTGTTTATTTTTTTAAACATATCAAGACGTATGTCCGCGCCGAAACGCTGCGAAACCCTGCTTGCAATAAGATTACGCATTACCGCGCCGCCTGCGCCGATAAGCGTCACTAAAAGCATTAAGCCGCTCATTTGCAATACATAATTAAGCTGCTGGCCTTTAACGCCTGTATCAATAATTTTTGATACAATCGTTGGCTGTAAAAGGTCGCAGCAGGCCTCGATTGAAAGAAAAAAAACAGCCGTTAAAAACATCTTGCGGTACCGCCGCCAGTAAACCAATAAATATGACATTACTTTACCCCCGTTACTAGTATTATTTCAATTTGATCAAAATAACTGTATAATTAAGTTAAAAAAATTAATATTTTAAGAAGGCGGGATTTTTATATTTAATGAAATTTGTATATATGAAGCAAAAATAGATAAACAGGATGAAATTGAAACCCTGATGAAAGATGTTGCGGAGTTTTATTTAGCACAACCGGGCGTAATTAATGTGAAATATATCAAACGCACACACCGGCAAGAAGATTTTAATGCTGTCAAAGAAGGCAAGCCTCCTATTCGATTAACTCAATATGTCGGAAAAGTAACTTATATGCTTTATTGGGTATTGGAAAATGAGGAGGCCCATGCAAGAGTTTCTTGGTTTTCTACTGCCAATTTCCTTACCTTTGTTTCGATCAAACGGATTGTTTCGATAAAAAACTCGTCGCTCTTTCCTGTCGGATCGTCAAGACCCCAATCTTCCCTTTGTTTGCAAGGAAGATTGGGACATTCCACGTTACATCCCATCGTTATAACAATATCAACAGACGGGATTTCGGATAGCAGCTTCGGACGCTGTGTTTTCTCCATATCTATTCCGTATATCTCTTTCATTAAGCGTACAGCATCGGGATTGATTCTGTCCTTAACCTTTGTTCCGGCGCTGTAGCTCTCAAAAACGCTACCGGCGAGGTGTTTTCCCAATGCCTCGGCTATTTGGGAACGGCAGGAATTATGAACACAAATAAAAGCGACTTTTGGTTTTTCCATTTGCATTATCCTCCTACGTGCGTACTTTTTGTAACAGTTTCACAACTTCGTCGGTCTTAAGCACCTTCCCGTAAGAAACAACCTTTCCATCCACGACAAGTGCAGGAGTTGTCATAACGCCGTAAGAGGCAATCTGGCTAAAATCCGTTATATGGTCTATAGATGCGTCCATACCAAGCTGTTTTAAGGCCGCTTTCGTGTTGGCCTCCAATTCGTTACACTTCTTACATCCGGAGCCTAGGATTTTTACAGATGCACTTCCGTTATCGCAGGATGATGTGTCTGTCTTCTTTTTTCCAAACAATGCCATAATGATACCTCCTATAAAATCAAAATCCCAAATAGAACATATAAAAACCAATAAGCAAAATGACGCTGCCCATAAAAATTTTTAATACCCAGCTTAGCTTGCCATACTGCTTGTCTGATGATATCTTTTTTACGAAGCCAGCGGATGTTCCTGCCACCAACGCCAGCGCACCGTGTCCGATAGAATATAGTAGTAATAATAGAACACCCCAAGCCACGCTTCCCTTTCCGGCGACAATAGCCAGAAGCGCGACGAGGACAGGCGTAGCGCAGGGTGAAGAAAACACACCGCCAAGGATGCCTGCGATAAACGCGCCGATGTAGCTGCGTTTCTTATTTTTGGAAAGCAGATAAGTCGAGGGTATGAAATTGAAAATCTCCCATGTTTGTAATGCCATCAACACCATAAGAACACCGAGAGCAATGTACCACCACCCGCCGCCGATGCCAATCAAATTGCCCATCAAGGACGCGGCGGTTCCCAAAGCCGTAAAAGTCACTGCTGAACCAAGGGCGAATGTGAGCGATAATCGAAAAGCTTTCCCTGTACCCGTATCTGTGCCGCCGACAAAACCGATAATCAACGGTACGGTTGACAGGGAGCAAGGTGTTAACGATGTCAGCACACCAGCCAGCACTGCGAAAAGCGGAGCCAGCCACATACTGCCCTGTATCATAATGCTGATGTTTTCAAGTAGTCTGTCAATCATTTGTCTACCCCCATATCATTTAGGATTAAACGCATTTGTTCCTCAGTCAAACCTCCCTCATGTACGGTAAAAACGTGTTCGCCCGTATCCTTCCTTGAATACATCGTAAACCCTGTTATGCTCAAATCCTCGCTTGGCACATATGGCTTCCCGTCAGAAGTAATAAATATCTGAGTCGGGATGACTTGCAAAGGGATATCCTGAGCAGCATCCGGGTTTTTCCAGACATCTATAAAATGGACAACCGCTCTACCCTGCATTTCCTCATTAATCGCTACAAGCGCCGGGGCCATTTCTCTGCATGGCGCACAATCGTCCGAACCAAAATCTATGATAATCGGCAGTCCATGTGAGATGATTTCCTCCATGTTTATCTCAGTGATTGTAAGTGGAATTTCTAGTTCAGGGTTTTCTTGTACGCTTCTAGTGTTTTTTAAAATGAAAATAGCGGCGATAACGCAGACGATTAACGCGGGGATAATGATTCTTATTGCCGTTATTTTGTTTTTTTCTTTATCCATAATAATATCTCCTTTTAAGATGTACGCTTTATTAGTTGAACAATTCTATCTTGACATACTCCCTTAAAATAAAAACTGGAATGCGTTAAACAAATACCCCACTATTATAATACCAACCGTGCAAATGCCGATAAACAACGCCAGAAGCTTAGGCTTAACGGCTTTACGCAGCATAATCATAGAAGGCATCGAAAGAGTTGTTACGCCCATCATAAAAGCGAGTACCGTTCCAAGCTGTGCTCCCTTAGCATAGAGTGCCTCGGCTACAGGGATAGTACCGAAAATATCGGCGTACATAGGGACACCAATCAATGTCGCCAGAACAACAGAAAACGGATTGTTGCTGCCAAGCACCGTTTCAATCCAGTTTTCTGGTATCCAATTATGAATGATAGCACCGATTCCCACGCCTACCAGTATATAAGGGAACACTTTTTTGAAAGTCGCGGCCATTTGCTCCCACGCGTATTGCAAGCGGTCGCGCTTTGTTAAATCGACGGCTTCGATATCCACCGAATTAGCAGATGTAATATACTGCTCAACATACTTTTCCATGTGCAGTTTTTCGATAATGGTACCACCTGCTACGGCAATTACAAGCCCGACCAGCACATATACAACAGCAATTTTCACGCCGAATATACTCATAAGCAGCACCAACGAGCCAAGATCTACCATAGGGGAAGATATCAGGAAAGAAAACGTCACGCCAAGCGGCAGACCGGCGCTGGTAAAGCCGATAAATAACGGAATTGAAGAACAGGAGCAAAAAGGCGTAACTGTACCCAGTAGCGCCGCAACACAATTAGCGCCGATACCACGAAACCGTCCTAATATTTTTTTGCTGCGCTCCGGAGGAAAATAACTTTGAATATAGGATATGCTGAAAATCAAGACGCAAAGCAATACCATAATCTTTATCACATCGTAAATAAAAAATTGTAAACTTCCGCCAAGCCTTGTTGTAATATCCATTCCGAGCGAAGTAAGAAGGCTTCCGATTAAATCGTTTAACCAACGCATACCGAGAATTTGATTTTGAAAGAAGTCCCATACTACCTGCATACAACTTCACCTACACTTTCGCAAACAGCGTTTACAGTTGTCAGCTTTGTCAAGAGAATTTGCGCGGCTCCCACACCTTCGGCAGATATAGAATAGTACGTCCATTTTCCTTCTTTTCGCCCTACCACAATGCCGCTATCGCAGAGGATTTTCATATGATGCGAAAGCGTGGGCTGGCTAATTTCCAAGTTTTCCAATAATACACAAGCGCATTTTTCCCCATTTTGTAAAAGTTTTATGATTTGTAAACGTTTTTCATCACAAAAAGCCTTGAACACTTTTGCGTTGTTTAGATAGTTATCTTCCAATAATATCACCTCATATTGATAAATTTCAATTTGTTTTAATATATGTTTCAAATTGAAATTTGTCAATATATCTAGTATTAATATATTTTTTTTTCAATAAAATAAATAAAAACTATTGACAATTTATATTCACATGTAATATATTTATTACACGTGAACTAAACGCGAAAAAAGGAGTGGTATACATGGATTATTTTCAATTAATTATGCCGATAGTTTTGCTTATAATCACAGGAGTGGTTATTTCTGTGCTTATAATGGTTATAGGCCAAATAATCAAAGCACGTGTATCTTCTGTTAGTAAAAATTCTTTTACAAAGCTGGTAACCGAAATGAAGGAGGAAAACTCTAAAATACTGACAGAACTTACCGTAATAAAAGAAAATCTCAGCTCCATAAACAAAATGATGAAGGAGATAGAGTAGTGTGGGCAACGACAGCTTGATTTTATCAAGCTACGAAGATTATGTAAAACTATTCGATGCTCTTTCACATCCGATGAGAATAAAGATTATCGGAATCCTTTTGGAAAAACGGAGATACGTTAGTGAGTTGGCTAAGTTAATAAATATGAGCAGGCCGCTTCTGTATATGCACTTAAAAAAGCTAGAGGATGCCGCTATTGTAATAGGCTCCTATGAGATTTCCGAATTAGGAAAATCCATGAAGTTTTATGAAATTAAATCCTTTGATATACATTTAACACCAGAGTTACTAACAACACTGGCGCAAACAATTCCCATTGAATCTGCCGTTAAGGATTAATAAGGATAGAGAAATTCCATGCTATCCTTATTTTTTTGTACAAAAGCGGTGTAATGTTCCAACGGCAAATAGGTTACAGAGAAGGACAATGTTTTCTAGCTTAAATATAGCTTAAATATTATAGCCTTATTATAAAGATTATTTGTGAAATATTCTATGCTATTTTTATTATTTATTGTATAATGCTAGAAAGGCTGTTTAATTAATCTATTTATTAAGGCGTGCAGCCTAAGATATTTGGACGGTGGAAGCTTTATGAAGAAAGCAGCCAATTTTTTAAAACCTCATAGAATAACAGCATTCTTAATATATTTTGCAGTTTGCTTATCTCTTTATATAATTCATTCATTATACAACGGAGCATTAAAATCAATTTTAGTTTATATTTTTATTTACCCGATTTACCTTATATTTTTTACTTACTTTTCAAGCGAAAAAATTGAAAAAACCGATGTCCGAAAAAAAATAGAAGCAGTTGCTTCATGGGTGCTAGCAATAACCGCAGTTACTTTTACAGGTTATTATATTTATGCAAATCCGTATTTTTTAACCGGTTATCAAATTTTAGCTGTATTCATTTCTATTCTGGTTATGCAAATATTTAAACCGGATATAGCATCAAATCATAAAACTAGTTTTATCAGCATAATATATTCGTCAATTCTATTTATAACAGTGGTGTATCTTCTTATCGCCAAGCCGTCAACTGTATATAAAGCGGAAAATAATATTATGAAGGAGGGCGGCCAAAATATTTCTTATGTAATGCTTTGTCAGGATAAAATTTCACTAACCATTCTTTTAAACAATAAAATATCTGATGTAGACGGTATGGCTAAAAAATTAGGAATATATATTTTTTACTGCGAAATAAACAACGAAAACTATGGTGTTTACGTTGATGTGGCAAGCGGTAAAATTATTTATTACGAAAAAACTGATGAAAACAGCATACTCTCAAATATAATTCAAAGTAAGCTGTTTAAAAATAACAGGATTGAACAATAAACGAAAGGATGATGATATGAAAACACTGGTTGTAGAAAACGAACAAGGCGGCTTAAGCCTAGAACAGCTTAAAGAAGCCCTATCACAATCTATCCGGGGCAGAAGCCTTAAAAAGGTACTGCTTATCCCCCCTGATATAACACGAGCAAACTCGGGAGCGGGACTTATCACCTCGATTTATTACGAACTGCTTGCGGATGTACATGTAGACATACTTCCCGCATTGGGAACACATGCCCCTATGACGCGCGAGGAACAGATTTCTTTCTTCGGCGATAAAATCCCCGCAGACCGCTTCCTTGTGCATAAATGGCGCGACGGCGTAACAAAAATCGGCGAAGTACCCGCAGACTATGTGCGTGAGGTTTCCGAGGGACTTATGGATGAAACGATAGACATTGAGGTTTCCAATTACCTTCTTGACCCCTCTTATGATCTTATATTATCCATAGGACAAGTTGTACCTCACGAGGTTGTCGGCATGGCTAATTATACAAAAAATATCGTCGTTGGCTGCGGCGGCAGCAGGTTTATTAATTGCTCACATATGCTTGGCGCGTTTTATGGCCTGGAGCGTATCATGGGCAGAGACCATTCTCCGGTACGTAAGGTCTTTGATTACGCAGAGCAAAATTATTTACGCAAGCTCCCTCTTGAATATGTTCTTACCGTTACTGTTACCAAGGATGAAAAAGTCGATATCATCGGGCTTTACATCGGCGATGAACGTGACGGTTTTACACGCGCTGTCGCGCTTAGCCAGAAGCACAACTTAAATTATGTAAAACAGCCTATCAAAACATGCGTCGTCTGGCTCGACGAGCGTGAGTTCCATTCGACATGGCTTGGCAACAAAGCTGTATACCGTACGCGTATGGCTATGGCAGACGGCGGAAGGCTTATTATACTCGCTCCCGGTGTTAAAATGTTCGGCGAGGATGCGGAAAACGACCGCTTGATACGTAAATTCGGCTATATCGGCCGCGAAAATATCCTTGAGCTGTGTAAAAAAGAGGACGAGCTAAAAAACAATCTTTCAGCAGCGGCACACCTTATACATGGCTCCTCAGACGGACGTTTCACAATAACTTATGCTACTAAGCTTTTAAACAAGGAGGAAGTCGAGGGTGCAGCCTTCGATTATATGCCTTTTGACGAAGCAATTAGCATATACGACCCT
This sequence comes from Holotrichia oblita, assembly GCA_023690525.1. Lineage (NCBI taxonomy): Eukaryota > Metazoa > Arthropoda > Insecta > Coleoptera > Scarabaeidae > Holotrichia > Holotrichia oblita. Next base: position 42,911 of record JALQSN010000021.1, on the reverse strand, counting down.
AAGGTTCTTAAAAACGGATATAACACTCTTCCCAACGGCGAAGAGGTTTACTTTATCGAAAATCCCGCCCTTGGCCTTTGGGCGCTTGAGGGCAGAATATAAAACCGAAAGGATGATTAAAGATGATTTTAAAACTGCGGGATAATTGCCGTTACGGCGTGGCTTCGCCAACAAGTATGGGTGTGCGTATAACACCGCCGAACGGCGCTCCGGTTCACACCAGCAACACATTTTTTATGCAGTCTACGAGCGCTGAATCAAACGTTCTTAACATTTCCGCTTCGCTCGGTATCGAAGGCCTTGTACTTACTAATTTTGTACAGGACAGTCCTATTTCCTATTTTATAAAAAGTGAACTTCGCCGCCGCAATATAGATTATAAAGGTCCGGACATCCCACAAGGCGGCCCTTGGGGCTACCGCCACCAATTTAATATAGCTGACAGCGGTTACGGCACACGCGGCCCGCGCGTACATAACGACCGCGCAGGCGAGGTTGGGCGTGTTCTTAATGTTAAGGATTTTGACCTGGATAAGATTTTTGGCGAAGAAGGTGTACAGATTCTTCATCTTTCGGGGCTTATCGGCGCGTTATCGCCTGATACGAGCCGTTTCTGCGTTGAAGTGGCCAACGCTGCCAAAAAGCATGGCACACGCATCGCGTTTGATCTCAACTATCGTGCATCATTTTGGAAAGGTCGCGAAGAAGAGCTTCGCGCAAGCTTTACGGAAATAGCCGGCCTTGCGGATATACTGGTCGGCAATGAAGAGGATTTCCAGCTTGCATTAGGCATCGAAGGCCCGAAAGAAGGCGGAAAAGACCTTGCCAAACAAATAGATAATTTTAAAGAAATGATAGGCCGTGTAAAAGCGAAATTCCCGAACGCCTCCATATATGGCACGACACTGCGTCAAGTGCTTTCAGTTCAGGAGCATATGTGGGGCGCAATAACCCTTTTTGGCGATACATGGACGGTTATCGAACCGCGCCCGATCCAAATATTAGACCGCATCGGCGGCGGCGACGGCTTTGTCGGCGGGCTTTTATACGGTGTGCTTAAGGGTATGGAGCCGGATAAGGCGACGCAATTCGGCTGGGCAAGCGGCGCGTTGGCAACGACTGTCCTGGAGGACTACGCGACACCTGCGGACGAAGACATGGTATGGAGCATTTATCAAGGCAACGCAAGAGTAAAAAGATAAGGGGGATTTAAATAATGAAAGCTGATATAGGGTTAATAGGTTTAGCGGTAATGGGTGAAAATTTAGTTATGAACATGGAGAGCAAGGGCTTTTCCGTATGTGTTTATAACCGCACAACACAAAAAGTAACGGATTTTATCGAAGGACGTGCAAAAGGTAAGAACATAATCGGCGCGTACTCGGTGCAGGAGCTTATAGATAATCTTAAAGCACCCAGAAAAATAATGATGATGGTTAAAGCGGGCAAACCCGTTGACGATTTTATCGAGATACTTCTTCCGTACTTATCGCCTGGCGATATACTAATAGACGGCGGCAACTCGCACTTCCCCGATACCATACGCAGAACAAAATATGTTGAATCTAAAGGGTTTTTATTCATCGGCACCGGCGTTTCCGGCGGAGAAGAAGGCGCGCTTAAAGGCCCGAGTATCATGCCTGGCGGTTCGCCGGATGCATGGCCGCATGTTAAACCAATATTCCAAGCCATATCCGCGAAGGTGGAGAACGACGCACCTTGCTGCGATTGGGTCGGCAATGATGGTGCGGGGCATTTTGTAAAAATGGTGCATAACGGAATAGAATACGGTGATATGCAGCTTATATGCGAAGCGTATTTCTTAATGAAAGAATACCTTGGCATGAACGCCGACGAAATGCACGAAGTATTTAAAGAATGGAACACTGGCGTTCTTGACAGCTACCTGATAGAGATAACCAGAGATATTATGGCATATAAGGATGAGGACGGAAGCCCGCTTGTTGAAAAAATCCTTGACACCGCCGGACAAAAAGGCACAGGCAAATGGACATCTGTAGCCTCGCTTGACGAAGGCGTGCCGCTGACGCTTATCGGCGAAGCGGTTTACGCACGCTGCTTATCCGCAATAAAAGAAGAACGCGTACGCGCTTCCAAGATAATAACTGGCCCTTCTGCTGCCGGTAAATTTACAGGAGACAAAAAAGCATTTATCGAGGATATACGTCAAGCACTCTTTGCATCAAAAATCGTATCCTATGCACAAGGCTACACGCTTCTTCGCGCGGCGGCTGCTACATACAACTGGGATTTAAAATACGGCGAAATAGCTTTATTATGGCGCGGCGGCTGTATAATCCGCTCAACCTTCCTTGCAAATATCAAGGAAGCCTTCGACAATAATCCAGAGCTTGAAAACCTGCTGCTAGACCCATTCTTTAACGATGCTATCACAAAGGCGCAGGACGGCTGGCGCAGGGTTTGCTCAACAGCTATTTTAAACGGTGTTGCTATTCCGGCTTTCACAAGCGCGCTTTCGTATTTCGACGGTTACCGTTCGGCACGTTTGCCAGCGAACCTGCTTCAGGCACAGCGTGATTATTTCGGCGCACACACCTATGAGCGCGTAGATACACCTCGCGGCGAAATGCACCACACAAATTGGACAGGACATGGCGGCACAACCGCGGCTTCGACTTATATAGTATAAATGAGCAAGGATTTATTAAAGATATTCTTTGAGCTTGATATAAACAAGGATGCAATCGGGTTAAGAGAGGAACAAGGTATAGCCTATTTTTGTACGCCTATCGGCGCAGAAATAATCGGCGGAACAGGTGTAGACGGGATTCACTTCTGCTCTATCCCCTCTCTTGACAGGGACATGGTGTTCGCCGTAAGCCCTATGCCATGCGGAGAAAATTATGTCGAGCCGGTTGCTTATAACTTTACGGACTTTTTGCGGCTAATTCTTACTTGCGGAAGCGCCGGGCCTTTAGAACAAATTTCATGGATAGATGCCGACAGGTTTAAACGTCTTATCGAATCTGAAAATGAAATTTGGGTGGACGGAAGAGATGACGCTCTTAATACTATAAAAAATACGTTTTGCATAGAAGCGCTTCCCAATGCTTACGGTTATGTTAAGACAATGCAGAAACAATATGACTATTCTTTAATACCATATACAGCAGAATATTACGATGTCATGGGAATTAAAAAATCTTGTGAATAAAAGATTAGTTATTACTTAATAGCCCCTTCGGGCGCAAACAAAAGGCTGTCACAACTGAAATTTTTAAGTTTGCGACAGCCTTTTTTTATATTTTTTGTAAATATATAAGGAGTTTCATTTTTATGAAAAAAATAATCAAATACATTCTTCTATTTTTTTTGATATTATTTATTGCCTTTTTTATTTTTTTATTTTTCCAATTTAGACCTATAACAAAATTAGTGGATTTAACAAAATTAAATGAAAATAAACCTGCTATTGCACGGATTGAAACCTATTATAAATGGAACAGAGGAGAATTAAAAGAATTTCCGCGCCTTAACGAGCAGTTTTTCGCTTCTTTTGCTATCGACCTCCGCAGTTATGATGTTTCGGGTTATGATTTAAGTGAATATCAAAATGAATTGCAATACTTAGATTTTGATACGGATACTAAATGGCCTGAGAACTTACCCTCTGGTTTTAATCCCGATAAAATAATGGAATTAGGCAAAAATCCGGGATTGGGAATAAGGCAGCTGCATGAGCAGGGTATTACAGGCAAGGGAGTTAATATAGCCATTATAGACCAAGCGTTATTATTAGATCACGATGAATATAAAGATAATATTATGCTGTACGAAATATTGCACTATCATGGCAACGAGACTCAAATGCACGGAGCGGCTGTCACAAGCATCGCTGTTGGAAAAACGGTTGGCGTCGCACCGGATGCAAAGGTGTATTACATCGCCTCAACATTTGGCCTATTTTCACCTTTTGGATACAGTTCGGATTTGGCTTGGATGGCAAAGGGTATTTATCGCGTGTTAGAAATAAATGAAAGTCTACCGGATAACGAAAAAATCAAGGTCATATCTATATCAAAAGGATTTGGCGGAGGCGAAAAAGGCAGCGAAAAAGTGAGCGAAGCGATAGCGGTTGCTAAAAAAGCCGGCGTATTTGTTATTACAACAACTACCGAACCGAATTATGATTTTAGACTGGTTGGATTAGGCAGAGGTTTAAATGATGACCCGGATAATACAAATTCGTATACTCCGGGTATGTTCTGGGCAGACAATTATTTTAACGGCAGTTATTTGTCGCAATTAAAAAACCTTTTGCTTGTTCCTATGGATTCGCGTACATATGCTTCCTTTACAGGCACATCAGATTATGCATTTGGCAGAACAGGCGGATTTAGCTGGACTTGCCCTTGGCTGGCCGGTATGTATGCGCTTTGTTTACAGGTTAATCCAGATATGACACCTGATGAATTTATTAATATTGCGTTAGAAACTGGAGATGTAATTACCTTGCAACACGATAATAAGGATTATAAATTTGGTTCTATAATAAACCCTTTAAATATTATAAGTTACTTGGGACAGTAAAAAAGGACATCGTTATATTAAACGATGTCCTTTTAATGATGGTAATTTTTAGGTGTTTATAAAATGGCAATACCATATAAAGCCCTTGATATTTCCACATCAATTATATTTATACACTACCATGCAAACATCAAACTGTCAAGGATTTTTACGATAACGCATAAAATTGGAAGCCCGGTATGTATTATTTGCTTATATACGTAAGCCACTTCAAAACCAAGTATTTTACTTTTTTCTCATTATAATTCATTATCATATAGCTCCGAATAAAATAAAAACAAAATAGTTAACGGAGGTGCCAGATTTGCAAATAACGTTAAGAGGAATAAAAAAAAGCTTTAAGATTTATGAGCGTCCGGAAGGTAAATGGGGGTTTATTAAAGGTGCGTTCTCACGCTCGGTTCGCCGTATAAAGGCTCTAGATGATATTGATTTTGATATCGAACAGGGAGAACTTGTCGGCTACATAGGCCCGAACGGAGCAGGTAAATCCACAACTATCAAAGTAATGAGCGGCATCCTCACACCGGATGACGGCGAGTGTGTCATTATGGGTATAAAACCTTGGAAGCATCGTATCAAGCATGTTTCGCAAATCGGTGTTGTTTTCGGCCAACGTTCGCAATTATGGTGGGATGTCCCCGTAATGGATTCTTTCGATGTACTAAAAGATATTTATAATATTCCGAAAAACGATTATTTAACGCGTTTAAAAGAATTATGCACATGCCTTGATATCGAAAACCTGCTTAAAACGCCTGTAAGGCAATTATCTCTGGGGCAGCGTATGCGCTGCGAATTGGCGGCGGCCCTTTTACACCGTCCGAAAATATTATTTTTAGACGAGCCAACTATCGGCCTTGACTCCGTATCCAAATTAGCGTTAAGAGCTTTTTTAAAAGAGGAAAACCGAAAAAATGGCGTAACCATGTTATTAACAACCCACGACATGGACGATATCGAAGCGCTCACAGAAAGAGTTATGGTTATAGGACATGGAAAACTGCTTTACGACGGCAAGTTGAGCGGACTTACCGGCAAATACGCGAAAGAGGTCGTTATGAAATATAATACTGATGAAATGGTCGCCGCAATGTATAAAGATTTGAGGTTGGTATGATGAGAACTTTAAAAGCGTGCTGTTCCTTATTTCGTATCAAAATGGCCGAAGGGCTTCAATATCGGGCTGCGGCTTTATCAGGCTTAATGGTGGGCTCTATATGGGTGATAATAGATTGTGCTGTTTTTACCGTCTTTTTTAAATACGGCTCAGAAAACCAGAATACAAACGGCATGAATCTCTCAACCGCTATATCTTATTTATGGATAACCCAAGCTTTACTCCCCATCCGCTTTAATTCCATTGATGATGAAATTTTAAGTAAGATAAAGAACGGCGATGTTGGTATTGAATTATGCCGACCTCTTGATTTATATTATCATTGGTTATTCAAAAGCTCCGCAGGAAGACTCGGTTTCGGATGGATAAGAAGTCTACTCACCCTAACCGTAGGATTATTGATGCCGTTTGGTTATCGCTTGTCTGCGCCTGCATCTGTTGAATGTTTTTTTATATTTATATTATCCGTATTCTTTACGTTTGCGATGTGCTCTACCTTTGGCATGATGGTAACTGCCATCAGGTTAAATGTCACATGGGGCGATGGCCCTGTTAACCTTATTTTTATTTTCACAAGCAGTATTTTATCAGGTGCTTTTTTTCCGCTAAGGCTATGGCCGGAGCAAATGCAGAGCTTTTTACGTTATCAGCCTTTTAGCGGTTTTATTGATACGCCTGCTGAAATATATACCGGTTTGATGGCTCCGAATGATGCGTTTCATGCTATTATGCTTCAGATTGTTTGGATGATAATATTCTTTGTAATAGGCCGGTTTATAATGAAGCAGCGTTTAAAAAGTATCATTGTACAAGGAGGATAAATTATGATTTATTTTAAATTTCTTCGTATGCATATTTTATCTGGTATGGAATATAAGGGTTGGTGGCTTATGTTTCCACAGGTTCTTTTAACCGTCGTTTCTGATCCGCTTTCGACAATTCTCTTATTTTCACGCTTCGGCAATGTCGGCGAGTGGACTGTTGAACGTATAATACTTGTTTACGCGCTCGCCGTAGCTTCTTTTGGACTTGCTGAAAGCATCTGCCGCGGTTTTGATTATTTTCCCTGGCATATGTTGCGTTCAGGTAATTTTGACAGGCTTTTGTTGCGTCCCCGTACGCTTTTTATTCAAGTAGCAGGTTCCGTCTTTCACCTGCACAGGATTATCAGGCCGATTACTGGTCTTTGTGCCGTTGTATGGGCGCTTTTACGTATGAATGTGCCTTTTTCATTCATTAATGTATTAATACTTCTCATGGCTTTTATCGGCGGCGGAATTATGTATTGCGGCGTATTTATCCTTACCTCCGGATTGGCTTTTTTCACAATAAAAGGACTCGACTGGATTTATATATTGACTAACACCAGTTATCAAGTAACACGATGCCCCGAACCTTATATGCCAAAACTGTTAAAAGGAGTTTTCAGCTTTATATTACCTGTAATGTTTATAAGTTTTTATCCTGCGGCAACCATATGCGGTTGGGGATATCCGTCATGGCTAGGATATATTCCCATTCCTATGGCGGCGGTTTTTATGTGTCTTTCATTGATTGTCTGGCAAATAGGAATAAGACACTATAAGAGTACGGGAAGTTAATATTTTATCCTTCTTATATAAATTTTATGGTATAATCATACTAAGGAAGTGCGTCGAAATTAGTTGAACAGTATTTTGAAATTTCTGTACGGTTCTAGCAGAAATTTCAAAATACATTGTTCAACTTATTAGGATATGCTTCCTAAGAAAGGCTTATAACAGGGGGAGCGAATATTATGGGTGCTTTCAATTATGAAAATTTACCATACGATATACCTGTTAATATGGAAGATATACAAACAGGCATGATTTTAGCGGTCGACGTCGTTAATAGCGATGGATTAATCCTCATGGCAAAAGATGCCGTAATAAATCACTCAAATATAGATAGGCTTAAACAAAGCAGAGCCAAGCAAATTTTTATTAAATCAAAAATTCCCCGAGTAACCTTCGTTAGAAACTATGTAAAAAATTACGTAAGCATACCTATTGAAGATACTCCTGAGTTTAAGGAGTTTTCTAAGATTTATAGCATAAAGAATGCCGAGCTTAAAAAATATATCCTTGCGATTGGCGAAGGTGCGGAAATTAAACTCGATGAGTTGTACAAGCTTACCGATGGTATAATGAGCAAACTAACCTGTAAAAGCAACATATTAACCTTCCTTGCGTATATAAGGGACACTGATGAACATACATATACACATAGTAATAATGTCGCGTTATTATGTAACCTATTTAGTAAATGGTTGAATTTCAAAGAAAAGGATTCACTTCATCTGACCACCGCGGGTATTTTACATGATGTCGGAAAAACCAAAATACCTTTAAATATATTAAATAAAAAAGGAAGCCTTACAGATAACGAGTTTCAAACAATGAAGCTTCATACAGTCCTTGGGTATAAAATATTAGAAAATCACGATATTCCAGAAAGTATTAAGCTTGCGGCGCTCATGCATCATGAAAAAATAAACGGCTTAGGTTATCCGATGGGTTTAAGGGATAATAAAATAGATTCGCTGGCAAAAATTGTGAGCATCTGTGATATATACGATGCCATGACAGCAGACAGGATTTATCGTCCGAAGCTTTGCCCGTTTGAGGTCATACGCACATTCGAGAGAAGCGTTTACGGCGAACTTGATACGCAATACTTGCTTGCCTTCTTGCAAAACATCGCATATTCATATATAGACAGTCCGATAAAGCTTTCGGATAATCGTATTGGAAGAGTTGCGTTTATTAACAATAACAATTTATCAAAACCGATTGTTCAGCTTGACAGCGGTGAAATCATAAATTTATCAGAAGAAGCGGATTTGCTTATAGCTTCTTTAAATTAATATGTTACCGTATAAAAAACCCGCTTAGATGCGTTGATCTAAGCGGGTTTAATTTTATTAATTTAATTTAATTATTGCTCCGCTCTTAACAGCGGAAATAGTTTTTTCCATCAACAGAGAACCGTTTGTATCGTACGCTTCTATTTTAATGATATGTTCGCCGTCATCATATCCTGATAAATCCAAAACTGCTGTATAGGGTATTGCCGATGAGACCGCTTTAATTTCGTTATCAACTTTATATGTAACATTAATATTATAGTTTTTGAAAAACATGGCATATGCATGCAGTTTAACATTCGAAGCCTGAACGGAAACATCGTCAGCTTTTTTATAAATTATAGAACTTTCAGTTTTTCCCATAGGAATATATATTTCATTATTTGTCAAATTTTTATATATTTGATTTATCTTAGGGCTTGTGTAAATCGAATAAGTAGATGTTTTTTTATCATTGTTAAAATTTACATCGAAATAGAAAATAGCCTTTACTTCCGGATAAATCATAGGAATATAAGCGTAATAACGTGATATCATGGTAGCAGCCCAATCGGTTGTGTATTCTTTATTCGTGTTTGAATACGTTTCGACGCCGCCTTCGCTAATCATGATAGGTTTTTTACCGCCATATGCTTCCACAATAGCACGAAGCCGCTGTATTGGGTTTGCATAATCATCAACACCGTAAATTGCTTTCTGCCCTTTGTCTATATCCTTTTTCCCAAGAAAATATTTACTATTATATAATGAAACGCCTACCCAATCTACATAATCGTCACCTGGGTAAAACATATCGTAATCCATTCCCACTGCACTTATATCGTTCGGAGAAAATACCATTGCTACATTAGGCGCGGTATTTTTCACAATATTGGCTATAAAACGGTAAGCCGCGATATAATCGCTGGGGTCGGGCGCATCTTGCCATACGTTCATTTCTGCCCCAAAACGAAGTATTATTTTTTTATCAACACTTTTTAAGAAATTCGCTGCATCAATTATATAGTCGCGCTGTTTTAATACATCTTTTAATGCTGAGCCTTCGCCGGGCAGATTCCATGCAACCTCTATGACATCGCATTTATCATTATATTCATCAAAAATCCATTTGAAATCTGATATTTTTTCAGAGGGGAAATGTATATAAATAAGTACACCGCTCGCACGTTTTTCATTTGAGTTCGCTAATTCGTTATTATGCTTTTTTGTTTGAGGATCATAATCGGAAACAAGACCATAATACAATCCGTATTTAGGTTCATGTTTTGCTCCGTGATATACGCCATCAAGCGGGTTGGCAGCGACCTCTGTGTAGATATCAAATACAGGTGTATATGTATTGATTTTATTAGTCATTTCTGTCCGCATAAAATCCTGGTCAATTTGATTAAAGCCTTGCTCATTATTATACATCAAACCGTAATACGAATGGTACGCCAAGGCAATTTTAAAATACTCCGCTGCATTTTGATAATTACCATTTCTTTCGTAAGCTAAGGCAACGTTCCATGCAATATTACGGCAGTAACCTATATGATCCTTGTCACCGTTTTCAAAACGTAATTTAGCCGCTTCTTCTGGTGTTCCCTCAGCTTTAAAATATCCGTATAAATTTATTCCCGCGCTGATTATCTTTAAATCATCTTTATTATCCAGGGCATCAGAATATGGCTCAAGAAGCTGCCAAAAACGGCTGTCAGGCTTCCATTCGCCAAAAACCTCAGCAACCGGCACTACTTGGATTATAAAACCAACAAGTAAAATAAAGCTGAATAAACGAAATTTTATCATACTCATTTCCTCCTTTATTTAAAAACCCGCTTAGAATACTTATTCTAAGCGGATTTTATCGTCGGGGAGACCGGATTTGAACCGACGGCCTCTTGGTCCCGAACCAAGCGCTCTACCAAACTGAGCCACTCCCCGTAATTTGGAATTATAAATGTTATTGGGGATTTTGTCAATCAAAAATTATTAGATAAAAAAGAACTCTACCACAAGTTGAATCTATACCATGATATCAAATATGCGGTTATTGTATGTTCATATATCCATGATATAATTTTAACAGAGGTGGTTTTAAATGCTTGATAATAAAAAGATAGCGGCTTTCATCGCCGATAAACGAAAAGCTTTAGGTTTAACTCAACAGCAAGTAGCGGACGCCTTATGCGTTTCTTTTCAAGCGGTTTCAAAGTGGGAAAGCGGTACTTCTTATCCAGCAATAGAATTGTTGTACGCCCTTTCACGCCTTTTGAAAACGACAACCGACGAAATACTAAATGCTCAGGATTCAAGTAATTCAGGTTTGACATATGGAAAAGCGGGCGTTGATATTTTATATACAGATTCTATAAAACGAGAAATATCTGCTTATCTCGATTCACAAAACCCTCGTGTTTTGAATGGTCTTGGTCCGTTTGCGTCGTTGTATGATATTAGGTTTGATAATATAAAAAATCCTGTGCTTGTTTTAAAATCTGAGGAGCCCGGTTCAAAACAAAAACTTGCTATGAAATATGGGTATACAGAATCTATTTGTCACGATATGGTAAACCATCTTGTAAACGATATTATCGTTATGGGAGCAAAACCACTCGCTGTGCTGGACACTATAATTTGCGGCAACGCTGAGAAGGACACTATCAAATCTATTATTAAAGGCATTTCGGAAGCCTGCCGGGAGAATGAGTGCGATTTGGTCGGCGGAGAAATGTCAGTACAACCCGGCGTCGTGGATAAAGGGGTTTATGTCCTGACGGCCAGCATAGCAGGAATCGTCGATAAAGAAAAAATAATTGACGGTTCGAAAATAAAATACGGAGATAAAGTTATTGCGTTAGCCTCAAACGGGTTACACACAAACGGTTATTCCTTGGTAAGGCTTTTAATGGACGCTATGCCGCAAATCCAAAACGAAAAACTCGGTAATGAAGCTTTTCTTGAGGTAATTATGAAGCCGCATACTCCATATTACAATGCGGTAAAAGGATTTTTGGGCAATGATTTAATACATGGGATGGCTCATATAACCGGCGGCGGTATTAAAGGTAATTTATCGCGTATTATACCTTACGGCTTATCTGCTCGGATTGACCTAAATAAAATTATTATACCGCTTGTTTTTAAATATATAAAATCGAATGGTAACGTAGCGGATAATGAAATGATTAAAACATTTAACTGCGGTATCGGGCTTGTCATGGTTATAGAACCGAACGCAGAAGACGTTATAAAAAAATCAATATCAAGATTTTATAAATGTTATACGATCGGCGAAGTTATACAAAACAAGGATTCTGTCATGTTTGTAAATAAACTTAATTGGTGAGGCGGAAAAATAAAATGAAGTTGTTGAAAAAAGGTAAAACTAAAGATGTTTATGAATTGGAAAATGGTAATTATCTTCTCCAATTCAAAGATACTGCAACCGTCGGCGAAGACGGGAAGCTTGACCCTGGAGGCAATAAGGTCGGAGCGTCTATCGAAGGATTAGCGCGGACATCTTTGCATGTAAGCAAATATTATTTTGAAAAAATTAATGAGGCTGGAATTTTTACGCACTATGTTAATAGCGATTTGGAAACAGCTACCATGATTGTACGTCCAGCGACGCTTATTGGTAAGGGGTTGGAAGTTATTTGCCGGCTTAAAGCCGTTGGTAGTTTCCGACGGCGTTATGGCGATTATTGCACCGAAGGTCAGGACCTTAATTTTTTAGTCGAAATCAGCTTAAAAGACGATGAACGTGGTGACCCGTTTATTACTCAGGACGCCTTGGATGAATTGGATATTTTAAATGAAGATGAATACGAAAATATAAAATTATTGATTATCCAAATAACAAAAATAATACGTGATGATTTAGCCGAAAAGGGTTTATCCCTGTACGACATAAAATTGGAATTTGCCCGTATAAATGGCAGGATTGCATTGGTTGACGAATTTTCGTGGGGGATTATGCGCGTCTATAAAGATGATGAATGGCTGCAGCCGTTAGAATTAAGCAAATATTTTGCATAAAAAAGCGAGGTATATAACTGATGATACGTTTCTAAGAAGCTTATCATTCAATGTAAATGAGTTTCTCCCCACTTCTTCATAAATTCTAAAACCGGTACGAAGCTCTTTCCTAAATCAGTTAAAGAATATTCTACTTTTGGGGGTATTTCTTGATATATATATCGAGAAATAAAACCATCTGCTTCTAATTCCCGAAGTTGCTTTGTAAGCGTAGATTGAGTAATATCTCCTATTTGACGTTGTAATTCACCAAAGCGGTGTGTTCTTAAGGATATGTAATAAAGAATTTCTATTTTCCATTTTCCACCCAAAACTTTTTGAATTGTAGATACTGTTGCGCAACGCTCTACAATCGTTGAATTATTGTTCATAAAAACATCTCCTTTATGCAAGTATATCATTAATAGTACATAGCTTCAATGTACTATTATAAAAAGGCGTTAGTATCTGATTGATACTAACGCCTTTTTAAGTCAGTACTTTTTTATTTTGTGATACTATGCTAGCATATATACTTAGGATGTGATCAACGTTATAAATAAAAAAAGGAGTTGTTAATATGCATTTCACAGGACAAGTTTGGCGGCCGCCTTTTGAGGCGCATAATGCGTTATTGCAAATTACGTCCGGCTGCACTCACCATAAATGCAAATTTTGCAGTTTATATGACGGAACACCATTTCGTATTTCGCCAATCAGTGAGATTGAAAAAGATTTAATAGAATTAAAAAAAGTATATCCTCAGGCAAAACGCGTTTTTCTTACAGGGGCCAACCCTCTTGGTCTAAGTCAAGATAAGTTGATAACTATTAGCAATAAAATAAAAGAATATTTACCTTATGTTACGAGTATCGGAGGATTTGCCCGTATCGCGGATATTAAGCATAAAACCCAACAAGAAATAAACGAGCTTCACAAACTCGGCTTCGATGGAATTTCTATCGGTACGGAAACTGGGGACGATGCTACCCTTTTATATATGAATAAGGGGAACACTGCCGACGAAATTGTGACGCAGCTTCATAAGCTGGACAGAGCAGGAATTAATTACAACATTGTTTTTATGAACGGATTGGCTGGAGCTGGTAACGGTGAGCGAAATGCAAAGGAAAGCGCAAGAATTTTCAATCAGATAAATCCGGCAAGTATTAATATTGTAGCATTGACAATATTCCCAGAATCCGAATTATACAAGGAAATTGCAGCAGGCGCTTATAATCCTGCAGGAGAATTAGAAAAACTTATTGAGTTACAAACCTTTATCGAAAACCTAACTATTAAAACAAGGATTAACGCAAACACGATATCTAACACCACACCTTTTATTGCTGATATTCCGAATGATAAAAGCACTATTATTTCCAGCTTACAAAAAACTATTAACAGTATTGATGAAACGAAATTAACGGTTTACCGAAACAATATACACTCTTTATAAAAAAACAAGGAAAGGAAATGATTATATGCATTTCAAAGGTAGAACATGGAGGCCGCCTTATGAGGCGTACTCAGTAATAATACAAGCAACCTCCGGCTGCACATATAACAAGTGTAAATTTTGCAGCCTTTATCAAGGCGAATGTTTTCGTATGACGCCTATAAATGAATTTGAGGAAGATTTAGCAGAAATTAAAAGCTATCAGCCAAATGCCCGGCGAATTTTTCTTACCGGAGCTAATCCTTTCGCCATGAGTTATGAAAATTTGAAGTTATATGCCTTGACAGTGAGGGATTATTTAATTAAGTGCCAGAATATAGCCATGTTTTCAAGTATACGTGATATAAAGAATAAAAACGTTGCGCAGTTAAAGAAACTGCGGGCTATGGGAATTAACGGATTAAGTATCGGCATGGAAAGCGGTGACGATAAAACACTTGCTCTGGCGAATAAAGGTTATACTTCCGTAGATATTGTTGAGCAGCTTGCTAAACTGGATGAAGCGGGAATAGAATATTACCTTGTTTATATGACCGGGCTTGCCGGAAAAGGAAACGGTCAGCGAAATGCGCTTAACACCGCTGATGTTCTTAATCAAATAAACCCATACTTTGTAAAAAATCCATACTTTCTTAATATTGATTCTTTAACTTTGTTTCCGGAAACGGAGTTGTTTCAAATGGCAGAAAGAGGCGAATTTATTCCGGCTGGAGAAAAGGAAAGACTGGAAGAGTTGATATTCCTATTGCAAAATCTTAAGCTAAGAACAAAATTACAAGCCAATACGATTTCAAATTTTAAGCCTATTACCGGATTTTTTCCAAAAGAAAAAGAAAAGATGATTAATGAATTGCGATATATAATTAATACTACAAGCGAAGAAGAAATGGCCGCTTATCGCAGAAGCTTAAAATCGCTTGGAGATTGATTCAAAAAAAAGAAGACAAAATATTTCCATATACCGCCTAAAAACGGGGGTTCCGTTTGCGATATGGAAATATTTTGTCTTCTAACTAAATTGGAAACAATTTAGCCATGTTTTAATACATCACGCTTATATGTCGAAACGACGTTTTCAATAGCCTCTATAATATTATCCCCGGGATATGCCACGCCTTCCCGTAAAATCTCTAGCTTTTGCTCAAGCTCGTCCATTGTGATATCCATAGGCTTGGTAATAAATATTTTTTCATGGGAGGTATCTTTTAAGCCCTCTTCGCTCATTAATAACTCCTCAAACATCTTCTCACCGGGCCTTAAACCTGTATATTTTACTTCGATATCAATATCAGGCTTAAATCCGGATAGTTCTATCAAATCGCGCGCAAGCTTGTCTATCCGGACAGGTTCTCCCATATCCAGTACAAAAATTTCTCCGCCCTCAGCCATGCTTCCGGCTTGTATAACAAGCTGCACCGCTTCTTGAATCGTCATAAAATATCTAATTATATCAGGATGTGTAACCGTAACCGGACCACCCTTCGATATTTGTTTTTTAAATACTGGTATGACACTACCGTTACTGTTTAATACATTGCCGAATCTTACAGCGGCAAAATTCGTTTTCGAAGTGTTTTTATATGTTTGTATCATCATTTCGCATAGACGCTTTGTCGCACCCATTACATTTGTCGGGTTAACAGCTTTATCGGTCGAGATTTGCACAAAACGTTTTGTATTATATTTATCGGCAGCTTTTATTACATTATGTGTCCCGAAAACATTGTTCTTTATTGCTTCAACCGGATTATCCTCCATTAAAGGCACATGCTTATGTGCCGCGGCATGAAAAACTATATCCGGTGTGTAAGTTTCAAATATTTTGTTGATACCGTCTTCATCTGTTATAGATACTATAATAGCAACAAGGTCTAAGGAAGGATATTTAGCTCTTAATTCATTTTGGATATCGTAAGCATTATTTTCGTATACATCCAAAATCAATAATTGCTTAGGGTCATAGCTTGCAATCTGCCTGCATAACTCCGAGCCGATAGAACCGCCCCCTCCGGTTACAAGCACTACCGAATGTTTTAAATAATTACTTATATTGTCTATATCAAGCTTAACAGCATCCCTGCCAAGTAAATCACTAATATCTACCGGACGGAACTGCGTAACAGATACCTTTCCTTCAATCAATTCAAAAACACCGGGCAGTATCTTTAATTCAACACCCGTCTTTTTACATATTTCAATTATTTCCTTGCGGTCCGAATGTTCAACACTGGGTATCGCTATAATAATTTCGTCAATCTTCTTCCTTATTACAACCGATTGTATATCCAGCCTGTCGCCTACTACGGGTATGTTATCAATCTTATACCCATGCTTTGTAACATCGTCGTCGATTATAGCAATAGGTATCCTCATCAGATCATTATGAGCCCTCAGCTCTTTAACAACCATCGCTCCGGCAGATCCCGCCCCGATTATAAGACATCTCTTTTTATCCTCAATTTTTATTCTGTTTTTTATTCTAGTATCGTTGAATAATCTTATTGATATACGTATCCCGCCGATAAAAGCTGTATCTAGTATCCAACTGATTATATAAACGCTTCTTGGTACTGTTAAAGAGCTCATGCTAAAAAACGGATCTTTTATAAAATATAAAACCGCAATCGAAGCCATATTGCCGAACGCGGTTATTAAAACAATTTTAAAAGCTTCTCTAATACTCGCATATCTCCAAAGGCTTTTATACATTCCGCCAAAATAAAAAATTGCTATTTTAACAACATTAATATAAATAACAATTTCCCTGTACGCATTAAAATAATAATCTGTAATATTTCCATCGAACCGCATCCAATAAGCTGCTAAAAATGAAATATTTATTATTATTATATCTATCAGCACCAACAAAACCTTGTACAGCTTCTGCTTCATTCGTTTTATTACTCCTTCTCCTGCGTGCCTTCTTTTACGCCTTCGCTGCGTAATACGCTAAAAATTGTTTTTAATAATATTTTTATATCAAATAATAAACTTATTCTTTCAACATACTCACCGTCGTATTTCGATTTAACTTCTATGGGCAGTTCATCTCTGCCGTTTATCTGTGCCCATCCCGTCAATCCCGGTTTTATATCGTTAGCACCGTATTTATCTCTCTCGGCAATCAAATCCTCCTGATTCCACAATGCTGGGCGAGGCCCGACTATAGACATTTTTCCGCTTAAAATATTAAAAATCTGAGGCAGCTCGTCGAGGCTTGTTTTACGTAAAAACTTACCTACCCGTGTAATATATTTATCCGGATTTTCTAAAAGATGCGTAGGGGTATCCTTAGGCGTGTCGATCCTCATTGTACGAAATTTATAAATATTGAAATTCGTTTTATTTATTCCGATTCGTTTCTGCTTAAATAAAACAGGCCCTCTTGAATCTATTTTTATAGCTGCCGATAGGATTAAAAAAACAGGCAAAAGTACAATCAGACCACATAATGAAAGTATAATATCAAGCACCCTCTTAAAAAATAAATACATAACTGCCTACCATTCCTTTCAGAGATATGAATTAAAGTTTATATACTTATGCAAAATTTGTCAAGAAAATTTCATCCAATTATCAAGTATTGTCGAATAATATAAAAAGTTAATAAAATAAAAGAGATGGCAGAAATGCACAACCCGGCAGTAAACCCTCTTGGTATGTATGTTATTTCAACTTTATGATGCCCTTTCTCTACTTCAAAAATTAAAAATGTATCATATATGCTTGTATACTCGGTTTTATTACCGTCTATAAGTACAGTAAAACCTTTGTCATACGGAACCGACATAAACATAAGCCCTTGTTCCAATGCGTTTACTTCTGCTTTTATGTGCGAATTAGCATATGTCACATTATAAAGCCCGCCCTCACTAAGGCTGGATAGAGTTTCAGACAGCCTGCCAACATCAAGATAATAAACAGCTTTAGCGTTTACCGAATTTCCGAACACTATTTCATCGCCTTTATTAAATTGCCCGTAATACATAATATTCGCTTTATCTCGCAGTATATAAACCGGATAATCGTTCTGAGCAAATAATTTACCATCTAATGGCTTGATTTCTGTAAAATATTCAATATTATTACCGCTAAGTGTATTTAATAAATTATTTTGGTTTTTAATGTAATTAGTACCAAACGGAATATTAAACGCTTCGCTATCAACCATAAAGCCCAGCGGTAAAACAAATGGATTTACATAAGCTTTATAACCGTTGTTTGAATCAATTTCGGTGTAATAATTTAGCAGCGTATCTCTTGATATAATATACTTAATACTAAAAATACTATCTGTTAAAATTGTTGAGCCCATATAACCGTTCCAAAAATAATCCTGCGCCATTCCCAATGCCACAGTTGTTTTTAAAAATTCTGCATTAAACAAAGATGAGAAATGTGTCACTCCCTTATATCCAAGGCTTAACGCGTCATTATGCGAATATAGCTCAGTTTTTTCAATCCTGTAAAAAGAATCATCTGTTTCTTTTATATTTTCTACCAGAGGCAGGAGGTTATTTTTATATTCTATGTAATCGCTTGCGTTTCTATAAGCAAATTCATTATTTAATCCATTTATTAATGCAGTTGTATTTACATAAATATCAAAACATACAAATAACAAAGCACCCGAAACAACCGCGATAGATTTATTTATTTTCTTTATGCTGCTAAAAGCATTAAAAGCCGTATAAACCACAAGAAAATGAAAAACATACGAATACCTGTACGGAAACCAATTAGGATATTGTAAAGCGTGCCATATAGAATCAAGATTGGAAAATAGAAAACTACATATCATAAAAATAAAAAATAAAAGTGTTAAAACCTTCTTTTTTAATGTAACTGCTTTAATAAAAAAATATGAGACACAAAGAAGCATAATTATTATGTTATTATATAAAAAAGGTTTTCCCGAGTTAGTTATCGAAGTGTAATTATATGGCTTAAACGCTTGAATATAGTCTGTAAATGGAAAATTTAAAAATGATTGATATGTCATATTTCTATAACCGATTTTACCTGCTGTAAGGTCAAAAAAAACAGGCAGCAACAGCCATAAAGACATTCCTACGGATAATAATGCATATCCGGTTAAGCGCGCCGCTATTTTTAAAAAACTTTTTAAAGTAGCATCATCATATACCGTAAAATATCTAAAAGTGGTAAACAACGCAGTAAAAACGCATATCGAATATGATATATAATAATTTGATATAAAAATAGTGAGAAGCGAAATGATAAAGACATACGGCTTCTCGTTTCTTAAAATTTTTTCCGCGCCAAAAAGCACAATGGGCAGCAGAATGACACCGTCTATCCACATTAAACACATAGAATAAACAATGTTATAAGACATCAATGCGTAGGAGGTTGTAAATAAAAGCATCGGAAAACGCTTATACTTCATAACCTTCGCAATATATATGTAGGACGTTAAACCGCATAAGGATATTTTCAATAAAGTAAGAAAAAAAATCGCTGTTTGTATATCATTTTTATCAAACAACAATATGAGAAAAGAAAGCGGACTGGATAAATAATAAGCGAATAGCCCTATAAAATTAGTCCCCATCGCTTTAGACCACGAAAAGAAAATGCTGCTTTCGCCGGATGCAATTTGCCGTAGCGATTCGTAAAAATGCACATATTGATTATTCATATCCATAATAAGAAGCGATTTTTCGCCAAATGGATAAAAACCCATATTTTTTAATGCTAAAAATAATATAACAAAAGGTGTCGTGAAGGATAACACCGGTATTAGCAAGCGTTCTATTTTATTATTACTTAAAAATTTATTCATGGTTTTCTTCCTTTATTATGTAAAGCGGCCGTTTTTTCGTTTCGAGATACATTCGTGATAAATACTGGCCTAAAATACCCATGCAAAAAAGTTGTATACCACTAAGAAAAATAATAACGCAAATCATAGACGACCATCCATATGCTGAATTTTCCCAAATTAATTGACGTATTATAATAGCTACAATAGCGAAAAACGAAAGCACACAGAGAATAATACCAACAAAAGAGGATATAACTAGCGGCATTGTAGAAAAAGCGACAATACCTTCAATCGAATAAACCAGCAGTTTCATAAAAGACCATTTTGATTCTCCCGCGGCACGCTCGACATTCTCATATGCCAGCCAATAAGTTGAAAAACCTACCCAGCTAAAAATCCCCTTAGAAAACCTGTTTACTTCTTTAAGTTGTAATACGGCATCAGCCATTTTTCTTTTCATTAATCGGTAATCCCTTGCACCGTCAACTATTTCGATTTTTGATATTTTATTTATAAAACGGTAAAAAAGCCTTGCAAAAAAGGAACGCACAGGGGGTTCACCTTTTCGTGTCACACGTCTTGTCGCAACCGAATCATATTCCCCGCCGGAAAGTATACTAACCATTTCGGCCAGCATATGCGGCGGATCTTGTAAATCTGCATCCATAAAAGTAACAAAATCTCCCGCCGATGCTTCCAACCCCGCATACATAGCTGCCTCCTTGCCAAAATTACGGGAAAAAGCTTTATACTGTATCCTTTTATCCTTTTTCGCCAACTCTCGAAGCAAGGAGAGTGTTCCATCAGTCGAACCATCGTCAATAAATATATATTCAAATTCGTACTCATCCATTTGTGACGAAACCTTTACTATCTCACTGTAAAAAAGAGATAAGCTCTGCTCTTCGTTATAGCATGGCGTTATAATCGAAATTAACATATATGCCTCCGTGTTTTTAATGCCATAAGTATATTAAAAAATCCGAACGCCCATCCAATATGGACGACGTTCGGATTTGTCTGGGAGCAATAGGGCTCGAACCTATGACCCCCTGCTTGTAAGGCAGGTGCTCTTCCAACTGAGCTATGCTCCCCTTTTTATTAATTTAACTCATTAAATTAAAATTGTCAAGAATTTTTTATAAAACTGTTTCTAAAAAAAACGCTTCCCTTCTTTTCTTAAAATAAAAAGAGGGAAGCGTTTTAATTAATTATGAAAATTTAATTTCGTGTATGGTTACAAGTTCAACTGGGTCCGAAATACCGTTGACAATATATTTTACTCCAACACACCACTCATCAAAGTTCTTAATGCCATTTTTAAAACTATATTGCTTCCGTTCCAAGTATTCCTTTGATGCATCCTCCCAAACCGGTTCGGTATCTTTAGCGTTGTTTGTTACAAACACCTGTACCGGAAGAATAGGAATAATTACACCTGTAGGCTGTGTTAATGATTGACTGGAAACGATATTTTGCTCTATTGGATCAATTACATTAAATGTCCATGATTTAGTTGAAGTTAAGATACCATCGGATACTTCGATAACAGCGGTGTGCGGATTGTCTTTTGAAAGCGTCGTCCACTGCCCGGTTATATCAAATGTAAGTTTTGTTCCGCTAGGTTGAGCAGTTAAGGTTCGTATTATCTGCCCGTCCAATGTTTCAATAACGCTAAGTGTATCTTCGTTTGGATCGGCGATGGTATATTCCTGTTTTAAAGGAATAGCCAATTTTCCTAAATCACCATAGGTTATTGTGTTAATAGAAGGCGCGGCGTTAGTATTACAGTTGTAAATCATGGGATTTATGATAATGGTACCACATAGCAACAGTTTGATGCAACCTGCGCCATTGAATCCATAAGAGAGTGTGAGCTTGATCAAAGAAAGGAAAATGGTATCTGATACAAATAAAAATCTTTCGCATATCGCGCTTGCTCAAACGCGCAGACAGCGCCCTTTTTAAACGCATCAAGACTTGATGCGGACGGCTCATGCTCCTGTATTCTTTTGGTATCTAATGAATTTCCGGAAAGAACCGTTACCAATGCCAATGCAATACATGCCAACGTTATATGCTTATACCAACCGTCATAACTGCGGACTTCATATTGATCAAGCCCAACCTCAGACTTGCTCTCTTTAAAGCAAGTTTCCACCGTCCAACGTTCCCGCCACTTCCACAAGCTTTTGTCTCGCGGTGTCTGATGGGGCGCAGCAAATATAAGCACGTATCTTATTCGGATTTGTCCTGCTGCGTCGAAACATCATCCAACGCTTCCGACTTGTTTCGAGCGGCGGGTTTATCTCCGTTATCATCCAATCATATACACGCGCGCCTTTTGAACCGTCACCGCAACTTGCCTCAAACCAACCTTCTTCCGGCAATCCCTTTATTATGCTGCTTACCGATACCTGTTTGAAATCCTGCCATATATATTCTTTTCCTGAAACACTCATTACATAACATTTTCCGTTTTGCTCCAGCCATAAACGTATATCTCTGTAATCCCCATATACACAATCCCCTGTTACCCATGTATATGGTATTCCAGATGATGTCGCTTCCTGGATCATGGTCAGTGCCATTTGCGGTTTTGTCTGAAATACCGTTGCCTCCGGGACACCAGCGGCTTTGCATCTCTCCTTATCGTTTATCCATTCTTCCGGCATATACAGTCGCCTGTCTATAGGTGCATGACCTTTTTTACTGGCATAGCTTAAAAACACTCCTATCTGACAATTCTCTATCCGACCGGCTGTCCCGCTGTACTGTCTTTTAACTCCGCACGATTTTTTCCCCTGTTTTAAAAATCCCGTTTCATCAACTACTAATACGCCTTCTTCTTCGCCAAGTTTTTTCTCCTATATATGTTCTCAGTTCATCCCTCAGTCTGTCTGCACTGAATCGTCCCCGATACAGAAACTGTTGTATCGCATACGGCGTCTTTTCCCCCAAATACTCCGCCATCTGCCAACCGTTTTTTCGATCTATGGCTCCCAACAGCCCTTTTATATATTTATCTGCCTGTTTGAATCCTGCCTCACTCGCAAATACTTTGCTTAATCTGTTTATCAGTCCTAGATATTCGCTTTCTATTTCTCTTCTTTTAATCTCCATATTTCTCACCCCAGGTGAGTTTACTCCTTTTTCCTTTTAATTACAACTGTAATACTAAATTATTGTAACTGGTATATGTCTGTGTTACAATGAAGTTTATAAAGAAATTAACTATACTTTTTGCAATAGAGGAAGAAATCATGCCACAGAATGACCGCTACAGAACAAGAGTTGTTCCGATAGAATTTGAAGCGCACGAGGTCTTTGAATCTCTGCCAATTTCTGAACGCGTAAGCATTGTTTTAATCTCCAACGGGAAGGCAAGCCTGTTCTTGAATGATACAGCCGTTACACTGACGGCTCGTGTATCATGCTTATCTCTCAGTATGATACTGTAAAGTTAATCGAAGCTACTCGGCTTGCCGCAAAATCGTTTAGCTTTAATCCACGATTTTTGAACTCGGCGCTGACATTTAACCGATTAAGAGATAATGATTTTTTGAACTGGAGGATGAGCACGACCGCAACATGATGAACCTGTTTTTGCGCAGGGATGAGTATTATGACGGCACAATCGACCTCCCGGCGAAAACGTATCTCCGCATTTCCGAGTGGCTTGCGATTATGGGAACGGAGGTGTTCGCGCAAAGCGATGGTTATTGGACGTGCCGAATCCGGCGTTATCTTTTACAAACCCTTTATTTATTAGATGATATTTATATGGAAAGGAAAACACCGCGTACTATGAAAAGAGAAAAATCCCCGATAGACATTCTGCTTGAATATATCCATGTCAATTATTCAAATGATATTTCTCTTGATGACCTCTGTGAACTTGTCCATATTAACCGCACGACGCTTAATCGTAAATTCAAGGAGCAAGTTGGCTATACCTCGATGGAATACTTGCTTAGGTACAGGTTAAAAATAGCGTGCGACGCGCTTTCACATACCAATCTCAGTCTTGCGGAAATTGCGGAAGCAATCGGCTTCAAGTATGATACATATTTTATTAAGCAATTCACTGTAAAAATGGGAGAATCCCCGACCGAGTTCAGACAAAAATTGCGGGAATAGAGCACATCCCGTTCGGCGGTTTTGGCAGCGAATTCCTCTTGTTATTTGGAAATCGGCAACAGCTTCAAGAATCTTCCGAACTCTACTATTACAGTAGTAATACTTTGTTTCGATGAACTCTCTTGTATTCACTATACTCAACATGCTCTTACTTGCCTTGAAAAACTATCAATAGTTTTTAATAGCTTTTCATGTTTTTAGACAATTCCAAGAAAAATACCATCTTCACTATAATGTTAGAAATTTCTCAAATAAAAGAAAAATCATTTAATTCCCATAGAGCAGTCTCGTTCTGATAAAAATGCAAAGTTCGCTCCGAGTTATTCTTATTTTGCCGAACTTCGCATTTTTCCTAAGAGCATAATGAGAAGCCTAAAATTTGGCGGTAACGATAAATTATGTTGGATAATGGGATGTCTAAAGCGTCGAATTAAGCCTTATATTAGTGGACGCCAATATTTGCTGATTTGCTTTGAAAGGCGTAAATATGTATCCGATAAATAGCAGTGCAGCTATAGCAACTACTACGATAAGAATGATTTCTATTAATATTGATTTCATTATAACCACAGGGGTTATAGCTATGGCAAATTTTATCTGCCTGTTGCGTATAGCATTGACCTCCATCCACTTGACCTTGTTCGCAAGCATATCGTCTATGTATTCCGTCGTTTCACCGATTCCTATGTCGGAAGCTATTACAAGTGTTTCAAGTATTTCTTGAATATTATCCTCCTTCACGACACTTACCAATTTATCCAGTTCATTGCTGTTGTTTTGATCCAAAGCATTTTTAAAGCGTTCGAATGTTACCCTGTATATCCGGCTTACTTCCTGCATACAGCTAATAACGGTTTCCACTCTGCAAGCCGGAAGCGTTGAAATGGTCAAATATACAAGCATACAATAATACCTTGTTGCTCAACCAAAGCTTTAAACATAATTCCGTTATGACAAACAGCCATTTCTTGTATTAATTCGGAACGTTCTTTTTCACGCTCTAAATCTGATACTTTATAATTTTCTGTTAATGTTTCAATGTCATAAAAAGTTTCAAGATTCCCAAACGAAACACGTGCAGTACCCGGATATAAACTTGAATTTGATATAACTATTTGATGATTTCCCATTTTTATATAAAAGCATTGATATTCGGAATTATTATTTTCATCTGCTATAAGCCCTGCCGCCGATCCAAATTCCTCTATTGCTATGGCTTTTGCTTTCTTCATTGTAAGTTTTGGATTTTTCTTTTTCATACATATGCTCTCCATATCTTTAAGCTTGTCCATTATGGACAGTAAAACCGTCCATTGATACCTTCCAATCCTAATCCGCTCAATTCAAAGTTCTCTTTTTAAACGACATCTAACCGCATTTTTATACTATAAAGACCTGCACTACATAGAAGGCGAAATAATGCCGTTAGATTACATTCAAGTCTGTAAGCGTCAATTACAGCCGTACTTAGTATTACAGTTGTAATTAAAAGGAAAAAGGAGTAAACTCACCTGGGGTGAGAAATATGGAGATTAAAAGAAGAGAAATAGAAAGCGAATATCTAGGACTGATAAACAGATTAAGCAAAGTATTTGCGAGTGAGGCAGGATTCAAACAGGCAGATAAATATATAAAAGGGCTGTTGGGAGCCATAGATCGAAAAAACGGTTGGCAGATGGCGGAGTATTTGGGGGAAAAGACGCCGTATGCGATACAACAGTTTCTGTATCGGGGACGATTCAGTGCAGACAGACTGAGGGATGAACTGAGAACATATATAGGAGAAAAACTTGGCGAAGAAGAAGGCGTATTAGTAGTTGATGAAACGGGATTTTTAAAACAGGGGAAAAAATCGTGCGGAGTTAAAAGACAGTACAGCGGGACAGCCGGTCGGATAGAGAATTGTCAGATAGGAGTGTTTTTAAGCTATGCCAGTAAAAAAGGTCATGCACCTATAGACAGGCGACTGTATATGCCGGAAGAATGGATAAACGATAAGGAGAGATGCAAAGCTGCTGGTGTCCCGGAGGCAACGGTATTTCAGACAAAACCGCAAATGGCACTGACCATGATCCAGGAAGCGACATCATCTGGAATACCATATACATGGGTAACAGGGGATTGTGTATATGGGGATTACAGAGATATACGTTTATGGCTGGAGCAAAACGGAAAATGTTATGTAATGAGTGTTTCAGGAAAAGAATATATATGGCAGGATTTCAAACAGGTATCGGTAAGCAGCATAATAAAGGGATTGCCGGAAGAAGGTTGGTTTGAGGCAAATTGCGGTGACGGTTCAAAAGGCGCGCGTGTATATGATTGGATGATAACGGAGATAAACCCGCCGCTCGAAACAAGTCGGAAGCGTTGGATGATGTTTCGACGCAGCAGGACAAATCCGAATAAGATACGTGCTTATATTTGCTGCGCCCCATCAGACACCGCGAGACAAAAGCTTGTGGAAGTGGCGGGAACGCGTTGGACGGTGGAAACTTGCTTTAAAGAGAGCAAGTCTGAGGTTGGGCTTGATCAATATGAAGTCCGCAGTTATGACGGTTGGTATAAGCATATAACGTTGGCATGTATTGCATTGGCATTGGTAACGGTTCTTTCCGGAAATTCATTAGATACCAAAAGAATACAGGAGCATGAGCCGTCCGCATCAAGTCTTGATGCGTTTAAAAAGGGGCGCTGTCTGCGCGTTTGAGCAAGCGCGATATGCGAAAGATTTTTATTTGTATCAGATACCATTTTCCTTTCTTTGATCAAGCTCACACTCTCTTATGGATTCAATGGCGCAGGTTGCATCAAACTGTTGCTATGTGGTACCATTATCATAAATCTCATGATTTACAACTGTAATATTAGAACGTGTAAAAATCCACTCATGAATATTGGTAAATGTACCGTCGGTTACTTCGATAGCAGCAGTGTGAGTCGTATCTAGGCTAAGTGTCTGCCATAAAGCTGTTAAATCAAATGTATGTATTGTTCCACTGGTTTGATTTATTAATGTACGGATAATTTCGCCATTAAGTTTTTCGTTTATTGTCAACAAGTCGCCATCCGGATCATAAACAGTATAGGCTTGTTTAAACGACGTCGATAAAACACCGATATCTCCGGAGTACATCGTATCTATAGCAGGAGGTTCGTTAAAAATAACTGTGTAACAACCATCTTCATCTGCGTTTTCTGAAACAAGGGTATCGCCCGAAAGGTTAAGAGCAGGACGAACGCCTATATTTCCACTGTAAGCCATTCCTCCCGCTGAAATTCCTACAACATTTGTATATGCACTGGCCACAGTGGTTGCTGTAGTCGCCGTCCGTAACCAGTAGTTATCTGGTTTTGTAATGTTTTGTGGTTTACTGGAGCATTTTGTATTTGCAAAACACTGCTCAGTTAAATATGATATACGGCTCTCAGCATCCGGAAATATCGGCCATGCATTACCCTCTGCTATTCCATTTTGATTTGGTAATCCAAGCTCTGTAGTAGAAGGTAAAAATATTTTTAATATTAAATCATCATAACCTCCGCCATCGATTGATATATTTTTTGTCACCCTGACAATAGTCGGTAATATGCTTTCCCGTTCTTTCGGCGAAAAATAAAAAAAAAAACCTTCTTTAAAAGCATAAAAAGAGTTTTGGTTATAAACACTAGCTGCATTTTCCGGAGGTGCATCGTATAAATGCTGCGGTACATACCATTTGCCTGAATCATCGCTGCTGTTTAACCATTGCGATAAATTACTGTATCGGTAATTATTATTACCGCCTGTGCTTCGCATCGAATCCGGATTGCTAGGTTCCATTGCATCCATTGCTAACTTATCAATTATTTTGTCCGTATACAGCGTAACCGAGTTTAAAGGATAAGCCGGCTCACACACATGGTTTTTAGCCGCTATTTTCCAAATTATCGGTTCTGGTGTTTCTTTGTTTACCTGATACTTTCCGAATTTGACTTTGTCATTCAAACTCAGAGTTTTTAATTGCTTAATCAAATTATCATCTCCTTATAAAATTAAGTTAAACGTTTTCAACTCGATTGTATAAGTTCATTTTGGAAATTTGTATTTGAATTATTATGAAGTTTTATGTTAAATAATCAACAATAATCTCAAGTAATTTTCCATTATTATCAGATTTAATATAAATTTTAACGATTATACTATTTGCTATAACATCTATTTGCTCTGTTTCATTAACATCTTCAATAATTCCGGATTCATGATTTATTATAATAATTCCTTCATTCTCATAACAGGTTAATGCCATTCCCATGTAGGTAATAAAATAAAAAGCCTCCGTTTTTATTTGCAACTGCACATCTGTTAAATCTATTCCGCTTAAAATAAAACCTGTATTGTTGCAAATCGCCAATGCCGTCAGCTTGCCGTCGGGGATTTTTATTCTATTGCCCACGCAAGGAGTTAAGGCTTCTAAAATTCTCTTTGTATTATCATCTAAATCTTCTATTTCTGCTGCATTTTTTCCGAAGTACATTTTTTTGTTTTCGGTATCGTAAAAAGCCATTTCATCACTTTGAACCGAATCTTTATCACCTACCAATAAAATGTAATCAACTTCCTTCCATTTTGCGTAAAGAGTTGTATCGCTTGTTACATGATTATTTTCGAAATCCCATTTTTCGTTGCTTTCTCCTTCAGCAAACCACCCGATAAATGAATAGCCTATCCGGACGGGGGTAACTGGTTCTTCAGCTAACCACGGCGAGGAGATAGTTTGTGCTGGTATGGTGATTTTATCACCGGAAAAGAATAGGGTACAAGGGCCTATATCTTCATGTTTAATCACATACGGCGAGGTTGTTACCTTACTCGCTGGTAATTTAGATGATTCTTTTATACGGAACCATATTTTATCGCCTGCGATTACCTCCGCGGTACTATCTTCTGCTGAGCTGGTTAAGTCTGTCCAATCTTGCTTCTGTGTGCCGTTTGTTCCTGCCGCGTCTATTGCAAGTGGATCGGTTATCGCATATTCATATATTGATGAGCCTGTCCCTCTAGATAAACCAATCCTACCTGTTGCGGTTCCTTTTATTATTGCTATAGCCTCTACTTGGTCAGGTGCTTCTGCCAGACCGATATTTGTTTTTATTATCGCATATGATGCTGTTGCGCTTGTTGGTGATTTAATTCTATACCATACCTTGTCACCCGCTTCAACGCTCGTTGCACTGTTTACCGCTGAGCCGGTTAGATCTGTCCAGCTTTGTTTTTGGGTGCCGTTGATTCCCTCTGCATCTGTTGCTATCGAATCAGTTATCGCATACTCATAACCGCCCGTTGCCGTCCCTGTGCCTTTAGCCAATCCGACCCTACCCGCTTCTGTACCTGTTGTTATAATTAACGCTTCTTCTTGCGTCGGTGCGTTCGGCAATTCGCCTATATCTCGGCTTTGAACAACATACGGCGAGGTTGTTACCTTACTTGCTGGTAATTTAGATGATTCTTTTATACGGAACCATATTTTATCGCCTGCGATTACCTCCGAAGTACTATCTTCTGCTGAGCTGGTTAAGTCTGTCCAATTTTGCTTCTGTGTGCCGTTTGTTCCTGCCGCGTCTATTGCAAGTGGATCGGTTATCGCATATTCATATATTGATGAGCCTGTCCCTCTAGATAAACCAATCCTACCTGTTGCGGTTCCTTTTGTTATTGCTATAGCCTCTACTTGGTCAGGTGCTTCTGCCAGACCTATATTTGCTTTTGTTATCGAATATGATGCTGTTGCGCTTGTTGGTGATTTAATTCTGTACCATACTTTATCACCCGTTTCAACGCTCGTTGCACTGTTTACCGCTAAGCCGGTTAGATCTGTCCAGCTTTGTTTTTGTTTGCCATTTGTTCCCTCTGCATCTATTGCTATCGAATCAGTTATCGCATACTCATAACCGCCCGTTGCCGTCCCTGTGCCTTTAGCCAATCCGACCCTACCCGCTTCTGTACCTGTTGTTATAATTAACGCTTCTTCTTGCGTCGGCGCATTTGGCAATTCGCCTATATCTCCGCTTTGAACAACATACGGCGAGGTTGTTACCTTACTTGCTGGTAATTTGGATGATTCTTTTATACGGAACCATATTTTATCGCCTGCGATTACCTCCGAGGTACTATCTTCGGCTGAGTTGGTTAAATCTGTCCAATCTTGCTTCTGTGTGCCGTTTGTTCCTGCCGCGTATATTGCAAGTGAATCGGTTATCGCATATTCATATATTAATGAGCCCGACCCTTTAGATAATCCTATCCTACCTGTTGCGGTTCCCTTTGTTACTGTTATGGCTTCTGTTTGGTCAGGTGCTTCTGCCAGACCTATATTTGCTTTTGTTATCGCATATGATGCTGTTGCGCTTGTTGGTGATTTAATTCTATACCATACCTTGTCACCCGCTTCAACGCTTGTTACACTGTTTGCCGCTGAGCCGGTTAGATCTGTCCAGCTTTGTTTTTGTTTGCCGTTGATTCCCTCTGCATCTGTTGCTGTCGAATCAGTTATCGCATACTCATAACCACCCGATGCCGTTCCTATTCCTTTAGCCAATCCAATCCTGCCCGCTGTTGTCCCTGTTGTTATAATTAATGCTTCTTCCTGTGTCGGTGCGTTCGGCAATTCGCCTATATCTCGGCTTTGAACAACATACGGTGAGGTTGTTACCTTACTTGCTGGTATTTTAGATGATTCTTTTATACGGAACCATATTTTATCGCCTGCGATTACCTCCGAGGTACTATCTTCTGCTGAGTTGGTTAAATCTGTCCAGTCTTGCTTCTGTGTGCCGTTTATTCCTGTTACATCGGTTGCAAGTGAATCGGTTATTGCATATTCATATATTGATGAGCCTGTCCCTCTAGATAAACCAATCCTACCTGTTGCAGTTCCTTTTGCTACTGTTATGGCTTCTGTTTGGCCAGGTGCTTCTGCCAGACCGATATTTGTTTTTATTATCGAATATGATGCTGTTGCGCTTGTTGGTGATTTAATTCTATACCATACCTTGTCACCCGCTTCAACGCTTGTTACACTGTTTGTCGCTGAGTCGGTTAAATCTGTCCAGCTTTGTTTTTGTGTGCCGTTTATTCCCTCTGCATCTGTTGCTACCGAATCAGTTATCGCATACTCATAACCGCCCGCTGCTGTTCCTGTGCCTTTAGCTAATCCAATCCTGCCCGCTGTTGTCCCTGTTGTTATCACCAGCGCTTCCTCTAGGCTCGGTGCGTTCGGCAAACCGGGCGGTTGTACAGTTACAGCGCAACTACCGGTCTTTGAGTTGTCTGAAGAAACATTAATTGTAACAGTTATATTATCTGCTACCGAAATTGAATTCGTAACAGGCGCTAACCAAACAGTTAAATATGGTACGTCAGTTTCAAGACTTATTTCATTCCCACCTGATTCTGCATCGTACAGCTTATACTTGTCCGCACTGGAACCGATAATAGTCCATTTAACATTCTTATTTGTTGCATTGTTCGGTTGAATATCTGCTGTTATTTTATACCTTGCGGTTGAATCCATCACTGTGATAATGACTGCATCAGTTACACTTGCACTTGTTACGTTGACAAATACCGGTTTAACATTAATAGTTACATTTAATTTATTTGGAATCCCTATCCAATTATAAGGCATTGTTATAACACCTATTGCTGTATAATCACCTTGAACATCCGGATTATAATTGATTAAAGTCCATGTCACTTTTGCTTTTTCAGTTTCAACGTTTGTCCCTGTTATCTCTACTTCATTTCCTATAATTGTTTCAAGCTCTTTAATAACATTTTCTGCGCTAGTTCCCTCAGATATATTTAACGTTCTATCATAGCCTGATGATGTTGATGAATAAACAATAGTTTTAATTCCTATTGCTGTTATGTCAACATTTCCGGTTACATTAATAATTATTATATCTCCGGTTTCATAATTATAGCTATAATCTATGTCTGCTGTAAGCAGTCTGCCACCCATTTTAACCTCAATAACCTCGGGACATATATATCCTTTGCCGGTTTCTGTGATTATTTTTGCTGCCAATCCGCTGCCTTTAATAACTTCGTCAGGACCACGTTTTTGTGCGTTTGAAAATTTGTATTGTATACCCCAATATCCATCTTTAGCTGTTATGCGGTTAGGTATTTTATAACTTGCGCCGCTGCCGTTTTCACCGATTACAACAATTTTTAAATATCTTCCATAATTTTTCGGTGTATATCTTGCTGAAGTCTCCCCTAATAATGCAACCCATCCTATACTGCTGTTTACCGGTATATTATCATCTGCATAATACCATTGATATTTCACTCCGGCTGCGTCAGAAGGTTGTACCGATGCAACGATTTCTGTACCTATAACAGGAGTGGCAGTATTTACATTAACTCCTGCAACGCTCTTGTTATAATTATTATCTTCACCGTCGTCATCACTTAAGCCGCCTTCTCCCATTACTTCGAAAGTTTTAGAACCTTCCACCGGTTTACTATGCGGAGCTTCCAGTTTGACATCAGATTCAATCTTTGTATTCTCAATTTTGCCTGTGCCTTCAACAACCGTAGATGCTTGAGCCGTAAGAAATTTTATAACCGATTCAATAGTCGTTTTTATTACAGTATTACTAGCCGTTTCAGCAATAAATACTTCTCCAACTATTCCATTTAATATCTCAAGAATTGTTTCCGCAGTTACAATTTTTACGACAGTCGCCTCAAAGTTTCCACCAAGCTGTACGGTTTTATTTTGTCCTGCTATTTGCATTACAATGTTTACAACGTCAACTTTAACATCATTTCCCTTGACTTCCAGCCACCCGCCGCTATTAAATTCGACTTCTGTAATTAAGGTCATGCCATCAAGCTCAATATGTACTACGTTTTTATTATCATTTACTTTAACTTTTATTATTTCGCAATCTGTTACATGTATGGAATTAGGTCCGCCTCCATTTATGTTCAAGTTTTTTGTTTTAACATTATGAAGGCTAACGCTGCCGTTTCCAACAGACTCGGATATGATTATTGTTCCGCTTGTATTGATATTCTTAAGAATAACGTCGCTCCCCATCACAATTATATTTTTATTTAAATTTATTTCTTTATCCGATTCTAATATTTCGTTTTCCGCAAGATAAATGTTCGTTGCTTTATCCACGCCCCATGCCATTTTAAGAGCTTCTGCTTTATTTATAGTTTTTTCTGGGGCAAAGGTATTGTCCGGATAACCCGTAATTATATTCATGTATACAAGCTCACCGACATATCCCACTGCCCAATCGGGGATATTTTCTGCATCATTAAATTGGGGCGTTTTAGGTGCGTATTCGTTTAAATTCATTGCAAGTCCCATAAGCCTTACTGCCTCGGCTCTTGTTATCGGTTGGTCCACCCTTACCGTGTTGTCGGGATATCCTGCAATATAGCCCGCCGCTACTGCTTTTTGTACTTCTATGTACATTTGATCTGTATTTTCTATATCTGTAAATTTTATATCTACTGTTTCACTAAATAATAAAATATTATTTATTATTTTTATCATTTCACCCCTTGTAACCACTTCCTCTGTATTTACATTGCCAAATATATCAGCGTTGATTATTTTCTTGGCAAGAAGATCATTAATATATTCCTCTGCCCAGTGCCCGCTGTAATTATATGCCATAATCCTTTGCGGCATTGTTGAAATCACCATAATTAGCGTCAATACAAAACTCAATACATTTTTTAATTTTTTCGATACCATTAATATAATTCCTCCTTTAATTATTTAAAAAAATACAGACAAAATATTTTTATTCACCGCCTTGAAACCGGCGGTTCCGTTTGCGCTGTGTAAATATTTTGTCTGTAAATCAACTGGTTACATTTATATTTATTGCGACGGTATAAAATTGTCGGTTGATTGGAGCGTTATTATCGGAAGCTTAGTGGTTTCGCTTACATTAAGAGTAAATGTTGTTTCTATATGACCTTCCTTAACAAATCTTATTGTTCGCGAGCCATACTCAAGCGATACAGAAACCGGTGTGTATCCATAATACACGTCATCTATAAAACACCTCGCACCCTCAGGGTTGGTTGCAATATCTATTACCTTAAACTGCTGTTCTTTATCCAAAACTGCATTGATTTCTTTCTCTGCTTCTTCGAAAAAGAATGTTTCTTCATATGTCTTGAAACCATTTTTGGTAACCGTTAATTCGTATTCACCGAATGGTAAATATATTGGCTCGTTTGCAAGCCTTTCAATCCCATTAAGTGAAATCGTCGCATTTGGTTCGGATATATTAATCGTAAGCATCCCTGCTGTCAGCCTAACCTCGGATAAATCAAGCAAAATCGTTTCGCCTTCCATAATTGATACTTCTTTTATAAAAGGTTCTATATTATTGCCCTTAACCACTATCCTATGCGTTCCTTCAAGTAAATCAAACTCCTCCGAATCACTTAGCGCCATATAAGTGCTTGTATTGATTTCTAAAGTCCCGTTAACAACCCTCTCTTTATTCAAAACACGTAAATACCCGTGGCTCTTATTTATTTCGATGTCCCATATCGTGTTTTTATAACCCTTCAGCGTCAATATATCTATTGATTTTATATCCATTATACTGTGTTTTTGCCCGTTATACGTAACGTTTGTCATATCGGTATAATAATAATGGTCATTTCCAACCGTAATTGTGCCGTTTTGTATATCCAGCTTAGCATTTGTTATTTTTGATAATTCCACAGCTTTCGTGCTGTGTACAACCGATGTTAATCCATTCGAGCTGTTTTCAAAATTTATTTCAACAATATCACCGACTTTAAGCTCTGCAAAAACTAGAGCCTCTCCATATTTATTTTTTATTAATGTACCGCCTTCAACCATGAGTATATATTCTTTTTCATTCTCAAGATCATACAGTGTTAATTGCTTATTTGCTGCTGCCCTTATAACAGCTACGGTTTCGGTCTTTGTGCTTTCGGTTATAACAGGGCCGCTCGTAACTCGCTGTGTCTGCTGCGGTTTAATGGTGCTCTTTCCTGTATATTCGCTGCCGGATAAAAATGAATTGAATACCAAAATAAATGATATAATTATTACAGATACGCCCGTAAATATCATAACCGCCATTAACAGAGCAAATTGTGATTTCTTTTTTCGCCTTTTAACCGTCCGCTTAACCGTTTGTTTGCCGTTAGTCCCTTTTTTTACTGCTTCGGCATTCTGCGCGCGTTCTGACGGTGTATAAATAACTCCCTCCTTTTCATAATTTTTTATTTTGCGCTTATTATCTTCCATTACACACCTTCCAATGTTCATAAATTATTAGGAATAACTACTTGTAAATCGAATTTTTGTGTCTTGTTTTGCATTGTATTATACTTATTTCGGTCAATTTTGTAAATACACCATGATAGGGCTTCAAATTCTTGACAACAAATAACTCCTTAGGTATACTTTGTTGAAATGATATATATTGATAGGAGAGTTAATATGTCTGATAAAGAAATAGTCTTAACCTACGAAGGATTAAAAGAGCGCGAAAAAGAATTGCATGAATTAAAAATTATTAAGCGTAAAGAAATAGCGCAAAAAATAAAAGAGGCCAGAGGCCAAGGAGATCTTTCTGAAAACGCTGAATATGATTCTGCTAAGGAAGAACAAGCGGAAGTCGAAGCAAGAATTGTCCTGCTTGAAAAAATGCTGCGTAACGCTAAGGTAATAGATGAGGATGAAATTGAAAAAGGCAAAATCGGAATTGGCAGTAAAGTCGTTTTATTAGATTATGAAACAGAATCTGAAGAATCCTATATAATCATAGGTCCTGCCGAAGCCGACCCTATACATGGTAAAATATCAAACGAATCCCCTCTTGGCAGCGCATTAATGGGACAGACCGAAGGGATGGATGTAACAATTTC
Organism: Holotrichia oblita; assembly: GCA_023690525.1. Classification (NCBI taxonomy): domain Eukaryota; kingdom Metazoa; phylum Arthropoda; class Insecta; order Coleoptera; family Scarabaeidae; genus Holotrichia; species Holotrichia oblita. Next base: position 7,008 of record JALQSN010000021.1, on the reverse strand, counting down.
AGCACCGGACGGTGATTTAAAATTTAAGATTATAAGTATACAATAAGGGGGATAACAAATGCACGAAGAAGATTTAAGCGTATATCTGGCTGTGAGGCGCGAAAAGCTGACCGAGCTGCAAGAAAATAATCAAGACCCATTTAAGCATGTTAAATATGAGGTAACAAGTCATAGCGCATATATCCAAAACAATTTTGAAATTATGGAAGGTACAAGTGTATCAATAGCCGGACGGTTAATGCTGAAACGTGTGATGGGTAAAGCTTCGTTCTGCGATATACTGGACCGTGACGGCCGTATACAAGTATATATAAAGAAGGATGAAATAGGCGAGGAAACTTATGACGAGTTTAAAAAATGGGACATCGGCGATATAATCGGCGTCGCGGGGGAAGTTTTTAAGACACAGAAAGGTGAAATATCCGTAAAAGCCGAAAGTGTCGTACTGCTTTCAAAATCATTGCAAGTGCTGCCTGAAAAATTTCATGGGCTTAAGGATCAGGAGCTTCGGTATCGCCAAAGATATTTAGATCTTATAGTGAATAACGAAGTAAGAGATGTTTTTTTTAAACGTTCAAAAATAGTCAGAGGTATTCGTACCTTTTTAGATAACAGAAATTACCTGGAAGTCGAAACCCCAACACTGCAAACAATATACGGTGGCGCGTCGGCAAGGCCGTTCACTACACATCATAACACTCTCGATCTTAACATGTATCTGCGTATAGCATTAGAACTTCCGCTAAAACGCTTAATAGTCGGCGGATTGGAGAAAGTTTACGAAATTGGCAGGGTTTTTCGCAACGAAGGCATGAGCATGACGCATAACCCTGAATTTACGATGCTTGAGCTTTACGAAGCTTATACAGATTATTACGGGATGATGGAGCTCATAGAGAGCATGATACGTGCAATAACCGTTGATGTATGCGGTACATCAGTAATACAATACTGCGGGCATACAATAGATATATCAAAACCATTTGAAAAAATAACAATGCTTGACGCAGTTAAAAAATATACATGTATAGATTTTAACACAATTAATACAGATGAAGAAGCAAAGGCTCTTGCAAAGCAACATAATATAGAATTTGAGAAGCGTCATAAAAAGGGAGACATATTAAACCTGTTCTTTGAAACATATGTAGAAGACAAGTTAATACAACCGACATTCCTGCTTGACCATCCGGTGGAAATTTCACCACTTACTAAGAGGAAGCCGGAAAATCCGGATTATGTAGAGCGTTTTGAATTATTTATTGTTGGCAGAGAATTTGCTAACGCTTATTCGGAATTAAACGATCCGATCGATCAGCGCAAGCGCTTTGAATATCAAGAAGCATTAAGAGCCGCAGGCGATGAGGAAGCAAATATGATAGACGATGATTTTATTTTAGCCCTTGAATACGGCATGCCGCCAACAGGCGGATTAGGTATGGGCGTAGACAGGCTTGTTATGCTATTGACAGATTCGTCGTCAATACGCGATGTTATTCTCTTCCCTACAATGAAACCAATAATAAAAGAATAAAAAAATTAAAGGGTCTGCCTAAGCAGACCCTTTAATTTTTTTATTCTTTATATACTCCCGATGCGTTTATATATACACAATCCGGCACAGGTATCTCCTTCATATCGGAACCGATATAAAAGCCTGTGTGCGGCGGCTGATTATATGCCGTATTTTGGAACGATACGCTGAGCCTGTAAACAGGGTCATGCATAAGTGTGTATATTCTATGCTCGGTCGGGTGTGTCGTCGTATATATACGAAGTTCGGTGTCGTCCTCGTTTCGCCAAATGGCTTCCTCACGCCAGTCACCAAAAATATCTGCCTGGATACAAGGATTGCCCTTAGTATGGTTTATTGAATATGAGTCTTTTGTATCAAGAATAGTATCAAACTTCTCATTAATCCAATCCCATTTATAAATCATCCCTATACCTTTTGCTATCTCATGCCCAAGCCATTTATGATCAAGTATTTCCCTAAGCAGATCTCCGTCCCACCAAATGGCAAAGTTAGCTGAGGTCATTTGTAGCTCTGCGATTTTTTCACCACTATATGTATATAACCCGGGGCAGTTAAACGCCCATACTTGATTGCCGGGATAACGTGGATCTATTTTAGCTGTAAGCCCACGTGCAGTATCAGTTCCGGTAAATTTCCCCCAGACAACCTCGCCAGTGCCCGGATTGCGAACTTCCAGCCCGTAAGGACAATTACCATGCTCATGTATCTGCATAAAATTCAAACCGTCCGAATTAGGGTTAAATTTGCCAAAATGCAATGCGTCGCCATGCTCAAGCCTGGTTGAGTACATTCCTGTTCCATCGTGGTCGATAGCGCATGCGCCGTAAATTATTTCATCCCTACCATCGCCATCCGCATCACCAACTGCTATATTATGATTTCCTTGATTGGTGTACTCTATGTTTTGGTTTTTATCCGCTTTAAATTTCCAACGCTTAACGAGCTTTTTACCGATCAAATCATATGCGACAAGATTAGTAAGTTTACCCCTGTCGTAATATCCTCGGCACATTACCGCACTCGGGTTCTCTCCGTCTAAATATGCAACACAGGCTAAAAATCTATCAACCCTGTTACCCCACGAATCTCCCCATTCTGCTAAATTGCCTCTCGGCGGATCATAAAATACAGTGTCAAGAAGCTCTCCTGTTTCACCGTTAAACGCAGATAAATATTCAGGCCCTTCGATTATAAAACCGTCGGAGTTTCTATAGTCAGCATTTATATCGCCTATAACATTACCTTTAGAATCCGTAGTGCCGTCGGCTGTTTTTAATATCATTTCTGCCTTTCCGTCGCCATCAAAATCATAAACCAAAAATTGCGTATAATGCGCTCCGCAGCGAATGTTTACGCCGAGGTTTATCCTCCAAAGTTTAGTTCCGTTAAGCTTGTAAGCATCCAGAAGGCATACCCCCGAATAGCCGGAATGCGAATTATCCTTGCCGCCGCAATCCCATTTTAAAACAAGCTCGTATTCACCGTCGCCATCAAGATCGGCTACGGATATATCATTTATCGTATAATTCTTTATTTGGCCGTCGGGTGTCGTATAAGGCTCAGGCTTATCGACCGGAAGGCTTAAATATTCCTTATCAAAAACAAGCGCAGACGCTCCGTTCTCCTCTTCTATGCCATCGGATACGGATTTGACGGTATAAACATCAGATATATTCCCCTGTGCGTCTTGATAATTTGTAGCACCTGCCAAAGGTTCGTTATTAAGCTTCACGCCGTTTTTATATACATTAAAGCAAACGCCTGCTTTAAACTCATACGCCGCAAGCCTCCAGCTTAAAAACACTCCGTTATCTGCCGGTATTGCTACAAGCCCTCGGTCAAGCTTCTCCATCCGTCTCTTAAACGGAGCTTTACAAGCAGTTGTTCTTACTTCGGCTTTTTCAGTATCACCTGAAGTTGTTTTGGCTGAAACCGCATATAAAAACTCTACCGATGTAAGTACATTATTATCCGTATACTCTGTACCATTAGTTATGGCAAGCTTTTTGTAACCGCCGTGTTTTGCTTTTTGATATACAATATAATCAAAAGCGCCTTCCACTGCTTGCCATTTTATTGATACATTATTACTATCTATAGATGTTATTTCAAGCCCCGATGGTTTTTCCGGCGGCTTGCGGCCATCCGTCACATATATCTCCGTTTCAGCTCCGCTCTTTGATTCAAAACCATATTTATCAACGCTTTTTACACTATATTTATATTTTTCACAAAGCTCGGCATCATCATGTATATATGTATTTTCCGCCGCTTCTCGAACTACTGTTATATCAGTTTCCGGATTGTATATATAAACCATATACCCTGCGGCATTAGGCGATTTATCCCATTTAAGGACCACTTCACCCTTCATGTCACGCACATAAGCCGCACAGCTTAAATTAACGGGCGGCTCATCAGTAAAATCGGCTATTTCTATCGCATTAATACAAACATTGTTTCTTGATTTAAACTCAAATTCCATACAGCCATTTTCAACATCAACAGCCGCGACAACACTTTTTACGCTGTTTTCGCTTATCCACGCCGAGCCAACTCTCTTACTTTGTATGATAACCCCGACAGATATATCGCCTTGGTCCTCATAATCGCCCGTATAAACTCTTACGTTATATTTTCCGTTAGGCAATGTAACTTTAAATGTCACATCTTTCATATAAAGAAAATCTCGCAGATATTCATCCTCATGCTTGCGCTCAAGCCCTTTTGTCACGGTCGAAAGACCGTAACCCAGACTTTCGGTGAATAAAGTATCCCCAAAAACCCGTTTTACGTTCTCATCGGCTTGCTTCTTTTTTGTTTCAACACCGAAATCATACTTATAATGCATTATTCATCAACTCCCGATTCATCGTTTTTATATAAAAAGTTTAAACCTGCCAAACTGACATTAAGAGATGCTTCTTTATTTTCAGCCATGATTTGTTCATAAATTTCTTTTCGATGAATTGTAATGCTTTTGGGAGCCATTATTCCTAACTTGACCTGTTCGCCTGAAACCGAGAGCACAACCAGCTCGATATCATCGCCGACCATAATAGATTCGCCTTTTTTTCTTGTGAGCGCCAGCATTTATTATTCACCTGCTCTCTTTTGCAACTCCGGAAAAATGTAATATTTTATCGGATACTCTTCGTTATTAACAATTACTTGTTTACCCTTCTTTGTTTCAACATTGATAACAATGGGTGCTTTAAGATTTACTCGCATATCTTCTTTTTTCTCTGGTACAACCACAATGTTGTATACGAGTGTGTTTTCGGGATCGAAACCGCCGATAGATTCAAGCTCCTCATCATTAACCAAAGGATTGTAATCCGGCATAATACCTAATGTATCCAGCAGCAGGAAAGCTATATTGCCATCATCTACAGACTGCATCCAGCAAAAAGTTAGGTCAGAGTTACCCTGTTCGTCTTTATCACTGTTTAAAAGCAGCGCAAACCGTTTGTAATTTTGAAATCCCGGAATACCTTCTGTAAAATCTAATATCCTTTCATCCTCAATCTCTATTTCTCCAAAATTACGGGTATTTATTTTCATCCGTAAGAGCCCCCTCCTATCTTAAAAAATCCACTAAGGACGTTTGTAATATCCTAGCACCTATATTCATAGACGCTTGATAAATAGCTTCCGTAATGTTAAGGTACATTACTGACTCCATCATATCTGCGTCCTCATTATCAGATAACAAGCCGGTATAAGACACTATATCATCACCAAGCCGGTTTTCTATAAGCTCCAGCCTGCTCATACGGCTGCCGAGATCGGTTCTTTGCTTGGATATTATGGATTTGTATTTATCTATTGATCCTATTAGGGATTCAAAACGCATCTGCGATACACTGCTCGAACGCTTCGTTTCTTCAGCTAATTGATTTTTTACCGCTTCATCAAGCTTTGCGCCGGAATAAAAATACGGATCACCAGAAAAATATAATTCCAAATCTCTTTTTTCGCTAATTTTAACGCTGTCTGCAAACGTGCAAAACTCCATAAAATCTGCATACATATTAGCTGTAAACATGTCCTTGGCAAGATTATTTACGCTTATTCTAATATTTATACCAAATTCATACTCAAGGTTTTGATTACTCATGTCATAACGCTTTCCATCGCTTAAATCCTTGCAGTTAAAATAAACTTTCGGATTAGGTTCACCGGCAGAAAAACCATTCTTATCATAAGTAATCTGAAAACCGTCGCGTCCAAGGGCTGTCAGGCTTTGTGCAACATCATCGGCAAAGATAAGCTCTCCTGTATCCTTTATATAATTAACAGTACCAGCGGCGGGCTTATATGCATCCGCATCGTTGCTTGATACATTATTAACAGCAATAGATGGATCTGCTTCAAGATTAAGCGGTAATGTTGCCCCGTCGGAATTAAATTCTTTTGTCAACCCATCCGGAAAATGGAATGTATTTAAAACAGCATTATAATACACCTTTGTTTGATCCGCCGGAGATGGCGGAGCAGAATTAACGATATCATACTGCTTGCCTGCTATTGAAATTTCCCCTGCGCCAAGTATTTCATCTCTCGTATCGTTTGGCAGCATAAAGGCATTGATGTCCTCAATGTAATTAATATCAGGCTCATTAGGCGGCGTTGCTGGTAATGCCGCTAAGGTATCAACTGTAAATTTTTGCGACGTTTTAATGCTTATATTTTCAGCGTCTTTGTACGGCAGCTTTATCCTAGTCGCATCGAATACCTCCGCTATATCGTTCAGCCCTATTTTCGAATAAACTTTAAAACTATCGAAATCCATATAGTTAAAATCTTGAGTTATTTGATAATTAAAATTATTTTTTTCTGTGAAAACCGGTTCAGTATCCGTTCTGTAACCGGAGAAAACATATCTCCCGCCGTATGTTTGATTCATTTGCATGCCTATTTCGGATATAAGCCCCTTAATATCGGTTGATATCATTTCCCTGTCATTAATATCATATGTTCCGTTTGCACCCTGCTCAGCCAAATCGCGAATCCTTTGCATTATATCCTCGATAGTGCTGACAGCTTGCTCCGAAACCTCAAGCCACGAATATCCCTGTTTAACATTATCCTTGTATTGCTCGGCCTCCGAAAGCGTCGCGCGGAATTTAAGTATCCTGCTTGCTAATATTGGGTTTTCGGAGGCATATTGAATCCTCTTTCCTGAGGCGAGCTGTGTATAATATTTATCAACAATGGTTTTATTTTTTGTGATACTATTATACATTCTATTAGTTGTCATCATATTTGTTATTCTCATAAAAACCTCCTGTTTCCGTATTAAGCGCCAAGCCCATTTATAAGCGTGTCATACATCCTATCTATCACGTTTATAAGCTTCGCTGCTGCCTGATAAAGTTGTTCATACCTTATCAGGTTCATGCCTTCCTCATCAAGATCGACAGACATTATCGACATTCTCTGCTCATCGACCGCAGATACCACATCTG